>NW_010585684.1:29423-63153 GCF_000705375.1 Tinamus guttatus
CACAATCACTGTGGAGCGAAGTGCAACCGATATTTATCTAGACTGCGCTGAAGGATTCCCAAAATGCTAAAGTAGGCTTTAATCCTAGATAAAAACAACATTATCACATCAGTTAGTTATAATTTAAAGGATCATGGATGCCAGCTGTGTTCACATCCGTCACAATCGATGACACTAATTACACAGCCAACCAAGTTGTAGGATATAGGAAGAGAAGATAATTTGGTTGAAGATTTTTATATATATATATATAAAAATATATATATTCAGCTGAGCTAGGGGAAGAAGCTGCTTTTAGCATCCACTGGCTTGAATGTGCTATATGAGACTCAACATATGGAATTTGTTGAAGATACGTGGAGGAGAGCCCGCTGCTCCTCTTCAGCGCTGTACGTTGGTACAGTAATACTCAGGGGTTTGAAACTACACTATAACTAACTTAGCTATTTGTATTAAAAGGACTAGTCTTGTTCTCTGTGCAGTGTTAGCTTAAAATTTGTAACTGTGTTTGTATTGAAACTGTCTTGGGCAAAATTTCCACAGGTGTTGAAAGTTTACCACGTCAACCTGAACAAAGCCGCGGGCGCAGGGCAGGCGCCCCACGCATGGCAGGGCCCGCGGCCGCAGACTCCCCCCCGCTCACCACCTCCTCACGGCCTCCCCGTCACCGCCTCGCGGCCTCCTCCCCGGCTCGGGCCGCTGCCCTCGCTCCTCCTCGTGCTGGGGTATCGGAGCCGGGTGGTTCAGCCCCGAGGGCGGTGGGAGCGAGCGCTGCTGCGAGGCACAGGCTCTGGCGGGGCCCCTGTGCCGCGTTCTCTGTGTGCCCCTTCCCCCTGCCCTCCCTAGGGCTGCAGCCTCTTGCAGCTCGTGCCTCTCTGTGAATCAGAGAATAGCCCAGTGTGCGGGAAGGCGGCCCTGCTGGAGCCGGGCTGAGAGGCGACGCTGAACCAGGGCCTGTTTCATGACACCTGCTGGCTGCGTCAGACTGGGCCCGCAGCAGTGCTCGTGGGCACCCTCGGCCCGCAGCAGTGCTCATGGGCACCCTCACCTCGCACTGCTGGCCCCGCTCGTTCTGATTCAGTTCCGTGAATAGCAGCTGGTCCCGGCGCAGATGCGTCACAGGTGGTGCTGAGTCCTGGTGCTCCCGCCCGAACTCGCGACTCCGGGTGGAGGAGAAGGCGGCTCCGATGGGGCCAGGAAGCTGCTGCTGGCAGGTAGGGAAGGAAAGGAAAGGTTCCTGCTGGGCTCTAAACCTGTCCCAGCGGGAACACGTAGCGTGTGCTATCAAGATTGGTTCAGGACTATGAATTTACCCTCAAAAATGCAATGGAAACCACCTCTCTCTACTTGACCTGCAGAGAACGCAGCAGAGAAGGACCTGCCAAAGCTGCATTTTTTTTTTTTAAACATAGTGTTAATGGAGCAACTTTTTTTTTTTGAATCGTGTGAAGAGATGTTTACAAATGAGAAACATAATATATTAGAGTGAGGCTAAAGGAAAATGGTTTGCAAATGTCTGTGTTAATGTAGTTTATTCTGATGCTGTAAATTTAGCAACTTTCCACTGAACCCTTTTCTTTAGCTTTATTGTTTATTTTCCTTCAGAAACAACCTGCCTTATCGAGTTTAACCCTTGGCAGGGATATAAAGTAGGGATATAAAAGATGCTTCTGGAAGCTTTTCGTATAGACCTGAATGTATTCCAGGTTTTGCGAGGAGGACTTCAGGTTGACCCAGGGTTTGAGTTCAGTGTAAAAGTTCCAGGTATGAAGGGGTCAACAGACAAGTTTCCTTTTTGTCCGTGTATTTGTTGTTTGCACTAAGTTCCTAAAATTCCAGGTGCTGAGACTACTCCAGTGAGTCTGCCCTCCGGTGCAGCAGTGCAAAGTTGTCCTAGAGCTGAGCATTACAGCAGAACGTCAGCGGCCTTGCCTTCCAGTACCGAGTGATGGAACTCTTCCCCTGCAGAGACCAGGGCAGTTTTCAAAGCATATTAAAAACATAAAAAAACAGATCTCAAAACTGCAGCTTGCTGCTGGGAATTCCTGGAAAGGAGACCCCCTTATTTGATAACTAGAATATTTGACAACTAGATTATTATTGTGATTCCATTTTGACTTTAAGCCTCGCCCTCAAGGCCCTTCTTATGAATGTATTACATTGGCCAGCATTATATTTTACCTATAGATGTTATTGTCTATTCACAGGTTGAATTTGAATGTAAACTTAAGATTTAAAGAATCATATTCAGATGCTTTTTGCTTAACTTATGTAATTGCTTTTTTTGTGACTTTTGGAAGAGGGTTAAAAAAATTGCTTTCCTAGTGTAAAGTTTTCTTAACCAAAAACTTGGTGAATTTAGCTTCACTAGTCAGTCTACCTCATGTTATTATTGTTTATGAACTGAAACTGTCTGCAGTTGTGGCTGTGGTATGTTTATAATGTGCTTTCATTAAATTTGAATATACTAAGTTACCATTTAAGACTGCCCCTTTTTAAAAAATAAATAAATAACCTTGATGGCTGGACAGGGCACGAGATTCCTGCAGTTCTTCAGGCACAGATGTGCTGGCACCTAGGAAAAACACTCGATACCGCTCTAGTGGTGCTAGTAGTTGCCTTTGTAGGCAGCTCATTTAGTACATGGCCAGTTCTGCAGATCTTCCAGCCTGGGAGCTTGTGTGTGAGCCAAGAGCTTTGGCTCAGGCAGACAAGGGGTGAACCAAGGTTAACTAGCTGCGACTAACCCCAGTGCTGGCCGCCCTGGCTGGTGCTCTGTGCTCCCAGCGCTCCCTCACACCTCCTTGTGGCACCCGGCCTCGGCTCTAGCCCAGGCTGAGGCACACGGGGAGCGTGCGGGGCCACAGACAGTTATGCGGAACAACTGCATATTCCTTCCTCAGTTAAACCAAACCTAAAAGCTTAACACACAATTAAGCCTTCCCGATTCCACATGAGGGTTTTAAGATGCTATTCAGCACCTCTCTTTTCACTGTAAACACGACCGCACTATTGAGCTGTCCCTGGGCGGGTGAAGCTAACACGTCAGTTGCCAAAAAGGGAACTTTTCCCCAGAGAACAGGGCCCAGTGTCACCGTGTCCTGCAACGGCAGCTTCGAACCACCAGGTGCCTTTAGCTGCCCACACAGGCGTAGAAAATGAGACTAACCATTCATTCACACAGAGCATCAGTACAGAGTAACCTTAGAAAAAGCTATCAAGTATTTTATTTTTAATCTATCTACATTATGTACAGATCGAGAAAGGCCACAGCAGTTTTTTTCAACATACAAACCCTTTAAAAGAGGAGAGATTTATGAAGGAGTGACAAGTATCAAAGTGAGGCCCACTACCAAGGTGTACACGCAGTACAGGAGGAGCAGGAGACCTCCCCGGCTCCGGGAGGCGCCGGTGCCACCGCCGGGGCTCCCAGTAGTTCTTGGCAGGAATTCTCCCTGGAATCCTGCTGCGCGGAGAGCGGGGCCCCACGGAGACCTCATCGGTGACACTGCACCCCGGGCACTGCCTTGCAGTCCACTATGAACAGGTTTCTGCTGCATGTAAACATGACTAACTAGATAAAATACAATCAAACTTCTGTAAAAGTTAATAAAATATCTTTCTTTAAAAAAACAAAGTTAGCCTATTACTGCATTGTTTACAATTTTAATAAAATAGTACAACCTTTTGGTTGTTCCCAGTCCTGAGTTGACTGTAACAAAAATGGCCCTGGCTCCTGCCCACGCTCCGGAGCCCCCGGGCGCCGCTGCGGCGGAGGCCGCTCAGCTGTGGTGCTGCCCGTTGAGGAAGTTGTACACCAGGAAGCGGCCCGTGCCGCAGTACTGCGTGGCGAAGAGCTTGCCGTCGGGGGTAGGGTCCGAGAAGGCGATCTCCTCCTTACTTAGGTACGAGCCATAGATGAAGTTGCTCCTGTTTAAAAGGGAGAAAATTAACCCATTACTCTCAGCAAGAACACAAGCATTTCTTGTCATGGAAAGTCACCTTGACACAGGTCTTGAAGGGCTGCTGATCCCTAACTCTGTGTCTTCACTTGCCATGGAAACAACAAAACTGTTTCCATCCTTTTCTCTCTCTTTTTCTTAATCTCTTATCTACTCATATGTTATTTTAAGGGCTTGATAGGAAATTCTAGAAAAAGTTCAGACAGGGCTATTCTGTGCAAGTTGCATCAGGAGTTCAATTTCTAAGAAGTAAAAAAAAAAAAAAAAAATCCAACTAGTCCCAGCTACTTCTTCATACATGAAGGAATTCACTAGGATTACAATTACCACAATGAAGACTTAGACTACAAACTCAGAGGGGTAAACTGCACGTACAGAGGGTTTGAAAGGACCAAAACCGTAACACCTGGACAAGAATGCACTTTGGAGTCACTTGGAACATCCAAGACCACAACTCTGCTCCCCAACACTGGCGCTAGCTTTTGAACCCCATGTGAAACTGGAACTCCGACCTGTGCTCACATTTATATTCCCAGTTTTACAAAGCGCAATAAAAGAGTAAGGTTCTTGGATTGGGGTCTATCGTCTAAGGAGGAGATCACCCTCCCCACACCCAAGGAAGGACCTTTCCCCATTACCTGAGACACTCGATCATGCGGGAGGCGATTCTGCGCCGCCGCATCATGCTGAACACCCAGATGCGGCTGATGCCGCAGATGGCCGGCTCGGGGGCCGTGGAGCAGCACCAGGCCTTCTGCCGCTCGCAGATGACCTTCTCCCTCTCGGAGCTCACCTCGGGGACCTTCTCCTCGATCACGCGGTAGCCCTGCAAGGGAGGGCAGAATATTTGGTGCTTCACGACAGCGCTGCTAACGAGCCAACAAAGTAACAGTTCTGTAAAAGCGCTACGACGCGCTACCAGAAAGGCTGCCTGCCTGTGCCCGAGTTAAGAGAAATTAAGAGCTTCAAAATCAGAACAGGTAATGAAAGGAGATTACACCAAAAACAGCCTCTAAGGCCTATCTGATTTAAAACAGCAACGGACCATATCTGATTCTTATTAGCACTCTTGATTCCTCTCTTTTTGACAAAGATGATTTGGCTTCTTGCCTGCTGCTCCTGATGGGCAGTTCAGTGCAGCGCAAGGGAAGGCACCGATGAGGTGACAAGTTGTTACTGCTGCGAGGGCCAGCCCTGCTCCTCACCCTGCTCTGCACCACCCGCAATTCTGCTCGTCCAGGAGATGCCACCAGGAGCTCTTGACAAAGCACTCCAGCGTAGCCACTTACCCACTGGATGTGTTCGGCAATTAAACAGCCAATAACTTTTTTGTCGTTAGAAATGAAAAGAAGAGTTTTAGTTCTAGAGCAACACATGAGCGGAGCTTGCTGGAAACCCAGGTCATTGTCTACCATCTCTCTGATCTCTTCAACCTGCCAAAATAAGTATAAACACTGCATGAGAATTACACGTATAAATATATATTGGTTATATTTAACACGGAAGTTACAGACTTACAAAAATGCACTACAGTGTTGAGAACACTGACAGCTGTTCCCAAAGCTAAGGATTACCCTGGCTAAGCTGCAGTAAGTAGGTGACAGTGTTCAAGTGATGCTTAGCTGGAAATAAAGAGAGCAGACACCTCCCATCGGGTCTAAACTCCCACCAGAGGCTGAGAGAGGGGACCTAGATAAGAGCCTGATACTCTAGCAAAGAAATGAGACCTATGCCAGAAGTGCAGTAGGCCACGTGAAGTGGTGGTTGTTTTTCAACAATTCCTCCACTAAAAGTTTTGGCAGATAACAGCAGGTGCAATGCAAGGAAGCTAGAAAAGAGATCATGAGTGCATTTATCGCAAAGGAGTGAGTAACTGTCCCCTCTTTCCTCAAGCCTTCCACTCTTCCATTAGCTTCGCAAAGAGCGACCGAGCTACAAACGCGACTTCAGTGTTTAATATTAGAAGGGTTAGCACAAGCTGGAGTTACTGTACACTCCAGCACGATGTATAACCGAATGAAAGCTCCTACACAGGCTGCGATTTCCACAGGGGAACCTGCCCCCGGCGCAGCCGCTGCCGCCCCGGCCTCGCCTCGGACACGGCCGGGCCGCCCTTCCTGCTAGGACCTGACTTGCTCCCTCTGTTCCATTTAGAGCTTCTGTGCAGCTCTTCGTCTTAGCCCTTTTAGTAAAACTTTAAGTAAAATATGCAGCTAAAAAAAAAAAATCATACTTCTTGCTAGTATCACACTAAAATTCAGGTAGCAAATTAGAGAAATAAAGTTAGAGAACTTCGGACACGGCCGGGCTGCCTTTCCTGCTAGGACCTGACTTGCTCCCTCTGTTCCATTTAGAGCTTCTGTGCAGCTCTTCGTCTTAGCCCTTTTAGTAAAACTTTAAGTAAAATATGCAGCTAAAAAAAAAAAATCATACTTCTTGCTAGTATCACACTAAAATTCAGGTAGCAAATTAGAGAAATAAAGTTAGAGAACTCTCTATGAATTCAGTGTACATTTGAATTAAATATTATAGGAAGAAAAACTGTGCTTTCCAATATACTAGTTTGAAAAATTCTGCTAGTCTAATGAAAACCCACTGCAGTCACTCCACTCTGCAGAAAGAGCTGTCTTCGGAATCAGTTCAAATCCTTGACTTGCGGCATTTCATCTATACCTTATAGCTTGCTACTTTCCAGGATAATGAGTAGCACAGTGTAAACAAGGATGCAAAAAAGAAAAACAAGTCTGGATGATCCCATGTGGAGCAGAGAACGTGGAATCACAGAATAATTCAGGTAGGAAGGGGCCCGGGAGGCCTCCAGGCTGACCCCCTGCGCATGGGCAGGGCCGCTGGCAGCGCAGCCCCGGCCGCTCGGGGCTCCGAAAGCCTCCACGGACGGAGGCTACGAAACCGTCCTGGGCAACCTCTGCCTGGCCTGGCCGTCCTCGCAGGGCGGAACGTTTCCTCGCAGCCAGCCTGAACCTCTCTCATTTCACCTCATCTCTATCATCCCTCCGTCTTCTCCAGGTCCCCCCTGGGGCTGGGGTTGCTGTTCCCCAGGCTGGACAGGCCCCGGGCTCTCACCGCCCTCCACGCTCCCACCACTGCGTTTCAGGAGGACTGGTTGGACATGTGACATTCACAGTTACCTGAGCCCTATTCCTGATAAGGGGCAACCCAGCACTGTGGTGTGAGAGGAGCCTGGGTGCTCCCTATAACCTCCCTGCCAACAGTTTTTGCTGCAGTAATCAGTAATGTCCTGCAGATCAACAACTGCCAAGAACACCAGGGGCTCCAAGTAGCTGCTAGTACTGTAAAAACACCCATTGCTCCCAACAAACCATGAGCTAAAAACAATCCACGTGATGCTACCGGGGTGAGGAGGGACTTAGGGCCTCAGCCCGGGCTGGACACCAAGACACCCACGTAGCCTTGCGCCCTAAGCCCTCACTCAGGTTTAGATAAAACACTTCGAAAAAAGACAGAAGTTTTGCACAGATGCAAAACATCTAGAGCATGAGAGCAATATATTGCTATAAAACATTACTTATGAGGATAAACTATAGGGAAAAACAACAACAACAACAGAGTCCTCCGATCTTTTTAGGGCTAAACAACTACAGTCTGTTCGAACATATCAAAGCTGTGAAAAAGAGGAGAAGAGGGGTATTTTCTGTAGCTGTGTAAGACATGTCCTGCATTAATGAGCCTGAATTGCAGTACAGAAATTTAGTGAGACATTTAGGGAAAATCCCTGATGTCCAGGACAGCAAAGCACTGAAGTAGGGTCTGAGAAGTTAGGAAGACCTCTGGAAGTAAGAGTTTTAGACAGTTACCAGTTCTGGTTATGATGCCCAGACCCGATTTTGGACAAGAGAATAAAGCAGATGCCTTTGAAGCCACTTCCCAGCTAAATCTCTCTTTATAAAATGGCAGGTAATTTAGAGCAAGTATTCTTACGGTGCAGCTATTTGTACTGTGGAGTAACATTGATATGTTTAAACGCAACAGAATGTTTGCATTACATAAAATATTTAACAGACATGCAAATAAGCACGTTAAAAACATTCACAGAAATCAGCTGGCCGATTCGCTCTCCTGCCTTCCACTGCAGCTCAGAGCCATCCTCTCTGCAAAGTCAACAACGGGGCCTAAGGGTGAAACGACTGACCTGTTTGTGCAAAAACTACTCACTCTCACGTAAATTACACAAAATGTACCACGATCCTCCTCATTAGATTATCCAGGAAAATGAGGTATACTTGCCACCATACCTTTTTAAGTGCATACTTTGGGTCATCAGGAAGAACCATTATTATCTTCCCATCAGGGTATTCGGCCAAAATTCTCTCCTTTTTCCACCCCTAAATAAAACAAACATTTATATAAAGCATATACAAGAGTTTTTTTTTTTTTTTTACATAATCAGTTACATATTATTGTTCTAAACTTATTGAACTATGCAAAAGCTTTAAAACTACTTAGCAGTTGCTTAGCTAGTGAAGGAAACTTCAGCTAGCTTTTCTAAATGTACACAACAGATATATTATCTTACTTATTATAGGACACAATAGCCTAACTGTCTAAAAACAGTATGTGAAAGTGTCTTATAATTTCCCAATTTATTTTTTCCCCCAGGACTGCAGTGCAAAATGAATTTTAAAGCAGAAATAGCAAACTCAGCTCACATACCAATTTCCAAACCTATGTAGTATTTATTTTCCAGAGTCCAGTGAATGGGAAAAAAAAAAGCCCTAAGTTTTATTTAAAAATTTCTTTTTAACATAGTTACCTCCACAAATACACACTCAGTTTTAAAGTTTGGCATGCGAAAGACCTCCAGGAGGTTCTAAATGAACTGATTGGCATGCAGTTGCCCAAAGTGTAAGGAATAGTTTATTTTTTTATGATCATAACTATTAAAATCACAAGAAGGATACTATAAAAAGTTTTATAACTACCTTCTAAGAATCTAATGGGGAAGGAGGCTACGTTGTGTGTATCTGAAGTTAAACATACTCAAAAAAATAGAGGTAATTAACTCTTCTTCAGATCCACACTCGTGGTGAATAATGAGCAGTACCTGCATGGAAAAAAACAAAACAAAAAAAGCCACTTAAATCTAGTAAGATGGGACTGGCAGAGATATTAGAACTCAAGTTGCTTTGACGGGACCTAAAAATACTGAATGCAGAAGTAACTTCAGCCACTAAAAAGGCTTATTCGACATGTCTTATTCAAAGCAACTTTAAATAAAAAAGTCTTTGAAGAAACAGTATCGATGGAGTAATTCTCATTGAAACCTGTACCTTCCCACAAAAGTAACGTTCAACTAAAGACCAAATGATGGAAGTTGGCACAGAAGGAATGCCAAATATACTATCAAAAAAAAAAGAAAAAAATAAGAAAAAAAGAGACAAGCTTAGGCATTATAATACTTCATCTACATTTCATTTTAATTACACTGATTTTATCCCTTGTCCCAAACAAAACATTAGGAGAATAACTCTGGAAATGCCCCTACTCGCTGCTAGCCCAGGGTGTCTTTACGCAGGAGTGCAGCCCCCAACGACCACCACAGAGGCACCACCTCCGTCCTGCCCTTCCTGCTCCACAGCAGCAGCACTAAAGGCCAGCGCAGAGCGGCACAGAGGATACGTATTATTTAAGGACTCTCTACACTCCGGTCTCAGCATAACCGCAGCAAACAGCAGCGTTACAACACCCAGGCAGAGGTGCCATCAGAGGATGTCAGAGAAGGCCTCCCCCTTCCCTGTCCCACCTCCTCCCTCCCCAGGAAACAAAGCAAGGATCCCTGCCCTCCACCGCTGTCCTCTCTCCATCCGCTCCTGCCCGGCATTTTGGCTGCCTGAGGCAGCTCCCGCAGCCGGCTCCAAACCTCAGCCATGGCTCAGCTGACAGTGCAGCCCTGTCATCATGGTACCCGAATGGTGCATTCCTCACGCAGAAAATCCAAATCTAACATTTAGTTTAAGATATTCCATTAAGGCAATAGGCTGGTGTTACACAGAATCACAGCAAAATTAAGTTTGATGAAAAAAATATTTCTGAAAAGCTTAAAAATATAACACAATGATGCTACATTTCTAAATGATTTCAAATCCGTAAGTAATTCAAAAAAATCCATTAATTGCAAAGAGAAAGTATTTAAAACTAATTTTGTCTATTTTCTTAAGCGATTACTAGAAGAATATCAACACTAACATGCATAGGCAGCTGCCAAATTCAAGTATTTTTAGAATTTATTCACGAATACATCATTTTGGATAAAGTTTTTCAAAAAGCTTCTCCAAACCCTAAGCTCTTCTAAGATTTGGGGTTCCATTAACTCATATCAGGAAAAGATATCTTAAAAGTCATTTCCCCTCCATGACTGAATAAAATCCAAGTATTACAAAAAAAGAGAAAATCTAATATTTAACACAGCATCTGCTTCTTCAGCTTCATGCTCGATAAGGAATGAGCTGTGCCTCTCACATCATGCTAATGGAAATAAGCGTGGAATTGTCATGGCCCTTTAATATCCTAACATTAAAGCTATTGAGGAAAACAAGCTGTAGCTTCAGCTAGGATTGATCCTGCTAGGTGTCTGCAGCACATCAAACATACTTTAATTAAACAACAAATTGCATGTAATCTGAGGGGTATTTCCTTTAACACAGAGGGCAAGGACACCCGTATGGTAAGAAACAAAAGCATTCGTCTACAAAATACTTTATAGTACTCTACTACAATGCCAGAAAGTTTGCTTTTCCTTTCATTTTCATGTGTATTACTCCAGGGCATTCCCTACGATGGATTTTATTGTTAAGCAAGACGGTCGTTGTTTGCAATCAACACAAGTGTCAGGTAGGAAAACCTACTGTTCCTGCCCCGACCCCAGTTGTGCAAGGCCTGGAGTAAAAGATGATGCTCCCACCGCTCCTCCCCGCTGCGGGGAGCCCCTGCTCAGCCACAGACCACCTGTAAGGAGCAGTCTCAGGGCACAGACCCCTAGTGACCACAGCTAGTAGAGCCTCATCTCCTGTGTTACAATACAGCCCCTGCCCACCCAACTGCCCAACTCCCCGCCTCCCACTAGCATTTTATGGCTATTTATCCTAGAGCTACTTGAAGCAGTCTGAGAACAACCCAGCATCCAACAGTTAAGCGATTTTTCATCTACCTGCATGTTTCTCATTGCCCTGCCCTTCACGCCCCCAGCTCGCCGCAGGCTGCAGAGGGCGGCACGGCAGCGCCTAGGAGCACGGGGACGGAGCTGTGAAACCACCGGGGATGGAGACGCGACACCGCGCCGGAGCTGTGCACGCGGCTCCAACACCAACAGCGCCCAACGGCTCAGCAGGCAGCTGGGCTTCGGCTGCAACGTAACGGAGCGCCTGACATATTCAAAACAGCAGTCAGAATAGATTATTTCTTATGTTTTAGAAGTTTTTACGTAAAATTAGGAAATGTGACAGAAAACTGGTAGTTTTCTATATGTGACAGTTCTGGCTTGTCTGCATGCCTTATTTCCCAAGTAAATAAAAAACTGGTGCTGATTTTTTCTTATGCCAATTTATCTCAAAATTTTGAGACAAAAAAGATGATTAACATTGTATACACCAAGAAAAGTATTTATGAAATTCTCCCCTAACAATTAAATTTAATTAGAGAATTTTATGCACTTTTGCCCTTGGTGACTTCTAGCACAGTAACAGGTCTGTGGAGTTCTTCCTCCCAAGTTCTTCATCAGGTTACAAATGAAGAAGGTTATTCTGCTTCTATCACCCACAAGTGTTATATAAAGAAAGAAACTTTCACTGCACAATGCATTAAAGTCCTTGGATGTAACCCCTAAGTATTACCTTCTGTTAAAACTAATATTCCTTCAAAATAACTAACACTACAAACTTGATCTGAACTATCAGAGAACTCCATTTTGCACAAATATATCAATTTTAGAATCAATACAATCAAGAGAAGCATGGAGTCTTTTCAAGTTACTTTGAAATTCACCATCTTCAATCTATATATACTCTATAATTCTCCAGCTTCCAGGATGTCAAATGTTGCTTTTTGAACTCAAAAGCTGTAAGAACCTCACAGACAGCCTTGGATTCAGTTATACCAGATCAGCCAATTAAAATTTATCAGATTAAATATTCCCCAAAATAACAGTTTTTCTCGGTTTCTTCCACTGAAGACATTCCTAACTAAAAGGATGAGCTTGAAACGCAGACAAATTAATCATGTTCCACAGGCACTTCCTAAATGAAGCATTTGGCTTTGCAAGCTAAAAATTTAATTACAACTAATATTCTATTCTTAAAAAAGAAAACTGCAGAAACACTATATTGCTTTTCCCTGGCATCTGAGTTAGAGGGTCTTTAACAAAACCAAACCACTTACCCCATCCCACAGGAAGTTACCACTGGAGTCAACACGATGCCTGTGTAATCACCCTAACACAAATACCTGCCAGAATGTTCTCTTACTTCTGGGTTCAGACACCTGAAAACCTCCAAAAGAAGAGTAAGACAGATTCCTACGTTCATCTACAGCAGGAGAAATCTCCCAGATCAACCTGTTCCTGTTCTACCCTCCCACTACCTTACTGTCTTGCATATTCAGTTCACATGCTTCTGGTAACAGTAAACACCACCCTTAATGCTTGTTAGTCCCTGCGAATCTTTGCATCCCATAGTCATTAAATGCCTTTACACTTGCCAAAACTTCTCTCTCTCTCTCCCCATTCAAAGTCTGCAATTTATATATTTATTTATTTTGTCTCTGTAAGAGACATCAGTGACGAGTGTCTCAATACCATGTCCTTGTTAGTCTGTCTTACTTCTGAAGGCAACTTGGAATTTCTATGTATAAGACAACATATCTATTACAAGAAATAAGAGAAATTATTAAATAACCCTGATAGCAAATAATTCATTATTTATGTAAAGACTATCTTCTAGCTGCTCAGTACTTTAAAAACAAACAAACACTGCAGCTGAATGCAGGTGGAATAAGATGCTTGCCAACAATTTAAAAAGTCTGTTTTGACAGTTCACAGCAAGAGAAACTCTACGTTATGATATGTACAGCCCTTTTTTTGTGATTCTGTGACATGAACCATCAGTATCTGCAACTACGCAGCAGATAACAAGCGACACTCAAAAGCAAAAGCAAACAGAGGAGTCTTCCCAAGCAAGACTGAAAGACTCCTTGCCTCCTATGGCATGAAAAACGTGAGAGATAGCAGAATGAAAGATGCTTCGGAGATACCTCAAAGCAACCCTCAGATGAATAATAATGCCAACGTGCTATCCAATATGTAGAGAGCTAATACAGTCGCATCCACAAGGTCACCTAAGGCTCTACCCTGGGCAAATTATTAAATCCCATGATGCTAATACTGCCCTGTTAACACACACTGTCAGAGAAAGAAACGTTTCATTTTACTAACTATATACACAAATGCACACATATATACACGCATACAGAGAGAGAAAACAAGCATACCTCCACAAGTCATCCTCCCAACAGTCCCCATCAGAGCCTTCTAACAAAGCCAGGATAACGAGCATTCAGTCTCCTACTTCTAAACATTAAAAACACAGACATGGGCAAGAAGGCTCATCTAAAATTTCAAACTGCTTTCCAAGAGGACATGTGTGTCTTTTCAGCACAAACATTACCACAACACAATCTACCAAGAACAACTGAATGTGTGTTAAATGACCAGAGCTAAAGATGTGGCTGTTTAGAATGGCTAAAGGTGTTTTCCCCATTTGGAAAATACAGAGTGATTTTTTTTTCCTAATAAAACAGAGGGGAATTTAAAAACCTCACAAAACTCCTCCCTTCACCTCTTCCTCTACAATTTCTGTGAGAATAACCACCCAAATGCTCACTCTGCAGCCACTGAAGCCTTCATGAACCACAAAGTCTTACACATCTAAGAAAACAGAACTGACAAATGTGCTCAAGTACAAACTTTAATATTTTTAAAAAGATGCCGAAAGCTGAGAAAACAGTACATGTTTCTTCAGAAACTATCCCTAACTTTTGTACAAAGTTGTAAACAACTGCTTTAAAGGAGCCTGCTCATGTTGCTACTCTAAACGCACGTAGAAGTGAGAAGTCCTAGCTGCTTCAACTTCCCAAGTATTCAAACCTCACTGCAGCTTCCACCCACCACGCAGAGCTAGCGGGTTCAATGACTACAGAAATCATCTGTCAGCTTCTGTTCAAAAGAATTAACACCATCTTCTGTGACTTATCTTTACATCTTCAGTGACATTCGAGAGCTTAAAATGTTTGCAGGGGGAGGAGGAAAAAAAGCAGAGAACAACAAGATGAGGAATATTTACTGTATGTTGCCATTACCACGTACAGCTTTCTGACCACTCTCACCCTAAGGTGTAGCTAATGCACATCAGAAAAGATCTTTTACAATGTTGGGATTATTCAGCAAAAGCTAACTAAGAACAGAACAAACACTAAAACTATTTTACCATATGGTTTCAAATATATTTCCTATGAAGATGCATCTTTGTATTGATAAATCATAGGATAATCTTGTGCTTAGGATTTAAGAGTCACGCATTTGGTACCTACATGAAATGAATTGGTGGCCTCAGTTCAATTATCCTGGAGGTCTTATCTACTCGAGTGTAGAGTACTGAAGGTAACATGTGTGATAAAGAAAACAGACTTTGGGGATTCTGTTCTGCATTTGCAAACTGCGAACAGGTATTTCCTGTAAGTCTTGTAATATCAGCTAGTATAAAGTAGCTGATTTTACAATATATTTACAACTGTACCAAGTTTTTCAAATTTCAGCTTTAACCCAGCTACTGTACATATAAGGAAGGTATGGAATAACAATTTCAATTTTATATTTAAAGATTATAATCATACTATAAATTCATCAAAGATTTTTCATAATATAATGTTATATCAACAGGACTACTAGGCAGCCTCTCTTTGAATGACAAACGATTAACTAATTAGAAGTTACCTAATATTACACAGCAAATGGTTAGCTCTGTACCTGGCTATTAAACCAACTGTTGTATAACACCATTTTTCTGAAAGCTCTATTTAGCACTTACAAGAGAGTGACATTATTTGTCTTTTTACTGAACCCTCCCACCCCCCACCAAATTAGGGAAATGAATACAGGGGAAATGAAGCACCACAATCCTACTGATTAAGTGACATATTGCCTGTCTATTGTGGCTCCTGTAGCCATTTATTTCTAATATTAGACTTGTGGCCTATTGTGATAATAATCTATTAAAATACGACTTCATTTAATGTGAATTACAACTAGCACATAGCAAGTAAGCGATCATACTTATATCTTTAAAAAGATGAGGTTTTCTTACCACATATTTTACAGCACTTATGAATTGGTTGTGAAAAAGCAGATGCTGGGTCTCATCCTCTGGATTTGATGCAGTGTAAAGCATTCCACAAATATTACAGGAAATAGCACCAAATCTCTTCTGTCCTGCATCCTATTAAAAGAAAAAAAAAAAGTAAAAAGGAACTTGTTTAGTTTCAGGTACAACAAATACATCTCAGCAGAACTTTCACCTAATTAGATAAGTCTTTTAAAACTGATCTTCTGTGTACTCAATATGAAGGCTAAGACTTAATGAGAGGAGAAAGAATAAACATAAAATTTTGAGAAAAAAAAAAATATTGTCCAGCTTCAAGGGGCATACGTATTGCATAACAAATTCTACCCAGAAAAGAAAGCAGACCTGCTCCCCATCATGTTAGTTATCAACACAGCACCAGGAGAAAAAAAAAATCTTTTATTTTACAAAATGAGGAAAGCAGATTTCTTTTTTTTTTTTTTGTTAAATTTGAGGTTCATTTAATAATCTTTTGAAAAATGTATGTACACTATATATATGTGTGTGTGTGTGTGTGCATATATATATATATGCCTCACACTACGTGGTCTTCCTTTTTAGAAATAATCGTAGGGCTCCTAATACATATGCAGTGGTTGATGATGATATCTTAGGCTTTTACGAAAATCAGCTACACTAAATAATTTAAGGCAATTTGCACTGCTTTTTTTTCCTCCATTTCTCTCTTCACTCTTTTGCAGAAGAGTTACTGAAGAAAAGCTTCTTACTTAATATACTCTCAAGATTTACATCTGAGCTCTGGATCATGAACCTAAACAGCTGTGCCATCTCATGAGGTTCAGAACTTTTATTTTTTAGATGCCTGACAGAAGCTACAGTACAGCTGGAAGATCACTTAATTTTACTCTTTATCCTTTAGGTTATCCTCCTATCTTATAACCAAGCATTATCAAATTAAGGGTGTTAGTACATACTGTTTTTCAATTTACTTATCTAAAGTAACTAGGAAATATACACAGACTGAGACAACAGTGCAAAAGGGAGTATCAGACTCTGGCAAAATGAAATGAAATGAAATGAAATGACATAAAATAAAATAAAATAAAATAAAATAAAATAAAATAAAATAAAATAAAATAAAATGGCATGTTTTAAGTTATGGCTTTATGGCTTACTGGTCAAACCTCTCCCCTCCCCCATATATTTGGAAATGGGATTTACATAAAATAGAGAAAAAATAGCATTAAGTGTTGTTTAACACAATAAATGAAGAGAAACAAGAAGTTACTTTATTCTGTAAAGCAGGTTACTAAGTAAGAAATACCCCGAGTTTTTAAGAACATTGACTTGAGTGCACAAAATACATGTTCACAAACCAATCACCTAAATACAATATTCTTTAACAGCTCAAATATTCACAGGCAAAAAGCCTAGTTTACAGGAGAGAGAAAACAACAACAACAACAACAAAAAACCCATGTTGCAACATAGAAGTCGTTTACAAATCACTTCTTACATCTTCCAAGGTATGCTTAAGTACGCCTAAAAGCTAGATGACAGCTCAGCTCTCCATACAACAGCAGCTGGTATCATGCAGCCATTAGTGAATTAGAAACTGGTTTCCTCTCCAAGAGGGGGACAAAGATGCAACAGCTTTGGCCAGGCAAGTTCAAAGACTGGCTCCTCTTTAAGAGCACACATGCTGAACTTGGCAAGAGGAAAAAAGCTGAACCTGAAAAGTCACTGCTCTATCACTGATACGCCAATTTACATGCTCCAATTGAATGTGTCAATTCCGCATGTAAATTCCAGAAAGCAGGAGTACGCTCCCAAAGGAGAAGAAAAAAGAAAAAAAAAGAAAGATAAAAGAAAGAAAAAAAAAATAAAAGATGAGCCCCACAAGGATTTGCAAAGTCAGCATATGATGAGATTTTCAAAGGTGCAAAACTTGAAACAAACATTTTTTAATTCTACCTTCAGTCTTCCTTTAAAGCAGCAACATAATTCAAAATAAGCTGCCCTACTGGACAATAAAATAAGCTGTATTTCAAGGGATTTTATGTAAGAAAAGGGAAAAAAAAGGCATTTCAGGAGCATGGTGATTTTCGTAAGACTCATATTGAACTGAATCTAGTAACCCCTATCCCACAGGTGAGGACAATATCCCCAGTGTTGTGGGTAGGACAAGGAGTGGGGGTGAGGGGATAGGGGAACTACTTGGAGGCCTGCAGTGCACTACAGAAAATAGGATACATAAGATTTGAAGTCACCTACTTAAAAGTATTAATATATATTAGCACTACAGTAAGTCTCACAGAACAAATCTCTTTTCAAGTAATTCAGAAGTTAAAGCTATTTAAGCTATATATTAGGTCACTAGCAAACCAAACAAAACACACATATATTATCTTGCTGTGCAATTATTCAACAAACTAGGGGAAAAGGTATCCTCAAAGTTGCCAACCTCCTTAGCTCACCCCATCATGCTTTGTCAATTCATCTGCTGTTTAGCAAGTCTCCAACAACAGATTATTTCCCTGGAATAATATTGCCATATTATATTTTACAGTTTCTTGCATGCTGCTGGCATCTGCTTTTTTTTTTTTTTTTTTTACTGCTGTTTTATTTCATTGATATTGCTATTTTTACATGCATTCAGTTTTACCAATAGGCTACATGCGCAGGATATTAAAAGCCTGTACTACAAATATCAGAGAAAGTGTAGTGTATTACCAACTCCTCACTCCCCAAAAAAGGGAGGAAAAACACTTTGCAGCATGCTGAGGGTAATAGAGATGACAGCCTTTTTGCATTTCTGATGTCTGTTTCAAAGACAGACCACAAGGCATCAGGCTATCGTGCTTCAGATAGAAAAAAAAAGTCCTCAGTAAATACAAAGCAGATTCTATAGTACAAACCAAGGACACGCAAAATGAAGTCAGAAATAATACAGAATGAGGTACTTTAAGGAAATATCTGAAGAATCTGACTATTTTTAACTTAATGTCGTTATATAAACAAAAAGGAAAAGGACAAGCACTGAGAGATAAAAAGGTTTCCCAAACAATAATATGTGTTCAAGGTTGCCAGTTCTCCGTAATAACGGAAAACCAAGCAAAAACAAAACCAACCCTCATGCATCATATGGGAGGGTAAATAAAACCTTCAAAAATTGGATTTTTTTAAAAAGCAACACATACTCTTGAAATTTAATTTTGATATTCCTTTAATTTAGCTTCATTTAACTTAAAAATTATGTCCACTGGGTACTGGAGTAAAGTGTCACCGTGTCAAAATTGTAAAAAAAAGTAAGAAACTGTCTCATAACTGACCAGGAAAGTTTTCTGTTCTTTTTTATTCCCTTCCCGGCCCCACAAAGGACAATATCTAATAAAGTGTGAGGTTGCGGGCTAAAAGCTGACTTAATTTTAAACTATTTTTTCCATCAATAACACAAGGAAGGATACTTTTGTTTCCAAAGCAAAAACTGCAAGTGAGCGCAACGCAACCGAGCATTGCCATTTTATCAGCCAGTCCTCATTAACACGAGCTTGGGAGATGCACATATTTGAGATCTACTCTTTCAAGGCTAATTGAATGGTGCAACAATGATGTCTTAAAACTGCAGAAGGGTTTCTTAATTCTGTGTTAGACAGAAAGAAAATTCTTACCAAGGTCTCCTCTTTGAGAAGGTGCATGTCTGCTGATCCTCCATATGTGGAATAAGGAGCCCTGCAAGCAAAAAAGGCATTTGGAGCCTTGGTAGGAGATGAAAATGGGCCCTTGTTACAGGCACAGGTTAGGTCACCTCCTTCTTGATTACCTACGCTAGTTAGAGGAATATTTTCTTTTCCTCTAGTCTTCTGGAAAGTAAACACAATACTCAACAGAAAACAGAAAAGTCAAAGAATGCCATTTCATCAAACGGAGGATTCAAAATAAAAGCTGATGAGTGAATCCCCTGGCTGACCAGGAGGATCAGAAGACATGACCCATCTCAAAAGCAAGTTTCACTTCAAAAATGAAGACTCTGATAGGTAGAATTTAACAAGAGCAAACAAACAAGGAAAACTACACCACCAATATCCATCTTTCTGAAAAATTACTTCAGTCAAAGAACACAAATCTACTTAGAATTTGCAGAACTGATGTAACTTATTTACCATATTTTAAAAAATTAAAAGTGGAGGGTCATTATCCATCACAAAATGATGTTCTCACTGGTCATTAGCTAAAACAATACGAAAAAACCTTAGAGTTGAAAACAAATCAATACAATATTTACAAAGAAAACTAGGAATGACCAATCTGTTCTCAATATGTACAAAAATGTAAATCAAATACTAAACCACTCTCTATGATGTATTGGCAACACTCCTGCTGGAATTTTGGTTTCAGGTCTCCACCTACCCTTACGGAACATTCCCATCCTCAGGATAAAACCATCAAACTAACCCATCTGAATTTGCTACAGAAAATTAGGCTGCTGCTGTGAAGTAGAAATGGGAAAAGGACAACTGCTATCGCCCCACTCAAAGCCAAAGCTGTCCCAAAGGGCAAATTCTACCAAACTCCCTCCTCAGGCGCTTTTTAGTGGCCATTGCCTTGCTCTTGCTGGGGGTAATAAGAGGGAAAAAAAAAAAAAAAAAAAGGGGCAGCATTTAACTAAATTGAATAAGAAAATACTGCCCTAAAGCCATTCTCCATTTATCCAGAGAAATTACCAATTGGAGTAAACCCGTTTAAGGAAGAAAACAACAATTTAAAGTGTCATTATGCAGTCTGCTCCAGGTTCATAAGAAACCAACGTTGAAAATATTGCTTGTTTTATTAGTTTCATTGAAGCCTGTGTTTTTGGTTCAAATAATTTTTCATGCATTACTTATTTCAGTCAAACAGGTAGTTCCATTCAAATTTAACCAAAATATAAGTAGCAACTCAAATATGATATCCAAATGTGTAAACTGAATTACTCTGCACATAACTTTCACATACAGTAACAACTCAAGCTTCAGAACTAAAAAGCATTTTTCATCAAGCAATCCTGATCTATACATTTGCTGACACTCATAAAGATGATCTACACGTAACCATGCTTCCTCCCACCTAGGCATTAATTTACATCCCTAGAAAAGGCAGAAAAATCTCTGCAATCTTATATTATCTTTTTATCACTGCAATGATTTGTTTTCTCTGTTCATTCTCTTCACAAGTACTTCCCTAAAACTGTTGAATATTACTTTCAAGAGACTATCTTAATTTTCAAAAGGGCACACCTCCCTAGTGGAATAAAACAGTAATAGTACATGGGTACCTCAAAGGTCACTACTTAAAACACTATTTTTTAGGATTAATGCCTTTAGCGGTTCACATCGTTATGACCAAAATTTTGTCCAAGATCTTGTAAATGACCAGAATTTTACAAAAAGGGAACATCGGGCTTTCCTTGTCTTAGACATTAAGGACATGTTATTTTGTGAAAACCCAAAGTGTATGCTTTGCACGTTTCATATTTCTTTCAAATTCAGAAGTTTATGGAATTGATATTCAGGTTCTCATGGTTCCACATTAGATTCCAGGAGTTCAACAGGAAGCATCTAAAACTAACTTCGATGCATTATTTTCTAAAACTTCCAATGCACAACTGTGCGTAATCTATCATCTACCAACAGAACTACACACAAGCAGAGTGTCAGATCACACTGTTTTTAAGCTTTTGGAACAGGCTACTACTCTAAAGAGAAGTCAGGGATTTGGAATATAAAAATGCTTTTGATCTTGATCGGAATTTCATTTATCCATAAAAAACAGATCTCCTAGCTCACGGATTAACTGTTGCTTATCACTTTGAACACTACTGTCTCCTGCTACAGTGGGTGCTACAAAGTGCACAGCAGCATTAGCTTCCTCACAGCTCTCAGCCTAAATTCCACACTCCGACGTGTTGTTCAAGATACACGAGAGCAAACAGATCTGAAGAACACAGAAAGGACTCATGCTCTGTCTTAGTTCTGCCTCTGTGAAATGAAGATAACTTAGTATGTTTGAACGATATGCACTGGGAAAAAGAACAAGGCAAGTATAGCTCCTATAAGAACCATTACTGTACTTTTGATGTGATCAAACAGTGAAACTTCTTAATGCCAGCCTTACTCAGCAAGCACACCTTGCTAAAGGTTGTATAAGTTAAGAAAAATAGAAAATTTATCTATTCACTACAGATATCATATGGGAGCAAAAGAAAGATGACGCACAGCTTCATGATCTGACTACCCAAAGGGTACTCCTTTCACAGTAACATCTCTATCTAAGTATAGCTTAGAAAGTTGAAAGTGAGAATATATAGACAATATTTGCAATACTTCAATAACTCAGAGCCTCTGGCATGAGAAAGGATTAAAAGAACAGAAATCTGCTCTTTTAATATAACAAAAACATAACAAAAAAGCCCCATGGTTTAAAACCAAAATACAACACAAGTTCAACCTTACAGCAAAACAACCTTACAGCAGAGACAGCATGCAAAAGAGTCTAACTTGGCTCACCCCACCACTCACTTCCAAAAGATGAAAAAAGGGTTGTGACATACACTTAAGGGGACTGGCTTGACAGACACCAGAGAGAATCAGGTCTCTGATGTTAACAAGTGCACCAAAGTACAAGTAAATGTTTGAAGTTAAGCATAAAAATATGACTTCCCAAACTTTGTTCAAGGTAAGGAAGAATAATGAAAATGCTTCTCTTCACACAGCATATCAGAAATCTCAAATAAAAATGGTTTCTAGTTATTAACTATCAAATTATTTACAGGTTTTATAAATGCTAACCTAAGTGTTTTTGCTGCATATGGTAAGGCTGTTTTCTGTGTATAAGTTTTAAGCAGAACAGCCTATAGAACATTTATCTTCTTTCAAGCGTCTTCTCAAGGCATCACTGCAGCAGTACACAAGCAGCTTTGGAAATATTTTCTCAAATAATAGAAAAGAATATGCAGCCTTTGAGAGTCAATATTTAAGAAATTCAGCATGGAATTGCAAAATAGTACTCTTAATTACAAAATATACTGTGTATTACATGCATTGAAACTCCATTATTTTGAGCAAAGTTTAGTACAAGTGAGTTTATTTTTCTCTCTGCTCCAGATTCTAGTACAACCTATTCCAGAGATAACTGTCTTGTCTCCACAGTACTTAAAATAAAACATTTTATATTCACAAAATAGATTAACAAATATTTGAGTTCCTCTATATATTTTGACAACGGTAAAAACAGCTTTCCCTCAGGTAAAACAAGTATCAAATCACTACCATACCCAGAAGCCTCTTGGCAGTGAACTACAGGCTAAAAAGCCCCTCAGATAAAATAAGTCTATCCTGAACTCAGTGAAGTCAAAACAAATTTGATCTGTATAAAACGCCAAAACACATTAAATACTCCATAGTTTTATCTTTCACACTTAAAATAAAATACGCTGCTCAGTTCCATTTTCCAAAAACACATACAAAAGCCAAGAAACTACATGTCTTCCTTTTTTCCTAGTGTTCTTCATCGATGATCCGTTCTTTACACTCTAAAATTTTGCTATATGAGTAACTTAAAACTTTCATGGTTAAAAAGGCAGCATAAGAGAAAATACTATTACGCTCAGCCTGAGAACCAAATACCACTACCATAGTAATTGCAAAAAGGCTATTCCTACGAGTGCCATAGATCAGAGCTGCACATCTGCTCTTCAGTAGCTAATTAAAAAGTTGTACATTTCTTCCTGTCAAAGGTCCTAGATGCAGTTCAGTCAAGCTTTATTACTCTATGACCAAAAATTAAGTAAATTTCAAACTCTGTTGATAAAATGAGATTTGAAGATGCAATAGCTGAAATACAAAGCAAATGTGAAGTATCACTCATACGTATCATTTTCTATCCTGGTATTTATGTGTTCAAGATATACTTCTTTTACACTCCTTAAGGAAGCTAAGGATATACTTATAAAGTAGAATAATGACTTTGCATTTCTCCATTTTAAAAGTGCCTGCATTTGGTAGCTAAGAATAGGGAAACTAAGCCATCACTGCCACTTATATATTATGGTGAAAAATATGGAATGCACAGGAAAAGATCTTTAGAATATATATTATTCCAAGATAGACTTAATGATAAAAATATAAATCTATTCATATTAATTTTGCACACAATCGGCCAGATGTACTTTCCTCATATAATTCTGAAGCTTTAAAAAATTGAGCTTTTGCATATAAACAAAAGAAAACTTCTTCCTGTGTCTTTTTCATTCTCCTTAAAATTAAAAAAAAAAAAAAAGGTATCTTGACTAAATGGCCAGCCTCTTCCAAAAATGCATTTGTTTTGACAAGCATTAGCTTTAAATTTAATCCAGTCTGCTACTATTTTTTCCTATCAATACCAACAATTCAGGATGCATTCTATTTCTACTCATCATTTACAATATCGGTAATGGACAACTAATGATTTTCAGACAAGTTTAACACAGACACAGTACCACTAATTCAAAAGTAAATTGTTTAAGAATCTATAAACCTTACAAAAGATAGTACTTACTATTATCAGTTGCTTATCACCATCTTTTCCTGCTTCTTTTAGCTTTTGAATATGTTCCTCAGACGGTAGAAAGTTACTGCACTTAGATGCTAATGAAGGATTTGATAAAGGAACCCTGGAAATATAAATATACTTCATGTTAAAAAAAGGATTCTTCATACTTATCTTAGATACTTAAAAGTCTTTGTGAATAACATAAGCAAACTTTAAGGAGATGTATAGCCAAGTTAGCTACCCAAAACATGGTCCTACATATTTAATTTATAATTTAACGCAAAAAATAGGGAAGAGGAGGATTAACCAAAAATAGAGTATACGACTAGCCTAATCAAAAGATTTAAAAAAAAAAAGGGAAAGGGAAAAAAAAAAAAAAAGGATTTTTCATCAAGTGGGGTAGGTTAGTTGCATCAATTAGCATAGGCATTTAACACAGGTATTTTCAGAGCATGATTGATGATACCGAACCCTACATTTCCCACACAAAGCTTAGGTTGCTACTTTCAGACATCAAACACCAGTCTGCTAAAAGAGACCATGTAAATATTTCCAGAAATGCAGCTTTGCAATGTAAAACAGATGCCATGCTCAGCTCAAATATCATCTGAAGATTATGAAATGTGTATTTTCATTTCTCAAGTTACAATCGCAGTAGTTTAATGTGTTATGGTGAATCAGTCACAACAGACACCCAAGACCAATCCAAAGGCCTGCTGGGGAACAGCATAGGCCAAATAAAGGACTTCCTGATACAGAGGGAGGCTTGGATTTAACAGTCTGCAACAGATCCTTTTTTTTTTTTTTTTTTTGAGAGAGAGAGAGAAAAGGGAATTTGAAAATATATATATAATAATCATTTAAAAATATACCATGTTTTTACATGCAGTAAAACTGTACACTATAAACTATCATCAAGAACACTCACTTTAGTAAAGATGCATTTGTTTTTGAGTTTATAACACTGCACCAGCAGGATTTACAACTGCACTGGGCAAGGAGAGCCAAGTCTGCCTACACTGCAACAACTCATCTTCCCTTTCAGCCTTGCTGATTTGGTATTACATATGCACAGGAATTAACTGCAAACACTGTGCAGGATTATTTCCTGACTCTTCTTGCCTCAAAGCTCTTGATGAGACCTCTGAACAGCCTGAAAAGAGGCAAAAACATATAAGGGTTCGGACAAGTTACAAGTTTCTGTTCTCACTTTACTTAAGGACCACAAATGAGGAAAGATGACAGCTGCAAAACTGGCCACTCGCAATGACACTTGGTTAACACTGTCGTTTGGCTCCATCTGCACTCATGGTCTCTAACCTAACATCTGATTATTGCCAAGAGTGAAGGAAACAGTGAGCGAGAAAGCGACCTGATGAACAGATGGATGGATGGCCCTGAAATCTCTCTCAATTTAAGTCCTCTCTTACTTTCCTATCAGCTAAGGTACTATATATATCATCATCAAAGTTACTCTGTGAACTTGCTACTATATTCAAAGGGAAAAAGTAATATTAATTCCAAGCTTAGGACAAAACCAGTGGTGACTACAGTAACGAAACACCCAAAATACTCTTACTTTAAGTAGGCACTTCACTATTTTCTGGTTGTAAACTAACCTAAGACACAGGAGTAAGCACCTAGTTGTAGTAGCTATAGTACATATAGCATGGTTAAATTAGGAAGACTTTTCAAAAATAAAAATAAGAACTTTTTCCAGATATTTTAGAACAGCATATTTTGTGCCAGAACTGAAATCTTTCTCTTATCACACACTTTTACAAATCTGAAAGAGGTCTACACTATACATCCATATTATACTCTGTTACGGCAAGAGTGCCACAGACAGAACAAGATTTTATTCTTGGATATATCATGGCAGCACATGGAGAGTAAAGCAAGCTCCCTGAATGCAAATATATATGCAAATAATAGTAATGCAATATGGTTTTGCTCAGCCAATAAGTGTAAAAAAATTGAGTATCATAATTTAATGTCATAAAGTTCTCTGAAGAACAAAAATATGAAAGGTCAAAAAGTGATTTTGTACTATATTGAAAAAAATCTAAAAATATTAATTTAACTAGGTTGAAATCTACCTTACTCACATTTTCTGTTAACTTCCATAGTAATGTTTTTTTTTCAAAATGTACAAAAGGTCTGCTTATTCAGAATTGGTAATCAGGTCTCAGGTGAAGTACCAAAAATGAACTGCAACATCCTTTTTTCTTGCCGTCATTACGACCACAGAAAACAGTCACAATATACTAACCACTGTGTCACCTATATTGCTGTTTGAGATTGCAGGCAAGAAGAAATTGTTGTTAGTATGACATTGGCTCAAACCAGTCCAGAACTAAAACAGTCAACATGACCAAGAATAAAATATCAACTTGACCTGTCAGTGGCAAGAACGCCTATATTGCGTATGGTAGCTGACTTTATAAGAGCACTAAACTCTGGTTTTACACCAATCACAAAACAATTCCTATGTAAATCTCCTCTTCCCTCATATAAAAGAAGTTCATATCTACAAGACTACTGTCAACTACAGAAGCCTTCAAGAAACAGGTGAAATAATTCATTAGGTGAAAATAATTTGGTAACACTTTCCATACTTTCTGGTTACCATTTGATTTGGAGAAGAGAAATATTAGAAATATTTTTCCCAAGCTGTTAAATTCTACCTTTTAAAATAAGCATGCAGTTATAAATAATTTTCTTAAAACCATCACTTAATAACTGTGTAAAACAAAAGTCTCTTTTCATAAAAGACAGGAAATTAGAAGTTGAAGTCAGAGGAAACAGGACAGTCAGACTTATAACAAAAACTGTCATAAATCTGTGGAAGGTTACTGTGATTTTACAATACATGCAACATTATACCTGTTCTCAGTCTCAGAAGTTCGGTTTGTAAGTGAAGTGTGCGTCAACTGCTTGGGAGCCAAACCTATAATTAATCAAATATTACAATTTCATTATGCACATTTTAGTTGCAAAGGGAGCATGAACCATGCAAGCAGTACTTTGCAAAAGCGTATTTGAGATGATGTTGCTATTTTCTCATGGACAATAAAAAAGAGGCAACTTTGATGCATGTTTCTTTGTATATATTAATAAATAAATAAATAGGTTAAAAAAAACACACACGCATGTCACTTTCCACTGCTGTCCTGTAGATCAGTTTGCCAGTGGCTAAACAGGGCAATAGTCAAACTAATTACATTAGACACATACAAGGATAGCATCCCCTCTACCTATGGCATGCTCTGTAATTCATTAGGAAAATATACTATGAAAGAAAGAAACAAACATTTTTTACATCTTCTAACAATACTGTTAAGAGTATTCTGACCCTTAAAAAAAGGGCCTACAATGGAGGTAATAGTAGAACTATTTTGCAGAGCTGAGTATCGTAACAGTGCTTTGAAGATCAAGTTGATTAAAAAAAGCAAAAACAACAAAATAAAATAAAAGCACATGGATGAAATATCAAGAGGAAAGTTAAGAAAAACTGTCCTAGTGATCTAACGATAGTATTTCTCCGTCAAATGTAGCCTTAAATTATTATTTTAGCCAAAATATTCACATCACACTGATCACAAGGTTTGACAAACAGCATTCACTGCATTTACTGACCGATGAACGAAGAATATGCAATAAAATCCAGGAGAGTGATTACTCAGTCTGTAATCTGATCAAAACTAACCAGAGGTATTCAAAAGAAAGAGATGGAGATAGCTATTCAAGCAAAAGACAATCTCTAACACAACCCAAGTGAAGACTCCAACTGAAAAATGGGTCCAAAATTGAAATTTTATTATTTTACTGCAAGGAAAAGGGAAGTTTGGGTTTTTTTGTTTCTCTCTAGTTGTCACTTCACTTCTACTCAGATGCAACAATCAAGCATTCAGCTTTTAATGCCAAGAAATTCAGAGAGAGAAAAAAAAAGAAAGAAATATGAAAGATTTAAAGCAAAGCACATAAGTACCACCAGGAGAGCTAGACAGAAAAACAGGTACTTCTCACTCTCAGTAATCAGCCCAGAGATAAAGGTATATCCTGTGCCACTGAAGTGGCTGGCAGGGGTGGTGACACCCACAAAGAAATACGAAAACCTCAAGGAACAAATTTACACTCTGAAGTTTAGTTCTACCTCCACTGTACCTAAGAACACAGACAAAATCTCCACATCCCACATACCTGTAAAAGAAAGGCTAATTTTTACGATCAGTGATAGAAGTGGAAGAAAAAATATTAATAAACAATTACCTTGAAGTTCACTTTCTCCAGATTCTTTTTTTAAATGTTTCGGTGGTTTAGGAGCTGTAAGATACTTCACCGGAGAGTTTTCTGGACTTGACTCCAAACGCAAGCTAAAGCTCTAAGTAAAACAGAAAACACTAGATTTAAATAGACATTAAAAATACAACAACTATCCAATGTCACTGAACAATTATCTAAAACACTCAGTTAATGAAGTATTAAAATTTTGAATACAGCATCAATTTTACAATTCCTACATTATTTTATGCAAAAAAGACAGTATTAATTAGCTAGCCTATACTGAAGTTTGTGATATTCTTTATGGGGGGGGAGAGTTGGTATTTTTTTTAATTTTCATTTTATCTGTAAACTTATAGAAGAAATTTCTGAAAAGTCCCTTTGCCCTTGAGATCCTAAATTTTAATCACAGCTTATTTGGGCAGTAAACATTTTCCTTATCATGTCTTTTACTATCATTTCGCAGAACAGATTACCTATGTGTGTTTAAAGTGTCATCAAAATGTGTCTCTATGAATCCAGTAATTTTAACCACCAACATTAAGTTTACTAATGAGCTTAGAGAGATGGAATAAATTAATTTTCCCACTTACTCTTAGCCCTCCTATGGTAACACACCAAACCTATTAATGGGTCCTGTACTAAAAAAAAAAAATCAGCTACTGCAAGATAATGTCATTGTTAAAACAAACCTTTTGTGCACAGCACTCTCAGAAAACAGATTTAGAACATCCTCCCACCACACATCATAATTAAAATGACTTACCTCATCTGGGGTTGGCTCAGCGAAAGACTTTGCCAAATTACGCAACAAGCCATTTTCCACGCCGCTCTTTGTGGATTGTTTTATTTCTAATGTCACTTCTTTAGTTCCAGCTTTTTCAGATGAAGTGTCTGATTTCTCCTGCACACAGGCTGTGCTTTCATTCTCAGATAGTCTTATTACTGACAACTTGTTTTGTGCGTTAGAAAGTTGTGCTTCTGTAATCTGATTTGCCTCTGAAACTTCAGGACAATCTTTTAACAAAGAAAGCTTGGGGACATTTTTGGAATTTAAGTTACTTTGCTTCACGTTATTAGCTTTCATTAACTTAATTTTGGTCCATTTAGAGTTTTTGTTCGAGGAGCTATTTCTACCATTCAGAGTACATTTGACAGGCATTACTTTTTTGCTAGGGAAAAAACGTTTGCATTGTGTATTCTGACTAGGTTCTTTCTGACCAGGCATTTCATTTTGTTGCAGTTCTTCTTCATGCTTTTCTTCTGTTTTTCTGTCCTCAGCATTTGGGGAATCTTTTTTCACCTCTACTGTATCTGATTCAATCTCACCTGCAATTTCTTCGCAAAGTTCAAGAATGCTTACCCTCTTGGATTTCACATCACTCTCCGGTTGATCTGCTAGCTCTGCTTCACTTACAGATGACTCTGGAACCTTTTTTGTTTTTGTACCGTTTTTCACATTCTGATGCGCTTGCTGTTTTTTTTTAATTACTGATTTAGTGTTTGGCTTAAGCGAATCTGTTTCCACTTTCTTTTCATTGCTGGAAATTGGAGATACAAGATCTGTTTGCTCTGCCTTAGCTTCCTCAAGGCTGTGATCAGGAGACAACGGTGTTCCATGAAGGTTATTTTGACAGTTGCCGAAATCTTCATTTTTATTATCTGCTTTACATCTTTTCTCTTTCAGAGAGCTGGTTACTTCTATACTTATTTCTTTATCTTCACTTTTACTGCTTGGCTTTATTTTCATGTTTTTCTGTTCCGTTTTCTCTTTAGCAGGTTTAAGTAGTTTTGCTGTACTACTGGAAACATGTCTTTTTGTCTGGCTGCTTTGTTTAACTTCCAAAGCTTTTTCTTCTTTGACTTCTCTATTACGTAGGGATCTTGCTGGTACTTGTGTTAACTGCTGCAGTCTCTGCGATCTCCTCATTACCGGCTCATTTGGTGCAACTATGCATTTTGACTTCGGAATTTCTTGCACTGATTTCTTCTGGCATATCTCCTTACTTTTTGCAGACTTAGGCTGGATCTTTTTTTGAGTGGTTGTCTTATTACTTGCGTTGATTGCTGATGATCTCGTGGTCATGCGTGTTCCAAGTTCAGGTGCACTTGTGTTGTCACTGAAAGATCCAAACAATTATTTTTCAGTTCTCAGAAATTAGAATTTGCTGCAAAAGTCCCCTCATTCTGACAACATCTGCCCATAAGCTTTTACCAGATTTTACACTTTCAGTGTTCACAGAAGAATTATTTTCTTCCAAAATAGTCTGAGGAGACTTCACTTCCACTCTCAAGTCTACTGCTTCATGGTTTTCTTTATATATTGCAAGACCAGACTATGAGTCTCAGATGAATACTTCTCAACATCTTAAGCAGTTTTTCATTTCTGAGACTTCCTGCTTTAAATTTAAACATTAACTTATGCAGTATCAGATTTGTTTTGCCCTTCACAATCTGCTTTGTAGCAAGCATTTTTGGATTTCAAGACATTAAAATGGTTCTGGAGAAAAGTCCACGTATAAAATACATACTTCATGATTTTAAGGCCACCTTCTCAGTGGTACTATTTAATTTTATCTTTAACTCACACTCTCTCAGCTTATATTATTTCTGCACTAATATAGTGCAGCAGGGTGATAAAACTTAGAACTTTTTTTTGTTTTGTCACTAACCTGTTCAATTTGACGGAGGTTTTGAGCACTGTTTTTTCCTGCACTGCGTATCGATTTGACTTTGATTTATTTGAGACATTTTTTGTATCCGACACTTCTTTTTCCTTCTTTGCTGATGATGGCTTGCTATTCTTATCCAGCTTTGGGCGTTTAGCAGAAGGCTCCACTAATGTAGACTTCCTTTTCTGAGCTGCCATTTCTGTAAAACACAACAATTAACTCAGCTTTTATGGTCTTTGTCAGCAGTTGTTATAGCATGAATAAAGAAAAGTTGCCCATAAAATAATTTATATTCATTTTTCCTTTTACAGTCAGACACTGTTCACTACAATCAGAAAACAAATCACTAGAGTACTCTTAAAAAAAATCAAACTATGTTTATTTTACTTACAGGTTTCTACAAGAGGCAATCGATGTTTAGGCCAAAGTAACTTATCAAGGTGTGCCAAAAGCATTCCTTATCAATATTTTTATGAACAGGACGTTTCATGCCACCTATAAAGAACATAAAATGTTCACAGAAAATTTAGATGCAGTAAGCACTTTGTTTCACAACCTTCCTTCTCAGAGCCTGCATTTAATATTCCCGCCTTCTTTCATCCCTTCAAACAATGCTCATCTTTAAAGCTTTTTGGTAATATATATTTTTTAAAAAAAATCTACAAATCTTATCTCTATACCCCCAAATTTTTGTAACTTTGCTATCTTGATCCTTTCTTACCTTTCAGAAAGTGGAAAGATATAGTAAAAATTCTTTTCACAGTTCTCCAGGAAAGAGTATGCTGCTCTTTCCCACAGCCTGCAAACAGTGGACCAGCTATCAAATCTGTGCCTCTCAGCAACAGTGAATAAATTCATTGGGTTCTGCTAAGTTTTCTGCATGGTATAAAGGAACTTCATGGCATCAGCGGCTGCCTATAACTGCTGCTTCTAATACCACTTAAGCTACAAATCAGAGATGAAAAGCCTGGAAAGTACTATTTTGGAAACATTCGGTAAGTTGAGAACATGAATTCTTGCAAAAAAAATAAAAGAAAAAAAGAAAAAATGTTAATTATGCAGATAAGAATCTGCTAATGTTAGGACTCTTGTGCAGATTAACAATAGAAAATATTCACACACCTGTTAATCATACCCTTCATATCTATCTGGGGCTTCTGACACTTTTAAGTTTTCTTATTCAAAGATGTCACTCTGGCGCTACAGTGTAGGTAATCACTGTTCATTAAACTGTATCATTATTTTTAAAAATTAATTTTATTGGAAGACTCAGTGCTCAAAATTTCCACATCACCTTTTTAGATTAACATTATTTTCCCCCTCCCCACAGACAGCCTGACAAAGAAGAATTTCTGTAACTACGTTATATTAATTCTCAATCTTATTTCACCTCATGTTAAAGAGGACAGATTTTAAGGTCAAACAGGAATTTTAAGTTACTTGGTACAAGTAGTTGTATAACATTGGCAAGATTCTACCATTCTATTAAGCCTACATGGAGTCTATCAGTACTGACAAACATATATGTATTTCTCCAATATGGAAGATATTTAAAATTCTACTTTTTCCAACTGGATAGTGAATATTTATTAAAGAGCCACGCGGTGTTTTTTTTATTATTATTCTTTTGGGCTTAAAATTGTTTTTAAACATATTTTCTTTTTTTATGCAGGCTTTTAGGAAGATACTTCTAAACACACAAATCAGACAGGCTCAAAGTCTGGACAGCAATTCCATCTTCTTCCCTGGAAGAAGCTGCATGAGGAGGATGTCAGGTTTGGGGTAAAGAACTCATACAGAGAAGAAAACTCTAATAGCACTTTTTGTAGTTAATGAAAAATTCTCTTTCTCTCCCTAAGGAATAAACGATACAGTTGGCAGGCCCTTGCTGCTAATGCGTCGCGAGCTCCATGACACTTAGCAAGGCAATTGATAAACTTTTATAGCGGAAATCCATCACAAACACCTGAAGTTTTCTACTCACTTTTAAAACAGCTACAGTCGCTGAATGAGGGTACACCCTGTTACAGTCTCTCTGTTCACAGAACATAACACACACAGTATACAACGAGACCTTTTTTTTTGTTTTTTTTTTTTACTCCAAGCCATGTACAGGAATCTCTATCACTCTTCTCCTTACAAAAAGGCCTATCCAAGAAACACTTTTGAGAACAAATCTGAGACAATAACCCTCTACCTGCCAGGACTGCTTCCTGGACACTGACAAATACATCCCTCTCACCCAAACAGAACTAGCTCCTTAGCTGTCATTTCCATTCTACTTTTTTTTTTTTTTTTTGTAGCAAAATAGGAAATTTCCTAGATGTTCAAGAAGGGGCAGTTTCTGTCCTGAGAAACTCTGCCCTATTAAAAGCCTGTTTATAGAAAGAAATAAAGACACAAGAGAAGTGGGAGAACAACCCAGGCATTATTCAAGTTCTGGGGACAGGATTTAAAGGGAAAAGCAAAACCAGGCAACTCCCAGAGCCTCAAACCCTCCAAGCACGGGTGAGCCCCAGCTCTCCGGTGAGGCTGAGGACCCACCTGCTTGCCAGGAGCCTCGAGGTCTCGCACAGGAGCCTCCCGCAGCGGCAGGGTTCCTGCCCTCCCCGGAGGGAGCCCAGGCCGAGCTCTGGGAGCAGCGCAGGGCCTTTAAAGGGAAAAGCAAAACCAGGCAACTCCCAGAGCCTCAAACCCTCCAAGCACGGGTGAGCCCCAGCTCTCCGGTGAGGCTGAGGACCCACCTGCTTGCCAGGAGCCTCGAGGTCTCGCACAGGAGCCTCCCGCAGCGGCAGGGTTCCTGCCCTCCCCGGAGGGAGCCCAGGCCGAGCTCTGGGAGCAGCGCAGGGCCCAGTGT
>NW_010585684.1:63515-86044 GCF_000705375.1 Tinamus guttatus
TTTTTTTTTTTTTTTTTTTTTTTTTTTTTTTTCTTTTTTTTTCTTTTTTTTTCTTTTTTTTTCTTTTTTTTTCTTTTTTTTTCTTTTCATTCTTATTTGTATCTTTTTTTCTTTGAGCCGGAGGGGAAGTAGCGCTGCAGTGATGCGTTGCTTTGCCGTGTGAGTGCTGTGATGTCCCAGGTCGCTCATGTTGCTGCAGGTGTTTGCATTTAGCTGTGAAGTTCAAATTTTCCAAAGCCATAGTGCTCCTTGGTAATGGTGGAGGAGGCTGTAGTGAGGTGGGGTTGGTCTTTTCCCCAAAATAACTATCGATAGGACAAGAGGAGGTGGCCTTGAGTTGTGTTAGGGGAGGTTCAGGTTGAATATTTGGAAAAAATTATCCATGGGAAGAGTGGTGAAGTGTTGGAACAGGCTGCCCAGGGAAGTGGTGGAGTCATCATCCCTGGCAGTGCTGAAGAAATGTGTAGATGAGGCGCTTAGGGATGTGTTTTAGCAGACTTAGTGGTGATGGGTTTACAGTTGGACTCGATGATCTTGAAGGTCTTTCCCAACCATAATGATTCTATGGTTCTGTGATTTATTTCTGATTTTTTTTTCCATAGTCTGGGTTACTTTGGTCCCTCTGATTCCAGATAATGGATTTGGACCCTGCCTGTCTTGAAGTCGCGGCTTTGCTGCCGCAGGATGTTTGCAAGGTTATGCCTCAATAGTGAGGAATGGAAGGTGTGAGTGATCTGGTGCTCTGGCATCTCTGCCAGGCGCAGGTCGCGCAGGTCGGGCCAAACCAGCATTAGGCTGGTCTTGGGCTAAGGTTGGAGCAGGGTAGTTATTCCCTGGGAATGTGTCTGGGCACGTGCTGTCATTCCAAAGAAATTTTGCTCCAAGACCAACGTGTGCCAGGTAGGATCAGTCAGGAAACCTGTTTCAAAACAGTCCTCATCCAAGCCAGAGGAGTAATGTTGGTGCTAAGCTGAAGTCAAGCTCTCCCTGAAATGCATGTAGTATCCACCTTTGCTCTGTATATCCAACTTTTGCTCCATTCTGCTTAACACGGACGCAATCTCAGGTTTTACTGACTATAAATAGATGTAGTACTGTATAGTGATACATTAGAATGAACAGAAAACAATGTGATAAATCTTGGCATGAGCCAGGCTGTAAATGACCTTAAAAGATCTTGAAGAAGAAAATACATATATTTGAGTCGCAGCACGTAAGAGTTTCTCACACAGATTTCCAAATTTCTGGTAACTCTACAGTTTGCAGATCTAACAGATGGAGACCACATAAGTAATTTATTTCTTACAAGCTACACACAGTAAACTTTCTGAAAATGTTATTTTGTTAATATTTTAAGTATTTTAAAGTAGTTTTTTATAATAACATTTTAGTCCTTTATATAAAAAAAATTATAAGAAAAATTCTCAAACGCTTGTTTGTTATTGTGTTGTTATTCTTTACCTATATTAATTGTTGGAAAGGGCAGTCAGTCAAGTTGCTGAACAACGTTTCTATGTAGAGATCGAATCTCCTCGAGACTTCTTGTTGTAGCTGTAAATTTTTATTTGTCATTTTATTAACTGAAACAAGGAACTGCCTTCCTTGATAAATCATTTTTCTAGGCACACTTTGCTGAAGCACAGTTTGTCCTAGACAAATGGAAATTTTCAGCAGCTGCAGTTTTTGAAATAGCTGATAGCAGGAAATGTTATTTATAACTCACTGTAACAGCTCCTCTTTAATGCTTGATAATCTGCTGTGACTTTACAATGAGTGCAGCAACATGTGGTCTCCTGCTCTCCTACAGTAACCTGCAGAATACTTTCCAGATGAAAGATACTTTAATCACTTGGTTGCCTGTAACTTTCCTGGAGGAGGATAAAAGCATTTCTCCATGTTCTTGCTGGCTTTGTAAATTTAATGTGGTGTTTTTCCAGCCCCCTTTTTTTTTTAAGGAATAGCAAGCAAGTAAAGTTGGTTTTTCTCAATACCTTCTATTGTACTGGGAGGAACAGCAGAGATGGTGTTGGAGAATAAAGCATTCTTAAATCCCTCAAATTTGGGGAAAAACAAACAAACAAACAAAGAAAAAAAAAAGAGAAGAAAATCACGGGATAGAGGAACATGAGTAACTTCCAACTCCTCGCAGAAGGTGGCAGCACTTAGAAGTACTAAGTACTGACTGCATTGCGAGGGTGTTGGCAAAACGTCAACTGCTCCGCTGAAAGAGCATGAACTTCTCGACACTGGCTCGGAATTCGCAGTGAGGGTAAACAGGAGCGCCCAGGCTTGGATTGCCTGGGGGAAGGGAGCCCTCGCTGCCCCTCTGGGCATGGGGAGCTGTGAGCACTGGGAAGGGAGCCCTCTCTGCCGCGCTGCCGAGTCGGGGTCTCGCCTGTGTGAGGAAGTGGTGAGTGTCAGACATGTAGGAAGGAGCTACTTAAAACTCTTGGCTGTGATTAGCCCTAAGAGCGCTCCGAGTGCCAGAAGACTCGGGTTGCCTGAGGCCGCACGGGAAGCTCGCTGAAACCAGTGGTTTTCTTGCTGTGGGCTGGGCACCCGCTAATGTAAGGGGCCTTACGCGGTCAGTGGAGGGACTGGAAAAGCAGGTGAGACTGTGCAGGGCCCTGATTCCCACCCATCCAGCAGATTCATAAAGCTTGCGTGCCCCTATCCAGGAAGAGGGTGTGTTGTTCCCAGGAGAAAAGGAAAAAAAAAAAGTCAGGAAAGTTGGATCCCTTGAGGGAGAGGCTTGCCTGTGAACACAGAGCTGTTGGCTGTTATGGCCACTGGTATATTTGGCAGGCTTTTCCTTTATTTTTTTTTTCTTTCTTTTTTTTTTTCTCCTGTTGGAATGAAAATCTAAAAAGATCAAAAATCAAAAAGGATCCTCTGCAGCAGTTTGGCTGCAGGAGTAATTTTCCTAGGTGGCAAGAAGCACTGCCAGCTCACCGTGGGAGAGGGTTGAGTGTGTACGATGTCAACGTGTGGAAAGACCCCGTGGAGACTGTCACGGCCTCTCACACCTTCCTGCCTCTCTTCCCTCGCCTTCAGCATCACGAGGCTCATTTTGGCCATGGGGCACCCGGGCTGAGGGCCGTGGCGCGGGGCTCGAGCTGGAGATGTCTGCAAGGTTTGTGACCTGGAGTTGCATTTTTATTCTGCTCCAGCTTTCCGGTAATGAGTACGTCGATAACTCTGCTGTGGTCTCAAGGAGAGTTAATGGATTCCTAACAATTTCCTCAAATGTATATAGGCGTAGCTTTAAAGAGAAATGAAATAAGACAGGGCAAAGAGACAGTAATTCTGCCATTAATCATATTACTTTTATTTAAACAGTAAGGTATGTCTTTAATATATATATATTAATATTGATACTGATACTGCGTTTTGAACAGTGCTGTACTCAGACAATTTTACAAATATAATGCTAAATACACTATTTATTGCTCCTTGTGGTGGCATGAACCACATACTTCTACTACATGGAAGTTAGAAGTTATGAACTATAACTTCTACTATGGAAATAAATGTAAGAATGAATAAGGCACCCTCTAGTATGTTGCTTTAATCTGTGCTTGCAACATGTACAAAACTTCATTTTGCTTTTACATGTTACTTCTCCCCATTGCTTACTACAGCAGAAATAAGGTTTCTGTTATTTGGGCCACAGTCAGTGTCTTGTCTGAAGAATTCAAACGCAAAAGCACCGTCTCTTCCTTCTTTTAAAATTTAAGCTGCACCTCGCAAAACCTGCTTTCATATCGTACGTCCTGATTTCTTCTTTTTTTTCCCTAAAAACAAAGTATTTTTCTTTGCTGTTGCTGTTACTAGGAAACATACCCTGCAAGAGGGCTGTTCACTGCTGTATGAGGCAGAAGAGCTGACATGCTTTTGTATCTTGAGTTTTGCTGGTACTGACCCCACGTGAACAATAAACATAAAAACGCAAGGGTCACTTTACTGCCTAATTTTGTGTGGCTGGGCCCAAAGCAGCTGTCAGCCGAGGCTGAGGCCCCGGCAGGAGCTGGTTAAAAGATTCTCCTTTTATTTGCTGTGCCCTCAGTTAGGATTTCCGCGCAGTTTGGGAATATGTTACATCCGGGATCTGCTCTAGCTCTCGCTCTGTTTCCACACTCGGGGGGCAGCGGGTGCCCAGCGAGCCCCGTGGGGGCTCTGCACATCGGGCTCTGGAGTGTCAGTGACTTGTGTGAACTTGGCTGAAGGGCTGAAAAATGACCCACTAAACCCACTAGAGAGCCGGGGATGCAGCTTTCCCCCCAGCTCCCAGGTTTCTTCAAGCAGTTTTTGTTGCGCTTTTTTTAGCAGTTGTCTGAAACAGTAGGGGAGACCAAAATTTCAGGAAGACTTCTTTTTCTTATTTTTTTTAAATTTAAAGCAGACTGTATAATAATTTCCTGACACTCTTAATATACCTTAAGAAATGAAATGTTCTTGCAGGATAATGTAAGCATAATAGGTAGAATCATTGAATTTACCAGTTACATGAAGTAACATATTACATAGATGATAAATACAGTTTTACAGGAACTTTGAAATGCAAAATGTCTTTTAAGAATATGTGTTATTACAGTACTATTTTAAAAGAATCTTTTGGTTATATGTAAACACTATAGATTAGCTAACTGTTTAAAAAGTTATCACGTAAGACAAGTATGGCATTGGCATAATTAAAAGAAAAAAAAGCCCTAAAACTTGAATTCTTTCAGGGTAAAACAGCAAAAGCAGGTACCTGTCTAATGCTAGGTAATTACATGCTAAAATTTAGACTTACTTAAAGATCCAGTGGTTTTTTTTATGTTCCTTCCTTCTTTTGTTTTTATGTTTTAAGCTTTTCACCATTGGTGCCCCAAGGAATGTGCCACCTTGTACTATGTGTGGCAGGATAATACACATTATTTGAATGTTGCCGTTCTAATACTGAAAGCCATCTAAATTAAGTCTCCTAAATATGTACTGTCTTAAATTAAAATCCTGAGGAATTATAATCTGCTTACTTGATGGTTTTGGTTAAGTGCAAGTTGACGTATGCAGAATGCGGTTTCATTTAAGGTCATCCTTAGTAAGGCATATTAAAAATAAATACAAAAGTGACAACATAATACTTAGTTTCCTGCTACAAAATCTTAGGCAAAAATATTTTTGCATGTAGTAATGGACTTCATCCATTTGCTGGCTTACAGTAGTTAATATTTGTGCATTAAGCTGGACTGTCAGAATGTGCCACGGTGCTATAGTAGTGGTCCAAAGCTACATGCTGAAGATTTTGTTTCCATGCTCAAACATAGCTTGCACAAACTGCTTGAAGACTCTGTCCATGTAAGTGCACTTCCTTGGCCATATTCCTTCCAGAAACCCAATGTGGCCTCCACAAGAAGTCAGAACCAGAGCAACGTTTGCATTTTGCTTGGCAGTTTCTACTGGTATAGCTAAAAGGTGGGAGCGGGAAAAAAAAATTTAAGTCCATATCTCTCTATGAAATGCCAGGCACCTGAATAATTTTTTAAATGGTTTTTGTTTTTTTGTTCATGTTTTTCATATAACAATATATATATACACGAATAAGCACACACAACACATCTTCAACTTAATGCAGGACTTGGAATCAAAGACATGTTAAAAGTGATTTCTTTCTTCATCATGAACTCACCTGATGTGTGTGATTTCTCCACATGCTGCGAAAGTTTCAGAAATCACCCAGCTCGATGCTTCTCTGAGTCACACTCATGTGAGAGCTCTCATGTTAATGCAAATTTACAATTCTGAATAAACAGTGCGAGTGAAAGGAGAATCAAGCCTGCAGATTTTACCTGTGTTACAGTATTTGGCATTGGAACAACTTAGGAATTGGCACTTTAGTAGTGAATCCGCCTTCTTCTGGTAAAAGACTCCAAACACAAACTTTAAATGTTGCTTTACATTTTGTCTGAGATACCCTATTTAAGAAGATTGAAGAACATCTCACGTTCTTACTATGATTATGACTGATTACACCTATGTACTTGGATGGCACCAAGCAAACACAGCAAGAGACAGGGAGAGCCCTGGAGAACTCACAGTCTAAAGAGGCAGGATAAACAGAAAAAGGCAATGGGCAAATGGATGCACGAGGTCCCAGAAACCTGCCCCATGTTACAGAATCACAGAAGGGTTGAGGTTGGAAGGGACCTCTAGAGATCATTTAGTCCAACCCCCCTGCTCCAACAGGGACACCTAGAGCGTGTGGCACAGGGTGGCATCCCGGCGAGTTTTGAAGATCTCCAGAGAAGGAGACTCCACAACTTCTCTGGGCAGCCTGTGCCAGGGCTCTGTCACCCTCACAGTAAAGAAGTTCTTCCTCACATGGAGGTGGAACTTCCTGTGTTTCAACTTGTACCCGTTCCCCTTGTCCTGCCAGAACACTAGAACATAGTTTAGGTAGCGTGAGACTGAACAGAGCAAGATTTTTTCTCTTGCTAGGTTGGTTTTCAGCGGGCCGAGCTCCATGACGCAATGTACCGCATTAATGGCAGCGTGTGGAAAGCAGCAGGAAGAGTGGCCGGAGGGCTGTGGCGAGGCGGCATTTCCTGGGGCGGCCTTTCCTGCGCGGGCCTTGGGCGAGCTCGGAGCGGCCGCCCAAGCCGGGCGCGTGCGAGGTCTGAACGGGCGCGATCCACAGCCGCCCTCCGTCAGGCAGCTCCCCCGGCCAAAGCTGAGAACAGGTCACTTCACAACAGAGAAAGCACATGGATTTTCCTATGGCGCTTCCAGGCGGGGAGGGTGGCAGTGTTGTCGTGTGCACTGTTGGCCATAGCGGTGGCACATTGCAGAACCGTGCTGTTCATGCTCTTGATATAAAAATGAGTCGCTTCAAGCACTTTACCCCAAGGAGGTTAAACCAACAGCATCCAGGGCCATTGGCACTGTTGTGCTGTAAGGGTCCTGCCATGCTATAGTGTCCTGAGTGAGACACAGGCTTGGAGAAGACGACTCCTCTTGCAGAAAACGTCAGCTACTCTGCTCCCCCGCGGCTATTAATTTCTTTCACTCTCTCCCTCCTTTCGAAGTCACGCACATCTAAGCCATTTATATATAGAATCTGACATTTAATAAGTGGTTTTAATTCTTTCCTAGGTGGAAGAAACGCTGCTTCTCATTTTCTCTGTAAAAAATGTCCTTGGACTTTCCTTTGTTCAGCAAGAAAAAATTGCAAGTACCTCCTCTGGGCCTTTTAAAGCAATATTGAGGCAAGGCCAGAAATAAAAATCAAGTCAATGAAATGAAAGCCTGCAGCTTGCCAGCCTGGACGGGGGCTGGCAAGCCTGAGGGGCTGGTTTCCAGCAGAAGCTGGAAACAGATCGAGAAAACAATGTAGTATTTCTTGCAGTGCAGCATGTGCGTAACTTCAGAGCACAGCAAGCACTTGCCAGGGTTTTGTTTCAGTTAATCTCTGATCTGGCTCTCATGGACTCTACGCATGGACACGCTGCGTGTGCAGATGGTGGCTGCAATTCGTGGGAGGCTCTGTCCCCTGCATGGGGTTTTGCCCCCTTCCCTTGCAACAAGACACAGGGCGCATGGAGCACAGAGCCCTGCATGGGGCACGTGGAACGTAAAGCAGGGAGTTCCCTCCCTCCTGCTCCTGGAAAAGGATCGCATGTTCCACAGCCACCCTGCAGCTGCCTCCCTGGCACAGTGGGTGCTGGTGGGTGATCTTAGAAGCGAGGACAGGGGTGGCAAACAGATCAGGAGAGAAAGATTTGATGTCTAAGAAGCAGACGGCATGGGAACACCACTGATCCCACCAGCCGAGTGCTGTCCTGAGCACACCTCTTAACTAGCTGAGGCAAAAACAAGTTGCACAAGTTGAGTTGTGGGAAAAGAAGATGGTCATTCACCTAGTCAGACTAGTGCCCGAGTGTGCCCAGAAATACCCTTTCTTGCTGGGAGCTTTGCTGGGGCTGGGGGAGGTGACCATAATGGTCTCCTCTGTGGTGGCAGCCCAGCTGGGGCAGAGCTCACTCTGATTGCTATTCACTCACTCACTCACTCATGCCAAGCTCATGGTGCCTCCCACATGGATTTGCTAGTGGTCCCCAAATGCCTGAAGGCCCCTAGGGCATGGCCAGTGCTGGCTGCTTCCAACCAGCCGCAGCACCTCCCTGCTGGACACCCAGCAGCGCTTGGATGCTGCTTATCTTCCACATCAGGTAAGGTATGAGCCGCATGCAGGTGTGCATGAATGACATCTTCCCGTCCTGACGTTCTCCCTCTTCTAATTGCCATCCATTTGGAGCAGGACTTGGCCACGGATCGCTGTGCTCATCACAAGCCCCAGCACCGTGCTGAGTATGCAGCCTTTTATTTCCATCTGCAAGGAGGATATTCAGTAGGTGTCAGTTTGACCTACTGTTACATCTCTGCTCGTAGGTCCCCACAGTGAGCAGGAAAGCCCGTCCTTGACACAGTTAAGCTGGATTCAGTGGGGTCACCATTTCTGTGACTCCTGCCCACCAGCATTCCTGGCTCTGCAGCTGGGCTGTGGTGGGCTGCTCTCCCCGAGGCTGTTCCAGGCGCTCTCAGCCACCCACAAACAACCCTGCGGTGTCACAGAGCAAAGGCTGCCACGCAAAAGGCACACAAATGGGGCAGCACATGTTGGGGTCCAAATATAACCTGGTATTTAGGCTTCCACTGACCAAATTCGGCACCGCTATTTGATCCACTGAACAGGTTTGTTATCTGTGATCACAGAACCATGATGCAACTAGATATGTGCAGAATCGCTGTGCTCAAAAACAACTTGTTGTATGTTCTTTCTCCAAAAAATATTTTTGAAAAGAAAAAATAAAAATACATGTAGGAAGCAGAATAGGCTTAAGTAAATCATTGTTGTCTGACTTTCTATTCTTTTATTTCATTTATTTCTTCATGTTACTTAAACCCTTGCCCTAATTCTTATCCTTCCCATCCTTATCCCTTTTCCATTCCCTGAACATTTGATCTTTTCAGACAACTTCATTCGATTTTGCTATTTACATAACGGGATGCAAAATAATGCCTAGAAATGATTACTCTTAAGTCTGGATTCAGAGGGACCCAAAAGGCTCAGAGAGTTCATTAAGAAGTAACCGAGCTTCAAATACCCACCCAGCGGGTATCAGGAGGGAGCTGGGCAACTTTCGGCCTGAGCACAGCACTGGCCAGCAGCAATTCAGCAGCTACTGGCTGGGCATTAATATTATGAAATTTAATATTATGAGATGCTGCTAAAAGTGAGGGAAAAAAATGCCACTTCAGATGGAAATTTGAATGTGACCCTGATAGTGATTGCTACCATTGCATCGTTTAAATTTATATCTGACACTTATAAACTAAAAGGCCTTGGCTTGGCTTGGTTATATTACATGTTCCCTCAAGCAGTGGCTTGTTTGGATTAGTTATGGCCAAAGAGGTGCCGTGCGCAGCGGCTCCACGTCTGTCCTCATCTGTCCTCGTTCCGCAACGTGATGACAAACGCGTGCAGCAGGCGCCAAGCTCTGCGCTCTGCCCTGTGACACATCCCCATCAAGGGAGCCCCGGGGAGGAGCTGTTGTTTCCCAACACTGGGCTGAGATCAAAGGGCACACATTTTCACAGTGTATTCAAAAGCAATTCCTGGGAAGTACAAAGTGTATCCAAAGCTACACGAGAAAGAACGGTCAGGTAGTAAGAGGCAACAGGGTTGGCATCTGCAGTTTTTAACGGAAGCTCCTCCTGAACAGCTCTGTGTTTTGTAGTGATAAAGTGGACTTCATGCTCCCATCCTACTGTAGGAAGGGGCGACTGGCTTTATAAAGGACATTAGAGCACAGAGGAGTTCTGCAACAGCCCTAATGAACTTTCTAATCCCATTTCCCAATATTTGAACCTACAGCTATCTACAGGGGAAGAGGAATCATAGAATCATAGAATCATTGAAGTTGGAAAGGACCCCTAGAGGTCATCTAGTCCAAAGATTTTTTTCCTTGAGTTCCTGTGGAACTTTTGGTGTTTTAGTTTGTGGCCATTTCTGCTAGTTCCATCAGTGGCCACCAGTGAAAAGAGGCCAGCACCATCCTCCTCACTGCCTCCCTTGAGGTACTTATAGACACTGATCAGATCCCCTCTCAACTTTTTCTTCTCCGGGCTGAACAGGCCCATCTCCCTCAGCCTCTCCTCATAGGGCAGATGTTCCAGGCCCCTGATCATCCTTGTAGCCCTGTGCTGGACTCTCTCCAGCAGCTCCACATCCCTCTTGTACTGTGGGGCCCAGAACTGGACACAATACTCCAGATGTGGCCTCACCAGGGCTGAGTAGAGGGGCAGGATCACCTCCCTTCACCTGTTGGAAGGTTGCGTGAATGCGGGCAGATGTTAACAGGGAGCTGTGAGGCATCACATAACCAGTTCCCAAAGTCAGAGAAACCCTGGAGTCTGGCTGAGAACAAAGTCTGTGGCCTGGGCTCCATCACACGGCTGCCAGGGGAAGCTGCTCCTGGTGGCCACGCCACATCCCGGGACACCCGTCCCCTGCTAATAAAAAGGACCAGCAAAAGAGCCCCAATAAATAAGCCAAAAAAAAAAAAAAAACAATTAAAAAGGCAACAAGGATACACACATGTAAAGCGGTCACACTCTTAGCTAAAAAATGTTTGTCCTGGCAGCCCTTCCAAAGATAAACTAGTTACCACCAGGACAGAGGTTTACAGCCAAAAGCATAGCTCTGCTAACAAGGAATCAGTGAGCGGTGGCCTAAGCACCCAAAACTCATTGGTTCCTTGTTAGCAGAGCTACATTTTTGGCTTTCAGTTCTGACAACAAGTTTGATGCTTAGTCTTACACAGTAGACCATCCCTATGATTCTCTGTGAACTGGGAGCTGTGTTTCTGTTAAAGACCAGTTCCAAGGGAAGAAGAGTTTGCTACGCATGTACTCTACATGGGGTCGGGTTTTGGCTCCTGAGGTCTAGAAGTTTTGTTTTAAAAGTAAGGGACAGAGTGATGCAGAACCTGCAGTAGCTTTAATCTAGCTAACAAACAAAAGTGTCAGTCCCAGTGAGAACAGGTTGGAAAAGCTCAACAAATCCTCCAGGCTTGTGCTTCCACCACCACCATTTCACTGCTTTTTACCCGTGTCAGTTAGTCAGCTTTGCCACAGTTGTTATTACCTTCTAAGAGCTGAATTAACAAACAGACCTAAAGCTTAATGTATAGGTGAAGCCTGTGTTCCCTCTCTGAGGTACCAATTGCAGAAGCAGGGCAAAATGGATCATCTTCCTTCTGGAGTATGGTGGAAATCATCCCAATGGTCATAAGACCCACAAAAATTTACCTTCCAGATCACTGCCTATAATTTATATTTGGACACAGACTTTAGGGTAAAGCCCATACTCTTAGTTCCAGGACAGTATATGCTTATAACAGAAATAACAATTGGACAGATTCAGTGAAAATAGTCTGGTAAAGACAGTATAAATAAAAAGAGACTGACTTGAGCTCAGAAACCCCTCTAACTGGGAACTGATGAAGACAGATGCAGCATTCTGGAGGAGTACATGCTTGCCTTGATCTTGCATTTTTTGCTAAGCATTTGTTTGGCCAAAGGACAGAGGAAATCAGACTGTCCTTTCCTAGTGCTCTCTACTGCAGCAGCCCTTTTCATGTCACACTTGTCTCTAACAGGTATTCAAAACAGGAGCAATAACAGAAGTGTATGCATGTTTTTGGCATGTGTGAAATATGTGAGTACACATAAGCAGTAAATACAGTCTCTGCCATTTCCTTTATATTTTTTTTTGTTCTTGTCTCTTTGCCACTCATTTTGGTTCTGTGACTCAATCTACAAGAATCTCTTCCTCGTGGCTGGAGAAAACTTCCCTGAAATAAATCCAGGGTATGAACTTCGTAATTAAAGGTGTCAAGTGTTAACTGCTGAAGAGCGTGACCTCAACCAGCTGTTAATTATAGTTTTTCCTATACAGTAACTTTTGTCTCTTTTGCTTCTTAAACACTGTAACCAATAGACAGACTGGAGGAATGAGCTGATCTTTTAAAAACAATTAGCAATGTGGTTAGAGATCAAAAGTAAAATGTTCACAATGATCATGTGTTTGGTAGAAAAGAAAAAGGAAAAGAGACTTTTCAGCCTTTTGGTTATTCACGGATAATAGAGCTGCTGGTTGGACAGTTTCATCTTCTATTTAGAGCTGTCTTAGTATCAGTGTGTCTCTTTATAGGAGTACATATTGTCTACATCTTTTCCCTTGTCCTAGATTTTGGCCTACATGGTCTATGCTTTTTTTTCCCCAAAATTTTTAATTATCAGACATTTGAATTTATGGCACCGAGATCCTGAGCAGCAACAGTTTACGTGGATTTCAAGTCATCTGACACATGAGAAAGTCCCAGAAGTCTGTTATAGGGACTGGCTCAAAGTATGATAATAAAAATACTTGGTTTAACTTTCACTGAACTCTGAACAGTGCAGAAATCTGAAACTGGGCTCCTTATTATAGGCTGTCTTCATACACAGTGGCCTTAAGTGGAAACTCTGGGGTTCAATACATCTGATATCTTCCTTACAATGAGCTACCTCACATCCTAAAGTGCACGTTTCTTTCTTTAACTATAAAGAGAACCTAAAGAGATTTTATCAGATATAGGCACCTAACACTTAACTAGGTGACTGCCATTCCATGTGCTTCTGCATTCTGTACTACTCCATTATCAGACATTGTATCTGTCTTTAATGTGTGTGACACTGTAGAATAAATCACAAGACTGATCCATCCCTGGAGGTTTTGATCTGATGTCCAAACAATGTTTAAATAAACCTTCGTACATAGTTCATTCTCAGATCTATATAACTTGTCTTAATGATTGCACATACAGAGAAATAAATTTTAAAAGCCTAGACTTACCATGACCAGGTGAGAAAACATCATCCACAGAGTTTAGACATAACACTGGAATTCCTACTGATTTCAGCTTGCGGCATGGGCTGGCATCTTCATAGTAATCATCAATTGTGCGGTAGCCAAACATGACTGAAGTGAACTGCTTATCAAATTCTCTGACAGTTCTAGCCTAAAGCACAGAATTCAAATAGGGAACTGTGTCAGCATTCTGAAAACAGCTTCCAGCTAACGCAGAAGTAATATGTTCACATACCTTCATCACAAGATCCATGTCAAATAATTTCTCCAACATTTGTCGATGCCTATAAAAAAAAAGAGAGAGAGAGGAAAACTGGGGGCTTTCCTTTTTTGCCTTACAAGTAGATGTACAAGTCCTCTGCATTACAGATAAATATACCAAAATAACTCCCAATACAAGAATATGCTTGTTTTTAATTTTCTATCATGTTAAAAAAAAATCTGTCTGGAATCCAAAAGCAGGAGAATTGTTTATTTCTATGCAGGCACATCCAGAAACATATTCAGAATATGCATGAGTCATTAGAAAGATGCCAAAGATTAAAAGAATCAAATATTTAGGAATTCAAAATACACTTTAATTTTACAAAATGAAGGACTAGACCTTTCCATGTTTTTGCAGTAAGGCTAACTTTTAAAAAATCAATGTGTATATACATATTTATCAACACACTCAAACTCAGTATGTGTATATCCCAGAATTAATTAAAGTTTGCTTTACTTGTGAATCAAGAAGTTTGATAATCAAGAAGTTGAGTCCCTTGAGAAGCAGAGAGATTCAACCACACTCATGAAAATTTGTCTCGCAAAAAAAGTCTTAAATTTTAACACTTCCAGGAGAATGCTCACAGAACAGCTATGTGAAATGTTGCTACATACTACTGTAGATCTCACGCTAACATCTTGCTACCTTGCTATATAGTTTAGAAGGCAACTCACCTGCTGATGGAAGATTGTAGACAAGTCGTCAAGTAATAGTTGAAAAGAAGCCAGTTTAGTGGCTTCTCCAGAGATTCTACAGATTCAAAAACATTCCAACCCGCAGAGAAAATTGCAGCTGCCATTAAAGGAGTGTCTCTGCCAGTTTTGCCCAGGTAGTTTAAAAGAAGCATGCTATAAACAGAAATGAAAAACAGAAACTTATATACTATCAAATTACTTGTTTCAGTTTAAAATAAATATAGCAATCAGCTATGCTTTATTTCTTCTGTCTGATTTTTCATATAATTTCTTGTATCAACGATATCAGTTGCACCTAGCATTTTTAGAAGGTAGTTAACAAAAATCAACATCTGACTCAGAAAGTTTGCTTTCACTCTCTAGATTCAAAGAGGAACCGAGTGCATTGTGTGGATAAGAGAGCATTTAAAAATAAATGGAGGTATACTATGCATGCTTATATCAGTAAAGGAGAAGGAAATGGTCATGTCAATGCACATTACTCAAGGCACTAACAAGTCCCAAATTGTCAGCAATTTTTTTACAAATAGTTTTACAATATTTCATTGGTCTTAGCACTCTTGGAAACTCCTGTGTTCCTGATAAATCTGGTAAGTCCACCCAATAAATGCAAGCTACTCCAGGTCTGCCTGCCCTACTATGAAGCTGTCTTTTGAGCTGAAGGCAATACCTCTAATCCACCTCGTACATGTGAGAGATTACAGCTGTTCTTTAGCATAAAGTATGCAAAGAATGAAGTGGTGGATAATTAACAAAATCAGCAAAAAATACCACAAAATGGCTTAAGTCTGCTTTTCTGATCAAGTGCAATTTACAATCTCTACTGCTAAGGTATAGTTGAGATAAGGAGAGAGATTTCACCACTACCTGACTCTTCAGATGTAGAAAAATCAGATTAGCAAAAAGACAGTAAAAGAAAAAAAAATAGAAAAGCTGTAATTCTTACTTTACTGTCTGAGAGCACAAATTTTCTTGGAAATCAACAATCATTTGAATATCAAGCCTTTAGCTCAAATCGTTACCAGCTCTACAGCTCAGTACAGCTCCCTGGACCCTCAGCTCTCTGCACCTTCACCTCACCGGCCCTGCTTTGGGAGGCAGCAGTGCCATGAGGCAGCCTGCGGTCACACAGGCTTCGTCCTCGGGCATCGTCTGCGGAATGACAGCACAGCAGTGCACAAGAGAGACCAGTTCTTGATCTTCCAAAGCCCTGCCTGTTGGTAGGAAGCAAGAGAGGAAAGAACAACAGCCAGACCATGGGTGTGCTGCTGTAATTGACTCACACGTGAACCCGGCATGGAGGGTCACCCGTGACGCATGTTGGAGATAGGTGACACCTTCTCCCTCCCACCCACGCAATAGGGAAAACCTAATAGGGAGTCATCAGTCCAGTTAGTGTAAGAAGAAAATTGGGCCATAAACCCTAAAAATGTTGTGGTCAGACAAAAAAAAAAGCCACTTCTCTAGAGAAATTCACAGAATACATATGGTGGGAGAAGTTTTAGGATTCTTTCTGTTAGAAAACATAGGCCATTTCCATAACAATATATACTGATGTTTAAGAGAGCAAGTGGATTTTCATTTACATTTATACCCTTGTGAAGTGTATACTTATTTTTCTGTTTTACTGGGCACACTTTTAATTTATAAATTAACTGGTTATTCAGAAAATCTTGAAAAAAAAAGAAAACTGTTGTAAGATTAGGATAAGTGGATGATTTTCATGATATGCCCCAACGAGATCTCTGTTCCTGCTTAATTTTATGCGTGTAAATGCTCCAATTTATTCTGAAGCATGAAAAGAGTCCCCATGTGGATGATTAGGGACTCTTTCAGTTTTATGTAAAATTAAGCATATGCCTTATCCTTGTGGTTCTGCGCTTAAAAAAAGAGTAAGGTGGAGAATCTGAAATCATGCACTAGTGGCGGTGAGGTAAAAGCCAGGAACAGAACAGAGATCCCCTGTGCGACATTAACAGACTCTGTTACCATTTAGGATGCCACAACTAGGCTAATCTGAAGTCAGAAATGACACTGAGGGCTGAGCTGGTCTTTCGGACCATGCACAGAAGTTTAGCTTCTTCTGAGCCTTTCAGCCCTGAAAACCCAGTGCCTCCCCTAAGCCAGGCAGGCCCTCTTAGTGTTAGTGTCATGGTGCACCAAACACAAAGTTAAACAGGAAGAACTACTATGCTTTAAATCTGCATCTCCATATTGAAACGATATGGAAACAAGACTCCAGGTGTGTACAAGGCATATTTTTTGGCTTTGACCATCTCCAGTGAAACATGTTTTTGCAATACAGCATGTTATTTCTTGTTCTGCATGCAAAAAAACACTGAGCCGGGGAAGAGAGAACTGACAAAGTGGGATGGCAGCCAGCAGGCTTGCTAACCTCAGGGAGAGAGATTTAAGCTAGTTTTATCATGAGAAAGCCTGAAGCTTGACCAAAACCTGAGAAGTGAAGGCCTGGCGAGCACTGAGGAAGTCCCCAAGGACCAGCATGATGGGGAGACTCTCATGCTTCCCTGAGAAGGTAGCACGACTGCAGCCTATCTATCTCATGTGCCAGTACACAAACACACAGCATGGGGAAAAAAACAGGAGGAATTAGAAATCCGTGTGTAGTCACAGAACTACAAGCTCATGGGCACCTCAGAGATGTGGAGGGCTCACTGGCTCACAAGCCTACAAAGCTGTGATGGATATGGATACATTCTTCATGAAGAACTGACCGGGAAGGCAAGCAGAAGGGTTTGCATCTTAAACAAAGAATGTTTTTCAACGTAGGGAACTTTTCTATGGTGCAGTTTATAAGCTGATCTAGGGTTCATAGGTCAAAATCAGAGAGGAGGCCAACAAATGAGATATCATGGTGGGAATCTGCTACAGACCTCCTGATCAATAGGAAGAATTAGATGAAGTCTATTAGAAGTCTTTAGAGAGATGGAAGAAACTTCATAATCACAAGCCCTAATTCTCACAGGGAACTTTAACCATCCTGACACTAATTGGATCAACAACACCAGACAAAAATAAACCAGGCAATTTCTGGAGAGTAGTGAGGACAATCTTTTGATACAAAATCTATGAGTCAGCTAAGGGAAACACTCTATGGATCTGCTACTCACAAGCATCAAAGAATTCTCAGGTATGTGTAGGTGGATATCAGCCTTGGCAGCCGAGATCATTCATGGTGGGTTTTACCTGAGTGGGTACCCATTGCATGGGGTACCCACGGAGAAGGGGGAAGGGAAGTGCACAAGCAGAAAGAGAATAGACTTAAATTTGTTCAGGGATCTCATTGGCTTCACCCAGTGTGAGAGAGTGCTGGAGGGCACAAGGGCCCAGGGGTGCTGTTTGATCTTCAAGGACAACTGATTGACCTTAAGGCATAAGTATGGCACATTCTGACTTGCAGAAAGTTGAGCAACAGTGGCAGAAGACCACGTGATTAACCAAAAAGCTCCTGCCTGCGTAAAAATATAAGGAAGTATCCAGAAGGTGGAAGTGGGATGGGCTGCCTAGGATAGAAAGCATGTTTGCAGCCTGGCAAGCCGAACATGAAAGAACAAAGCACCCTGGCAGCAATGCAGAAAACTAAATTAATGCTGTGCTATGTTAGTAAGAGCAAACAGGTCTAGAGAAGTCATTATTTTCCTGTATTTGACACTTGTGAGATTGTATATGGAGTATTGTGTCCAATTTTGGGCTCTCCAGGCAAGACAGAAACTGAGAAACTGAAGAGATTTCAGGAGACGGCCACCAAGATGATTAGGGGGATGTAGAACATGACATGTGGAGGGCTAAAGGAGACTGGAGAAGAGAAGGTTAAAAGGGAATCCTATTGCTGATTTCAATTACCGAATGAGTGGTTCTAAGGAAGAGAGAACCAGACTCTTCTTGGAGGTGCAAAGTGAGGGAATAGGAGGCAAAGGGCTCAAATTGCAACAAGGAAAATTCCAAAGGGGTATTAGGAATAACTTTCCACAGAGAAGATCAAACACTGGAACAGTTTGCCCTGAGAGTTTTTTGAGTCTTCATTATTGGAGATACTAAAAAACTGACTGGATAAGGACCTACACAAGCTGATCTAACATCAAAGTTAGCCCTGTTTTGAGCAGGACCAGCTGAACTTCAGAGGTCCCTTTGTACCTAAAAATGCCCTAAATCCTCTCTTCATGGAAGACACTGGCAAAATCACATCAGCAATACTACTATCCCTGCAGAATTTCTGAGAGAAGTTCTCTTCTTCTGTGGTTGTGCTGAAGAGGCTGTCTGAACATTTCTCCTAGTGTCTAGGAGAGCTTTTCCTCACCAACTCTGCTGTCGTTGTCTGTGATTTCTGGAGAGAAGCCAGGACACAGCAAATCTAGATAGCACTTGCTAGATCGACCCATACTGGTTTCAACAACACTGCTACTTCGTGCTTCTGAGCCAGACAGAGCAGATATCCACATCTCTTCCAGCATAACCTGCCCACACACTGCATAACCCAGAATGAGGTTAAATCTTCCAGGGTTTGCTAAGAAACACAATGTGTTACCTCCAGCTCCTGTTTTTTTATCCCTCTGTTCCAAAGAAGCCTCCATAGCTTGTATTGCCCCTCTGCTTTTGTGTCAATCTGTCAGTGTCTCCTCTCATTCTGCCCCTCAACATTTGAATGTTGGCCTATTTCAACGCTACCTAACACAGAGCTAAAGGCTTCAAAGACAGTAGGTTTCCCAAAGTCTTCTGAATATCGACTGCTGAAGACAGACCCAAACTAGTTCCAGCTCAGCAAGTTATGCAAACATACCACAGAGCAGTAATTTATAATCAGGCTATAACAGTCTTGTTTTGTGATCACGGTTACACTGTGACTTATTTTACGTAATTTCTTACCCTCCCATGGAAACACCGGCTGCCATGAAGGGAGCGGAGGGGTGCAGGTCGTGCACATGGTGAACAACTGCTTCCAAATCCTCTGTGTTAGCAGCACAGTAAGTCCTCGGTGTCTGTAGGGAGTCAGCAGAAAAGTGCCATCATAAGCTTTTGCATCCTCCTTTAAGGACAAGGCAAACTGTACATTGGATCATTTATGTAACATGACAGATTTAATGTTTCTTGTGAAACTGCACCAAGTGGCAAATATGAACCCAGATCATTTCAGGAGGAGGTGGAGGAAGCAGCTAGTGCTAACGCTTGTTATCATTACAAGCAAAACAGCTCAGTATCTGCAGCCATCAAGCCATTAGATGAAATCTGAACACAGAGCTGCAAGCTAAACTAGATAAAACTAGAACAGATCAGAGTTAGATCAGAACTAGGTAGGCTCTGATATTTTTAAAATACCCTAAGGAAATGCAGACAGATCAAGAGGGCTGTAAGGCACAAAAGGAAGTTACAGTGACAATTTCATCACCTTTACCTGCATTAAGAAAATATGTGAGCTAGCCTTGAAAATGTAGCCAATACTCAGATCTCACACACAATAAAAGCAAATAAATAGATAATTAAATTTACCAGTGGCATTTATCTAATTTATTAGCTATCTCTGTTAGCTGGGGGAGTGAAAGCATGCCTGGCATCTTTTCAGACCTCGAATTGGGCCTTGCCATGACTTCACTGCCATCAGCAGGATTTAGCTAACCCCTTTCCTGCTTACGGAAGGGAGAGCAGAGCTTTAGGGTTTCACCCGTGTGGACACCCCATAATGCTCACAATGTGAGGGGCTGTCTGGAATAGTGTAAGGGAGACAATTATCCTTTGTAAGAAGGATATGGTAAGAATCTCAGTAAAATATTTTTTTCTCATGTTGTTTCCTAGCTTTCACCTACACCAAGAGAGAGTTTTTAACTACACAGTTGTTAGTACACATATTAGTTGACCTGACTCAACTTAAGGTTGTAGCTAACCTGTCAAACTTCAATATAAACTTTGAAAATAAATATATTAATATTTAATTATGAGTTTCTTGAAATTATTTGTTGCCTGAGGCAACAATGTATTTTTAGTTTTTTTTTTAAATGGCTTTCCATTAAACAGCTTGGAAATTTGTGGTTAATTTAACAAGTTTAATTAGATGAAACTAATTACTTAAAGCTTAATTTAACAAGAATATTAGGAAGTTAAAGTAGATGATAAAATACAGATGGGAAAAAAGCGAAACCTGGATAATTAAAGCTGAAAATGTTTTCAATTTGCACTTACTTTGCGTTTCCAATTCGCATCCAGACGAATCACTGTTCACTTTATTACACCTTATTAATTATAAACAGTGTGAGTGTGTTTTATTTTAATTAAACTGCCAATCTTACAAGGAAAAAATATCTTTGGAAACTAGGGTCTAATGTATTCTGTGTGAAAGTGTTTTCTTTTTTTTTAAGAGAGCTAGAGAGAGATGTTGCACTTTAATTTCAGTTAATGAATGAAAAAATAAAGTATAGCTATTCACTGTATTAATATATTTTAAAGCACCATTTTAGCTCAGATCATTGGCTGTAGTGATCTAATATCCATAACAGTAATACACAGTAACTTTCAATAACACACAAATGAGAAGTGGATTTTTGCCCATATATAGTTATTATTTAGTATGAATTTAAATCTATCTTTAAAGCAACTAGAAAAATAATTACTTGCATGGCTAATTTCTACTGTGTTGCTCAGCTCCACATCAAACTTATTAACTGGGGATTTTATATTAAAATGTAGAGCCCTCCTTAAAGAAAACGTTATAATTTCAGCTGTTTTGTTTCAGAGTAAGGTCTTATAATGCTTAAATATGTAAATCCGATTACACTAAAATACCAACAATGCATCCAAACAAGAGATCTTTTAACGATTCAGAAATTCATCAATAAGGACTTTGTGTGTCACAAAACTGCTTTGTAGATCCATCTCCAAAAGTATGTGGAAAACTACTCTTAACATGGCAGTGTGCGCATTGCAATGCTTTAACTGATTATGGGAAAACATTCCGAGCTTTTTAAATTTTGAAATCAATGGATTAAAAAAAAAAAGGCAAAACAATACCAACTATTATGCACACTCATACCAGCTGCAGAACTGTCAACAAAATGCATAGGAAGAAACAAAGCTTATTCAGCAATATTTCATTATGCTGTAGAAAACGCTTCGCTTCAAGATACAGTCATCTGTGGAACTGCAAGTTATTTCTGAGCAAATGTGATATGTATGTTCTGAGCACAACAAACTTCCTTTTAGAGATGAACTTGTGTGAGAATTGCTGAGAAAAATACAAAAAGTCTTCTAACTTTAGTATCTGGCCATCTACGTAAATCTGATTAGTTCATTTAATAATACATAAGATGGATCAATGTTAATGGCAAAGCTTATTAACCATATCAAAATCTATTTTAAATTCATACTGGCAGGTAGCAACTAATTATCACTGCTCAAATTTGGATTTTTATATTGAAACAATAGGAACAAATGCATTGAGTGAAGACCATTTCTTAGACGTGTACATTTTAGATACTGAGGTGTTTGGGGAGAAGAAAAAAGTGTAAAGATTGCTCATTTTACTCTTACAGATATTAATGATTTAAAGAACTTCCTAAAATGAAATGTTCACAAAAATGTTGTGTGGACAGGGAGGCCTCTTTGAGTTTTAAAATAAGATAAATAAAAGACAATTATCAGTGACCAACCAGATGATGAAGTTCTCTTCCTGAGTGTTTCCAACCTGAGCTGTGAGCATCTCATTTAAATCCAGGCCTACAAACAGACACTGCTGATTCTACATATACTGTTTATATGTGAAAAATAAAGTGGTCCTTACCAAAAGTTCCTCTCCTGCAATTCCCCGATTGTTAAAAACCACACATCTAAAAATGGACAAAATAAATTTGATTATATACATTTCTATACGAGGATCATTTTAGATTGCTTGTTTTTCTAAAAATAAAATAAAAGTGAAAATACATTAAAAATGAGCCAGTTTTACAAATACAATTAGCACATGAGTATTTACAGTCTTACAAATACTGAAATCTGACCTGTGTGAAAGGACCTTTAGGCCAAAGTCACTGGAACTCTCTGTGAACTCTGGGATGTGCCGGGGCAGGTCAGATTTGGTGAGGGCCATGGGAGCTACCTGAAGGCAGGATATGCAGCTGATGCTGCCTGTGCTCAGAGCTGGCCAAGTGCGAACCACAAACTACGTCAGTGCAGTGCCGAGCCTAACCTAATTAGCACTGCTCTGAAAGAGGGAGTCGTGCATCTGTGTGCAGATATCCTCTAAAGCTACGTAATTTTATTAAATAGTAAGAAAAGCCAAATCAAGATTACAATGACGGCTGAGTCTAAATGTGAACAAATTCTTGAAGGGGTATTTTTTTGCCTTGAATAGCAGAAGCTTCTATTTTCTCTATCCTGGTGGGAGTTGCTGAATTTTCTACTAGTATTACCTCAATTTAGGGATATATATTTTTTCTTAGATAATCTACTATCTCAGTGTGGTAATTTTATTAAATGAAAAGAATAAATACTTTTAGGTAACTTAAATGCAACCAAATTGACTGCTTTTGGTATTTTTCAAATGTTGCTATTTAAAAAACTAAATTACATAATTCTGTTGAAATCCAACTATAAACCTGCTTCTTCTTAA
>NW_010585684.1:103025-116660 GCF_000705375.1 Tinamus guttatus
CAGCAACAAAAAATACGTCCATTCTTTTAATTTCTCGACTGCTTGATATTTTTAAGTTCAGTCAGTTTACAGCACTTGCTGTCTTTCTGTTGTTGTCCTGCACTGACATTATGCGGCAGCACTGGTGTGGCCAGCACTGCAGGATGATGTTCCCTTTAGGCCTGTTTTACAGTGAAAACATTTTTTTTAAAAAAATATACTGCTGCTCGGTACAATGGGGAAAATACTTGGTTTCGGGCCTGGCAGGATTGCCTTAATAGTAAGGTGATTAGTTGGGTTTGCTGAGATACTTGGATATGTGCCGTTTTCATAACCTGTTTTTCATTTGGAATGTGGTAGAGAGGAGGCATCTTTCAGCCAGCTATGTAGAGTATGTCAGAGAGGAAAAATATGGTGAATTAGGGTGAAGCTAACACCTTGGAAATCTGGAACTCATTCTAATTAATTACCACAATGTAGCTAAGGGGGGGAAAAAAAAACTTGGTCGTGGTGAACCTTTGAGATTCTTTTTTTTTCCCCACTATGTCTGTATCCTTCTCTCCCCCCCTTTTTTTTTTTTTTTTTGCTTTGGTTTGGGAAGTAGATGATAATGAAGCTTCAGCTGAAAGTGTTTTTGAAATGGCCCTTGGAACAAAAAGTTAAGAGGAGACTTTAAAGTTGTGGGTTCTTATGTGGCAGATGCATAGGCTTTGAAACTTTACTTGCGTTTAATGTCCTGTAGAAACCAGTGGGACTGCTTCTGCTTGCAAATAAACATATGCATAAATGTTGAATATGAGCCTTGAGCGCTCATTGTTCTTGCCCTGCTTGACTTGCTTGCAGGCTGACAGCATCCTGTTAACTGCATCAGGAGACTATACTTGATACTTAAAGTTCTGGGTTTTTTTGTGCTCTAGAATTCCTTAGCCCTTATTTTTTTCCTGCAGTTCTTATAATCCTTACAGTCCTTATGGTTTATGGCTATACTTTTGTGTTATATTTTTTTCTGTGTGTGTGTGTTAAAATTTTAATTTCTGCTTCAGGTAGGGCAATGTCTATTGCTCTTGGGAAAATTCATAAACACAGCTTTTTTCCCCCGCCCCCCCTTTTCAGGCTTGGCTAGTGGTGTTTCCATTCTTGAGGTTTTTCTAGCTAGTGGTTGAGCAGAACTGCTATATGAAGCTACCCGGAGTTGCATTTGGCCAGCGGGAATTTATTTTTGAGGTCACACTTGCCTGGAGATGCAAAGAATAGAAATCTGTAAGGAAGCAGTAGCCAAAGAGAAGCGCTGTAGTCAAGTGGAAAATTCTAGGAAGATTAGAACTTGGAGGGATATATTGATACTCTCTAGGCCCTCTAGATAATTTTGCTGTAAGTTATCATAGGAAAAGTGGGATTAAGTGACAGGAGTTCCTACCTCTGATACTAATAATGATCCTATTGAACAAAAATGTGCTATAAAATATGGGAGGAGGGTTTTCTTCTCTCTTCTGGGTTTGCTTGCTGGTAATTAGAACAATTATCAGAATCTTCAGCTTGAAAAAGTATTTTTCTCTTCGGATAATAAATTTACAGTAGAGCATGAGTGTAATATTAATATAAATTATTCATATATTATTAAGTATTAATATAAATAATATATGTAATATAATTTGCATAATATATAATAATATAATATAAATATTAATATAAATAAATATAAAATATAACAGTAGAAAGCAAAATTTTTAATTACTGGGTTGGTTTTTCATTAGCTCTGCAAGCCCACCTATGTTTACAAGCTCTTAAGCATGGTGCAGCTTTGCATGAGGCCTGTAATGTTAAAACCAGTGAAAATTGTTTAAAAAGTCAATAATTATTAGAATGAAAGAGCAATGTCTTATAGGTTATAATCACAATTGCAATATTATGTAGATTTTTCATTAAAGCAATAATGTTAGTACCAGCATTTTAAGTTGGTCTTCATGAAGAAGACTGAGAGAAGTTACTAAACCAGGAGAGTTTTTTTTTTTTTTTTTTTTTATAAAGGCAATTTCGGTTAGACCCTACGTGGTGCTCCCCTAAAAGGGGCATGTGGTAGGATGGCATGCGTTCTGTGTCCAGCAGTGGCCAGATTGCTCACAAAAAGAACAGGATTTCCTTGTGAAACAGACTTTTTTCAAGAACTAAGAAGAGAACCAAACCAAGTGGATTTTGAGAATCCATGTTTTCTGATAGTGTTGAGAAAAAGATATGGAAAGGAGTAGTTTCTGGGTAGCTGAACAGAATCTGCAGCTTTGTGCCAGAGCATAGCAAACCAAGGTTTATATTTAAAAGCAAGGCAGTCTCCTGTGTGTAATACCGTGATGGTTGCATAAAAATTCTCTGTTTATTCCCTCTGAAGATGTTTTCTACAAAGCTTAAAAAAGCTTACAAAGGTTACTCTGTTGTCCATTTTCTCTTTCGTATGCCTGGTTCAAAGTGACACTGTTGCTTTCCTGCTTAAATTATTTACCTACTTGCCAGGTGAGAGGGGCTGGAGCAGGAGCTGGCATCAGGAAATGGGACCTTGCCGGGGAGTTATCCCTTGGTTAAAGCAAGCATGCCTCTGGTTTGAGAAGCTGTACCTACCATCTTCTGCTAATGCCAAAAACTTAGGCTGTGTCTGGAGATCATTGGCCATTTGCTGTAATCTGAGAATTTGCATAAATCATAAGGAAATCAAAAAGGTCAAAACGTTTTAGCAGTACTGAACTTTGGCTAATTCTATTCGTTTGTTTACTCTTGCTTTTTGTCAAATCAAATTAAGACAATTTGTATTAATGAGATTTTTTTTTCCCCAGTCAGTGATTATTTGTCAATACTAACAATGCCCCTTCTAGCTAGAAATCTGATAGATTTGTGAGCAATGGTACTTGTGAAACGTGTTTCGGTTTTTGATGGACATGTCCCTTGCTCTCTAACCTTCTCCTGCCCAATAATCATCTCCCTGCTCCTGTATCTGATACCCTCAAGGGGCAAGATGGGCCACATGCTTTGCTGAGCCCGAGTCTCTCCTGTGCGAGGATCCGTCAACTGGCTGCCACCACTGCAACGTTCAATGGATGAATTGCCTTTATGGGGACACTGATTTGAGTTTTCCCTTCTTGCTTTTCACAAATTTGGCTTTCCTCTGAGATTTTTTGTTTTGCTGGGATCTGGCCATAGTTTCAATATTAATTGGTGTCAGAGGGATTGCAGCCTAAGTAATCCAGGCAAGATATGAGAATAGATAATGAAAATGAAAATCTCTGTGGTAGATAGATAAAGGTAGGAGAGGAGCATGATAAGCAAATAGTGAATGTATTAATGCTAGCTCAGGAATACTGGACTTGCTGGTGTGCTTATGTTGGAGGGAAGTTATTTAAAGGCAACTATGCATGGCAGAAGAGTTAGTCTTACTACCTAGCACTCTTCTTAAGTCAGGTGTGGAAGGTGATACAAAAAAAAGCTTCATTTTGTAATACCCTGCTCTTAAGAAAAATTGAAGCCTGTATGGAGGCTGATTTTTTGCATCCTGTTAGTCTAGGGATCTAAAGTATTCTTCTGGTTCATAGCGGACCAATTGCAGTGCTGATACTGGAAGTCTGGAGTTTTGACTCCAGGCCCCAAGGTTCCTTGTTGTGCCAACAGTGTTACACAGTACTGCAGAGAGCTGGGTTGGGAAAGTGGTCCAGGTGAATGTTTTTCCTTCTGGCTCTATTTCACCATGGTATATTTCTTGATCTACTTCACCCTCTTGGCTTTTCCACAGCAGCTTCTGCCTCACTGTGTTGAAATATTTATTTTATTTAGGTCTACCATGAAACAACCTAATTTTGTAGTATATGACTCCTGCTTTCACTTTTATTTTGCCTCTTTTCCTTACCACATGTACAAATTCAGAGATTCTTCAGGCTGCTAATGCCTTGGCCATTTGCATTCAGAGTAAAATGATAGCAAACAGTCAGCTCGGATAGCAAACGGTCTTCCATAACTTCAGTAACCATTTAAATAATTCCAAAGGTGTCTGTGGTACTATGTGAAACACCACCTTTAGTGATAACTTCTGTGTTACTATGTGAAACACCACCTTTAGTGATCCACTTCTTAACCACCCCCTATATGCCCCTCCAAAAAACTCCAAATGTTGTGACCAAGTAGAAACTTTAATCAGAGCAACAAACCTGGTGGCTAGTTATGTTAGAGTCCTTTTAATGCACCTGCTCTGGAAGACTATCATATGATATAGCTGCTCCAAGAATTAGTGATCAATAGCATAATAACAGAAGTTTCAGTGTTTTCAGCATCACCAAAGGCTGTCCTTGGTTGTGCTAAAATGCTTCTCAGTTCCCTTAACACAATGATGTGTTCAGTCTTTGCTCCAAATGTGTTAGCTCTTCTAGTCTTAACTAGATACAGTTTTCTTCCAGTGCTCACATATCAGGGAAATTTTTAATCATGAGCCTGGAAATCTTCCTGGACATGTTTATGGTCAAGACTGGAGAGAGAGAAACTCTCGTGGTTAGGAGAAATGATGCACAGGGTGCACCAGATGTTTGTGTTGCTGTTTAGAAGGATCTCAACAGGCTGGAGAAAGGAGCTCACAGGTGTCTTGCGAAGACCAGCAAAAGAAAACACCAAGTCCTGCAAGCAGGGGGTAATAACACCATACACCCATGAAAGCTGGAGGCTGAGCAGCTGCAGAGTGGCTTTGCTGGTAAGAACATAGAATCCCAGTGGTCACCAAGTTGGACATGACCCAGCAAGATCCCTTGTGGCACAGGCGGCCACCGACATCCTGGGCCGTGTTAGGCAGAGGGTTGTCAGGAGGGTGGTCCTTCCCCTCTGCTCAGCACTGGTGAGGGGCTCCTCTGCGGTGCTGTGTCCTGTGCTGGGCTCCCCAGTGCAGGAAAGACATGAACATACTGGAGGGCTGCAAAGGTAATTAAAGGCTTGGAGCATCTGATGTACAGGAAGAGACTGAAAGAGCTGAGGCTGTTTAGCCTGGGGAAGAGAAGGACCGGGAGGGTTGTCATGATGCATTTGCTTGAGGGAGCAGTAAGGAAGACAAATTCTTCCTTGCTTCCAGATTATTCTCGGGGGTGACCAGTGGTAGGGCAGGAGCCCATGGGCACAACCTGAAATGCAGGGTAGCTGAACCCTGGAGCAGCTTATCCAGAGAGGTAGTAGAGTCTCCATCCTTGGAGATGTTTGAAACCCTACTGGATGTGGTCTTGAGCAGCACTTGAATGGGGTTGGTAGTCTGCTAATGATCTCCTGAGGTGCCTGCCAAACTTGGCTGTTCTGTGATGTGCTCAGACAAGGTACAGTTTTCTTTTGCCTTCAGTTTTGCCTTTCAACTCCAATTTTTTTCTGTGTGGCAGGTGGCTTAGCTATTGAACACAGATAAGAAATTCATAGTGAATTTTGCTGTCATATCCAAAAAAAAAGCCCTTTGGAGGGAAGGAGAAGTGTTCTTTTTCTTTTCTGTTTCCAGAGATCTGTGTGTGTGTGTTCAGGATGAGTGAGTGGGAGAGTTCTGTGTTACTCCAGTCTTTTAGTGCTCATTTTTTGTCTTATGCTACGTAGTGAATGCTAGGCTCATACTAATCTCTTCTGTTGCCCAAATATTTCCGAACAGCAGTGGAATCTGACCTTTTTTTTGAATCTTGCTGCTGTTCGCTGTATTCAAAATGCACAGAGTGAAAATTTATCTGGCTGATCACTCTTGCTCAGCTGTGGCTTGGCAAAGCTCTTGGAATGAACAGACGTGAGAACTTGATTTTTCTTTTGTTTTCTTGAGGGTTGGGAAGAACACATGCTGGTGGGTTGCATTTGATTTGTTATTAGCAGATACTTTGTGATATAGCAACATTAAGCAATTAAATGCTTCAGAACAATAACATGGATTTTCATGAAATTGTCTCTGTCAGAGAGCTCAGTTTCTCCCTATGTTTAAGTGAATAGAGTTTAAACTCTGTAAACTGTATTTCTCTGTTGTACAAAATGCATAAAAAAAGTTCTCAAACACTTGTGAGTGATTGATCACTGGTTCTTTGTGGTGTGTGATCTGTTGAGACACTTATCCAGAGATGGAATTCTAGATTTTCCGGGTTCTTTTGATACACAGATTACTACACGTTTAATTGTAAGTTGCAGGAGTCCTCATTTTATTTCTCCTAGAGTAATCTCTGATTATTTGTATAGATAAATTCTTTTTCTTTTTTCTTTTTTTCTTCAGGTATCAAGCACGATGGAACTATGTGTGATACGTGTCGACAGCAACCGATCATCGGTATACGATGGAAATGTGCAGAATGCACAAATTACGACTTGTGCACAGTTTGTTATCATGGGGACAAGCATCACTTGAGGCATCGTTTTTATAGAATTACCACACCTGGAAGTGAAAGGTAAAATGTAGCTTTTCTCCTATGAAATTAAATAGCAACAGTTCGTTGTGGTTGACTTCCATTACAGCAGGTTTGGTGTACTGATATTTAGGTGTGAATGTAGTGGATTCAGGTGTAGATTTTTTTTTTCTTAGCTCTGCCTCTTCGTGAGGGAGGATAAACAGAGTGAAATATCTGGATCTGGAAAACACATTAAATGCGGAGATTTAGAAAGAACAAAGAAATTAGGGTGTGATTATTCGGTTACTTATAACTTTAATGGGTGCTTCCTAGTTCTTGTGTAATCTGATAGTAGGTTTACGAGGGGGGCAATTGTTTTCAGACAGTGCATGATCACAGCATCACTTGGCAATGAGTTCCTAAATTTGAAAGTTTAAATATGTTCAAAAATGGTATGGGCAGATTTGATGGATAATATGCACCCTGTGGACTATTAACATAATGATCTGGTTGCAAAAGCTCTAACTCAAATTCCTTAAACTGTTGATTACAGAGCAAAGATGCTGTGCAGAGTCTCTCTGTCCTTGTTTTTTTTCTTGTTATTTTCTCACCCATCTATTATTTAAGTCTCTTGGAGAAGAACTGGGAACAACAGTGGCCGTTAGGTTGCTTTTGAGGAGCTCCTGTGTTCTTTGGCTTTGAATGACTCCTATGAATCCAGAGTCCCCACTCTGTCATGATCTATCCACCTGTAAGGTGCAAATAGTGATATTTACTCCTTATCAAATACTTCCAAAGGTGTATAAGGTGACAGTTGTGGTATCAGTTCTGTGCTAATTCTACTGAATGACACCAAGTCATTGGAATTGTATTTGGACTTGATACTCCTTTAAATGTGGCATGTATATGACAGAGCATTTATTTGCTCTTCTTGGAGAGGTAAGATTTGCAAGTGTCCTAATTTAGTGATGCGCTTGTATCGATGCTTTTATAGTTGAGGTAAACTGTTGGAGAACAAAAGCATGTTTTTTTTGTATTGCCTTATAGGGACTGTGTCTGTTTTCTTAGACATTTGCCTTGAAGTCTAACTATGGCTAAAGCGCCCAGGTTAATGGCTTGATGGAAAAAAAAAATTCTGTTTTTTGAGATTTGTATTGGTAGGTCTAGTTATCAAACAGATATCAGGAGCTTAGTGTCTGAATTACAATGTTGTAATGCAGAACAAAACTTAGATGTTGCATCAAAGAGTAGAAAGTGCTTAGAATATTTACTAGAAAATAAGTAATAAAATTCAAAACTGTTTTGCAATTTACTACCTTCCTAAAACTGTCATAGCCTTTGAGAAGACTTGTCTTTTTTTCCTTCATTTTCTTTCTAGCCAGAGGTTCCTGTATCATTTAAAATGATCTCTATTGGTGTACAAAAGATAAATTCTATCTCCACAGCTAAAAACTTGTCCAGAGTAGAGACCTGCAGATGTTTTGCATCTTGTCTCTTTCTCCCTCTCTCTCTTTGCCTCAGCTGATTTCTGTCTTGCAGCTCTGACACAGAAGACAGCTTCATCTGCCAAGGAACTGTTTCTTTTGGATCCAACTTAGCGGAGGAAAAATGCTTAAATTTAGTTGTTTGAGGGAGGAGAAAGGGCAAAAGCAAAGTAATGGAATTAGAGGGTAGCTCATTAGAAAAATGTACCAAAGCATCTAATAACATTTGGATGAAGGAAAGCAAAAGGTGGACCTATTTTGTTCTCAAGACTGCGATATTATGTAGGCTGCATACAAAGTAGAAGTACTATTTTTGTCTCAGGTTTGTAGATGTAGAGATGAAATGCTACTCTAAGCAGCATGTCTCATTGCATTTTCTGCCTTCCTTTTGTATTACTTAAATTGAACTTGCTAATATTTTGATACGTTTTGGTGGTGTTTTCATTGAGTCCAGCAATTTGTTAACTTTTTGCTTGTCTGCCATCTGCTGGATGTTAAAAGTTGAGCAGGAGGGTGTTGACTTCCTGAAGAGGTCAGGAAGCATTCAAGAGTTTCAGCTGAAAAATACTTTTGTCTGGCAGCATTTTTACTGCATGAAGTACAAAATGTCCTTGCATGCAGAGTGGTAGCTTTAGAGATGACTGAAAAGGCAGGAAAATGTTTATCTGTTTCCACCGGCAGTTCAGTATTCGTAAAGAACTTTTGTTTGGGCACTTTATATGTGCTAATCTATTTTGATTCTGCTGGAGTCTGAGGAAAAGAGAGTCTTGGGAAAATAGCATATGATTTTAAAAATAAGACTAAGAAAATGGATTCTGATTATATTGAATGAAATGAGCTAAGATAGGTAATAAAAAAGTATGTAGTAAACCTACATACAAAAGTAAACCCTGTCACACTGACACTGAGGGAGGAAAGCAGCTTTTTATTCCAAATTATGTTATTGAGTAAAAGATGAAAATATAGTTACAGGAAAGTATATCGACCTAGGGATGATTTGTGAGAAGCACAAGTGTTTTGTTTATAGAAGTTTGTGTGTTTCTTTATTGATTTTAATAATATGGGTACAGACCTACTCATAAGTTGCTGGTAGGGGTAGTAGAAGTTTGAGGAAGAAATTTTCATTAGGATTAAAAGCTTCAGCTATAAGCACCTAACTCAGATGTGGAAAGGACTTTTTAAATTATTATTATTTTTTAATCTGTTGGGCTGCTGTTGAGAATTGAAAGGAGGTGATTCATGTACCAAAATCTATATTCTTGAGGGTTATTTGTGTTTCAAGATGTTTTCCTGCTTTCCCACCTTCAAAGAATCCTGTGGGGCTTTTTGTTGTGGAATTTTTCATGACATTTGTTTTTTCCCCTTGGAACTTTAGGGTATTGTTAGAGTCTCGCCGTAAATCAAAGAAAATTACAGCAAGAGGAATCTTTGCAGGTGCCAGGGTGGTACGAGGAGTTGACTGGCAATGGGAAGATCAAGATGGTGGCAATGGGCGTAGGGGAAAGGTAAAAATAAAACTGGCTTGAATAAGATAATATATATCTGGATGTTCCTGCAATGCCCTCAGTGGCCTTTATAGAGTAAAGATACCATCATGAATGCAAAATATTAATTTTCTAGGCACTTCTGAATTGTGTTCTTTATTGATAAAGCTTTTAGAAAAAGGAGGTGCTATATTATGACCAAGTAATAGATACTATGAATGATTAATTTTAAATTTGTGTGTTAAAAGTGTTACATTGATACCGTAAAAATGGACAAACTTTCGTTCTGGTTGTTCTGTTTAAGATATTGGGTGTATTTCAGCATTATTTACTGGAGAGCTGATGCAACAACAGATTTCTCAAGCATAGTCCTTTCCAATCAGCCATGAGCGTGTTCTGGCTCCCCACATTTGTCTATACCTAGCTCTTAGCTTTTAAGAGTTTATACCCTGGATTTTTATTTTTCATCGAATAATTTTCATGTAATTTCATCTTTCCATTTAAAACCCGAGAACTTTGCAAGAGTTAGTTGCAAGAATTATATTGCTGTCTAATTTAGGACCTCATATAAGTGTTTTTGATATAGTTGTCTAGTAAAAGTAATTGGGTTTGTGAAAAACTGAATTGGAAAGCTTGGAAATGTGTGTTACTAATCATAACCTTGCATGTTTTCTATGACTTACATCTCCCAAGGGAACTAGTAGAGGATTTACAGGTGTGGACTATAGCAGGGAGTGTAAGACACGCTGTGACTATTATCACCACACAAGGAATATTGCACAGTAAGAATCGAATGCCCTTATATGTAGGGGAACTGATATCTTAAGTTACCTTTATTTTTAGTATATTTAAGCAGCATTAAGCAAAACAGAAAGTTTCTGAATAAGAATGTTATACTCTTTTAGACTGTTTTATACCCTAAATAGGCATTAGGGCTTTGAGGATTTCATTTTGGATTTTATTGAGAGAAAATTACAAGTTTAAATCTCCTAAAACAACACCATAAAGTCCCCTGGATCTTGCTTATTTACCCCCTCCTTTGAATTTGGCAGATTATTTTGAAACCTCTGAAACTTTGCAAAACACAAACATTATCCTGCATTATCTACTATATGTACTAAATTTAGTACATAAAGTTAGTGGGGTCATTTGCGAACTGAAAATGTGTATAAATGCATATTAAAGGTGTTTTCAAGATGGATATAAATTCTGAGATACCAGAAAGCTTTTAAACAAATACTCAAAGATAAGAATGAAGACACATGTGATTTGATTCTTCAAGTTATGGATATGTTTTCAGAATTTGGCTTACAGCCTTGTGACTTCAGGAGTGTCATGAATAGTTCTTTTCACTTTCTTTTGCCCTGTTGTTAAACAGATTGGCACTAGAAAAAGAATTTTGCCACCAGGCAGGTTAAACCAGACAAATGGGAGCGATTTAAATAGTTTTATACTTTGGGGTTTTTTTTTCTAGCAAGAACATGTCAAAACAACGTAATTATTTACAATACGGATTTTGTTCTGTATTTATGTAATTATGTTAGCTACCAATGTATAAAAGAAAAATAGGCCTACAAAGTAAATATTCAGACTGCAGTCATTAAGACAAGTGGGGACCACTTACCACACAGAAAACATCTTCAGAATACATTTTTGAAATTCAGTAAAACTACCTAGAGCCTACATTTTCTCCAAAGGGAGGAAAAAAAATTAAGTTGCAAAGTGCTTTTAAATCTTTGTTATAGAATGAATTTTCTCTGTCTTGTTTTGTTTTGTTCTGTTTTAATTAAATAGGTAACTGAAATTCAGGACTGGAGTGCGTCAAGTCCACATAGTGCAGCATATGTTCTCTGGGACAATGGTGCTAAAAACCTTTACAGAGTTGGCTTTGAGGGCATGGTGAGTATAAAAGACCACAACGGGTAAAAACGCTTGGTGGGGGAAGGGAGTAAGAATAACTTGTGCTTTCTTCTCTCCCTTTTGTGACACTCTGGGTCAGTTTGCATGCTGTTAGTCAGGTCTTTGTGAGTACAGCTGTATGGATCATGCATATGTATTAGGAAGAAAGTCTAATCTGAGATTTTATTGCAAATAATTTAAACTTAACTGCTTTCTGTCTAAGTATAGTGATAATTTACGTTTTACATTGATGATAGTCATACTGTGCTAATAGTGAATTTCAGTTATCCTGAAATTCACTAGAGAGAAAAATAGCACCCTGTATCTTTAACTCCTGAACTCTGTAGTTCATTGCAACTTCTGTCAGAGTGATTGCAGCAAGATTTGAAGATTTTAAACTGTGGGAAACACTTGAAATTCTCACTATTTTTTTTTTCTTGTCAATGAGAGAGTGATGAATTATTTTACAACCTTCATTTACTTTAGCATGAAGTTTTTCTTTTTCATCTTGTAGCTTCTAAAGCTGCTGCTACAGCTACAGAGAGAAAATGGGTCAAACTCTAGCATAAGTGCCTTCTGTTGCTGTTTTTTCTTACCCTAATGTGGGTCAAGGAAAGGTTACTTAGATTTTCAGTTGCTTTAACATCTTAATTAGTATTGTCTTTGCATCATTTCTGTTTGATTCTGCAGAAGGAGATGCATGTCAGCTTAACATTGGAGTATCATCTTTTTGGATATAGGACTAATAAAATACAAAAATTAACAGTAACTTTTTGATGCATGTCTTAGAAAATTCAGTCATATATATATATATGTATGTATATTCTTCAATCATCTGAAACAGGAGAATAAATTGTAAGCCACATAATTTTAGGATCTCCCTCAGTCCTGCTAGTTGTAAAGAAAATTTCTTGTATAGTGGCACAGGGAGAACAAAGTTAAATATACCATTATGTGGTGTAATACTATTAAACTAATGGTCAGACTGTTTAATACATAATACCATGCTAGAGAATCATTAAAGATTCTTTCTACCCTCAGAAATTAATAAATTAGGGTAAGCTATTTAGGAATAGTGCAGCTTATTTTCTTAAGAAAAAATAAATATTTTTTATTAAGTCAGCTATATTCTTTTGCTAGTCTATTGCTGTACAAGAGAGTGTTAAAGTACTTGATCAATCGTTGCAACTATAAGATGAATGGAAAAGAATGACCCTTTTCTAATACCTGGGTAAAAGGAAATATTTGATCAGTCATTTAATAATTAGCAACACTTGGGAAAAAAAGCTATTTAAAAATATATAATTTTATAAATATAGTTTATGTATAAAGAGAAAGATGAGGCTTTATATGTAGTGCTTTGCTGGTTGTAATGTACTTCTGCATTAATTTCATCAAAAAATCATTGCTTCAAACAGAATCAGTTCTTTGGCATATGTGACACAGTCATTTAAATGTAAAGCTAAATTGGATAACAGATTAGTTGCTGGGAATGTATGTGTTCCATTATGATTCTCTGCTAACATTTAAGTGCTGTTACATCTATCTGGCTAGTAGACTGTCAAAGTCTGGGCAACTTGTCTTGAGACTTAAGAATTAAGAATGTACAGAAAATGTGGGATCAACAGCATGTAGTGTGTGCCCAAGTAAATACAGCTGGAGGAAACCTGTACTTACAAATGAGTAACACTTGGCTGGGGCACAAATGGAGCTGATTAAAGAAACACAGCTTATTAGCTTAAGTCAGGGTTGCTTATTTGATAGCTGACGGGCTGCATCTGGTCCTCAGAATGAATTTATCCAGCCTTCCAGCTTTTCCTTGGAGAAGACAAGGATTGGTTGTAGGGGCAGCAGGTGCTGACTGAAAACTTTCATTTACTTATGGTTGGATATTTTAGAGTTTGCTGTTGCTGTGTTCGCATGGGAAGTGGTCGAGAGGGGTGCTTGCTGTCTTTGTGCTGTCTGTCACTTATATCTGGGAGGCTCCGCTGTCATGCTGATATAGCCCACAAATCCCCACATGGGAATCTGTGTGTGTGTTGGGCTGGATAAAACCTGGCTTGCATCTCTAGGAGGAGTAAAGTGCAGTTCATTAATATGATAAATTACAGCACTCACAATTCGTATACATATATTCAGGCTTAGGGCATGACTTAAGTTGGTAGCCTTATTTGCTTATCCTAACATTATTTGCTTATTTAAAAATGTGTGAGCATAGCCTTTTGTAGTAAAAAGATAATATATGGAATTAGAGAGTTCTTTGGAAGTTTGAGAGCTAGTTTTTTGGACTTGTTTCTAGTTTTCAATGCTTCATATGAAACGCCTAAGGATATAAAGTTGTAACATGCTTTGGTTTTCAAAAAGTCTTGTTTTTCACTACTTAGGTAGATAATAGAGGGTGCTATAAAAACTTCCAACAATGGGTTAAATTCTGGG
>NW_010585684.1:121039-142859 GCF_000705375.1 Tinamus guttatus
AAAGGAGGCTCTTTCTACAGGGACCATTGTCCTGTGTTAGGTGAGTTGCAGATAAAGAAAATGTATCTTGGTTTGTGTTAATTATACTTAGCCTGGGTTTCTGTCTCCTTTTTAAACCACCTTTAAAGGGATGTCTTTTATCATGCAATACAAATGGTAAAATATAAATTTTATCTAGATGTGTCTGTTGTCAGTATGCCAAGTGGACAGCAGGAGACTTCTTAAGTATTAAGTGAAAACTTGCATTTCCCACATGCCTTGTGTGCCCTATTTTTTCCAAGCAGCCAAGCACATCTGTGCATCCTGATAGGACTATTAAATATTCAGACATGCTCAATGAAGTGTTGTGTACATGATCTTAAACAGAAAATATTTGAACATAAAACATTTGAACTATAACTTACACTAGTATTACTGTAAAATAACATATTGTTATGAATCAGGCAGGAAGAAAAATAAATAAATAAATAAACAGAAGCAAAGTTCTTAATAATTATCTGTATTTCCTTGGTAAAAGACCTGATCATAAAATAGGACACTACAGTTTTTTCTTCTTGTGTTTCCTGTTATACTTAGATGCATTGAAAGTTAGCTGATGATACTGCCTTTGCTAAAGTTATGGGCATTCTCTCTTTGTTGGTCTGTTCTAATTTCTTGCACGTGTATATGAGGTGTGACCTAAAGGCATTATTTATTTTTGACAGTATAGGTGAAGAGATGGAAGAAAAAGAAATCATCCAAGGGGTCATTTGGTGCTGTACTATTAAATAGATTAATTGTTCAGAACTAAGAAGTTGAGATACTTTGATCTTTGTATTTGTATTTAAAATTAATTTAGTCCAGCATGAATGAGCATATTCTGGTGCCTTACTACATGGCTAAATTTAGGTTCTTATGGCCTATATCCTCCAGGACATGCTTGCATGCTATTCATCATGTTATCTTTAACATCAGCTGAATTTTTTTTTTCCAGTAAAGCAATAATCAAATAGAATTTGTGTTTAAGATTATAGGCATGCGTTTTGTACACGTAACTTTTAGGGTGATCCAGTATTTGGAAGTATAAAAAATAGCCAGTAAAGATAGCTGGAGGCTCTACTATAAATTCTTCCCCTTCCATTATATTAAGCTAGCTTGAGATGATGGTGAAAATTCTGTCTCAGAGGTTTAGTATCATTCTTATCAAGTTATCCTGTGTCTTCCCAATCTCGTCGTGTTATAACCTCTCTCCCTGTTATCTAGGGACAGGTCAGAGATGTGTTCAGGCTGTGAGTTTATTTGTGTAACTCATTCAAAACTCAAGAATTATCTTTAAAGCTTGGCGGTATTCAAAGCAGAGTGCAAATAATATTCTAGCAGGGATCTGAGTAAAACAGAATAGCGTCAAGTCAGGGATCAATACTGGGGGTAATTTTGTGGAATGACTCACTGGTGACTTTTGATAAGAAAAATGCAATCCCAGAAAGTCTACAGGTGACAGCAAATTGGCAGAGCAGTGGGGTTTAAAGTAGAGTTTTCATTCAACAGAATCCTGAGAAACTGAAGCACCAACTTAATCTGTGCAGTTCTGGAATTTTGTGGATGACACTAGACACTGTCCAGGGAAGTTTTCTGCACAAATAGGCATTTTTTTTCTTTATATGTAACTTTCTCCCTACTTAAAGGATTAATTACTTTCTTAATTAGCAAAAGACTAGCTCCTAAATGACCACTGTTTGCTTTTCTACATTCAGAGATTGACCAAATTCCAAAAAAACTACCTTCAGTGGACATTCTGCATTTTTACAGATCTGAATGGATAGATGACACTGCGTGAGTGTCTTAAAACTATAAGGAGGAGTCTCTTAAAACTATAAAAGCTTTTATGTATTTCTAAATGTTTAGCGGTTTGTGGTAGTTGCTGCTATCTTACAAGCCACTGTGAGGCTTATCAGAGCCATTTACTATATACTGCTTTAATTGCTGCTCACATAGAAAACTCAAGGGTGACAAATTCCTTTTACCCTGTTCTTTTTCTCTGCTCTTGGCCAGTGCAGTTTTTCAAGAGGTCTTGTGGCTATTTAGTTCTGCTTGAGAAATTAATTTTTATTCTTTAGATGACTGGGTTTGTTACTGTGGTCTTATGGACATTTTCTATCTGTTCTTTTAGGTGAGCAAAATGGTAACAGAAATCCAGGTGGGCTGCAAATTGGTGACCTTGTCAACATTGACCTTGATCTAGAAATTGTACAGTCTTTGCAGCATGGTCATGGAGGATGGACAGACGGCATGTTTGAAACCTTGACAACAACTGGAACGGTTTGTGGCATTGATGAGGATCATGACATAGTAGTACAGTATCCAAGTGGCAACAGGTTTGTTACACACTGTTCATCATTCCTTCTCACACACTTTCTTCAACACTTATGATGGCTTGGCTCCGGAAACTTTTTCTCCTGTTTGGGTCTATCAAAATTTCCTTCAGAATTTCCTTCCTTCTGCACTGTGTAATGAGGACTTACCTGTTATAGAAAATTTCTGTACTTTTAAAAACACCTTAGTGTGAAAAGAATTTTGCTGCAGCTCACACTTAGGGAAAATTGAATCTCAAAAAAAAGTGGGGTATACAACTTCCAAAAAATAATGTTTAAAATAGAATTTTTCTTTGTAATTACAATCTCATGATTCCAAGGGGAATAGTAGCCACAATGCATGTGAGCATTCAGGAAAGTGACCTATGATCTGCTGTGTACATATATAGCCCTTGGTTTGATGCACACCCAGCATTGTATTCTTTAGAGGAACGTTAGTTTGTGCAAATATGGGAAATGCTGGGGAAGATGGTGTCAAAACTACTCTCTGCAAGTGAGTTAAGATTTGAAGCTTGATGAGCTAGTGTGATTACTTGGATATAGTCAACCTTAGACCCAGTGGCACGTAAAGGGCAGACCACCTTGCTATATATTAGAATATAACCCAACATAAAAACAGCTAAGGCCTGTAAACCAGTAAAATCTATAGTAAAAATGAGGATTGTTTGGTTAAAAAAATCAGTTGCGTCAATGCCATGCATTTGATTGAAGAATGTTATGGTTGGTACAGCAGTTTCTGAACTGTGAGGGAATGGGGCGATATCCTGTGTTTGTCCTGCCCTTGCATTGTTCAGCTAGTGACTCCCAAACAAATTTATGGGCAAAAACCAATTAAGAAGAACTAGGTCATAGTATCTAATCACAGAAGACTGCTAGGCATACAAGAACCTTATCCAGTAGATGACCTTTAAGTATATTGCATATTTAAAATACATTTTAAATGCCTCATTGTTTTAGGTGGACATTTAACCCAGCTGTTCTCACCAAAGCCAATGTAGTCCGAAGCGGAGATGCTGCTCAAGGTGCAGAAGGAGGAACCTCTCAGTTTCAAGTGGGTGACCTTGTCCAAGTGTGTTACGACTTGGAGAGGATCAAGCTTCTTCAGAGAGGTCATGGAGAGTGGGCTGAAGCAATGCTTCCCGTAAGTAGTTATATGTTTGAGTGATGGTAAAACTTGCATAATAATTCTCAGTATGGCTTTTAAAAATACCCAGAGGATGTAGGAGTTGAGATGACACTTTCTAAACTACAGGAAATGTATTTCACTAAACACTGAGTAAAACTTGTTCAGATGTTGTAATTTGCTCAGGCTGATGAAATGCATCCAGAAGTGTTAATGATAGTACTGTTTTAAAGCTGACATATTAAAATTAGTTTCTTGTTATAATGTTCTGATTTATAAGTATTTAATTTTAATATTATTTTCATTTGACTCTTCAATGCAGACTTTAGGTAAAGTTGGTCGTGTTCAGCAGATCTATTCAGACAGTGACTTAAAGGTAGAGGTTTGTGGGACATCTTGGACATACAACCCTGCAGCTGTCTCAAAAGTTGCATCAGCAGGATCTGCTATAAGCAATGCATCGGGTGGTAAGTTTGAAGGGTAGTCGGTAATAAGTTCATGACAAATATTTGTGTTTAAAAACTGATGGCTACTAGTATGCAGTTTGTATGTAGCAATAGTAGTCAGACTTGGGGTCTGTCTAAGCCAATATTACACTTAAATAAAGGAAAACTTGTGGGAAGTATATAGTATGTGTATTATGCAAAAGCTGCAAATGGAATAGAGGCTTCTATTTGGCTACAGAATATAAATATGTCTTTGGAGGTTTGCTCTAAAGGCTTTAAAATTAAAATGATTAAAAGAGAGATTAGATTGGAATAAGGACCAAGACATGAAAAGGACTTAGCAAACAAGTTATTCTTTTCATGTTTTAATGGTAGTGTTTGATTGCAAGCTCAAGTCAGGGATTTGTTTCAAACTGTAGTTCATGTTTTTTTTTTTTTTTTTTAATTTAATTAACCTTTCTTTGGCTATTTACAATAGGCTTTAAAAATATATGTTGATATGTCTAATCTGTTTCGTCGAACCTGATCTAATTCATCTCTTATGAGGCAGAAAGACTATCCTGTGTTTATTTTATGGTCTCTTGGCTATTTCATAATTTAGTTAAACCAGGAACACATGCTTTCTCTACATGACTGGTCAGACTTTTTCTTAGGATTCTGTGTTTGAAGAAGATATGCAGTGAATTTTCTGTAAAAGAGATAAAATTGCAGCGTCTATAAAGCTATCTAGAAGGATAACGTGACTTGGTGTTTCAGATCAGAGGAGAGGATATATCCGAAGTTAACCTGTAAGAGTAAGATATCTGATACACATGTAAACTCTTTAATTTTTCTTCCTCTATTTATGTTTTCTTGTAGACTGCCTATTTGTGGTTAAATCTTTGTTCTTAAGCATTCGATGTGGCAGTCTCAACTATGTGAGGGTTAGTGAGGTAGAGCACTTACTCAGAACTGAATGGTAACTTAAGGGTGCCATTTTATGGTGTTTATTATTATGTGGTTATTACATCCTTTAGAAACGTGACAGATTAGCTGTTATTTTGCTGTTTCATTAGAATTGCAGGCTTAATTATCATTTGTTTAATAATTATAGAGAGATTGTCCCAGCTATTGAAGAAGTTGTTTGAAACCCAAGAATCTGGAGATCTCAATGAAGAACTAGTTAAAGCCGCTGCCAATGGAGATGTTGCTAAAGTGGAAGACCTGCTAAAGAGACCAGATGTGGATGTGAGTGCACTATTTTGGAGAATAGTAACACTAAAGAAACTGAAGCTGTTGTTGCATCTCCTTGCAGTCAGCAGAGTGTCTTCACAGAACTAATTACAGCTGGTCCCAGTATCTCTTCTTCCATTTCTTATTCCATTAAACATGCCAGGGGGTTTCTGAAAAATAGTTTTACACCCATTTTCACTGGGCAGTTTTTGTATGCTGTTCCATGACGTGAATTAAAATAGCAGGTTTCTCTCTGCTAGAGTTGGAGCAAGGAACACCCGCAGTTAGTGAGGGGCTTTAACATCTTTTGTTTTGAGGGGATATGAACAAGGAAGGTAATTCTTTTGCTTGGTGGGTTTAGCTAGGTAGTAGATCTTTCTAATCCGTTCTTTGTCAGATCCCTCTCCTGATCTGCCTGTTCACTTAGTAGTGAGATGTCTAAAGGAGATGTTAATAAATCTATAATTTGATGCGGGGAAAGTGTATTAGAATCATAATCAAATGTTTTTCTTGCCAAAACAGAAAAAAAAAGAATTACTACTATTCTTACAGATAACAGATGGTTTCAATAGTTTTTATGGCTCAGAATTATATAATTGTTTTGCTGCTTTCTTCCAATCTAGCTGGTAGTGTAGAAATGAAATAGAGCAGACCTAATAGATCCATCTCTGTGTCAGAAAGGCAACCATGTAGAAATTGTTCATTTCCTACTTCCAAGGCATGCGGCTTGCTTATTTTTCTAGTACTCTTAAACCACTATAGTGTTTCATATGTATATGTTTTTGTTGCAAGTTATCTCAAATCATTTCTATGCTTGCAGGTGAATGGCCAGTGTGCTGGACACACAGCTATGCAAGCAGCTAGTCAGAATGGCCATGTGGACATTTTAAAGTTGCTTCTGAAACAGAACGTGGATGTGGAAGCAGAGGTAACTTAAATATTTAAAAATACTTTTTGTCCCCTTAAGCTCTAAGCTTTCCTATGTGCAGGATTCATAGTTCTATTGGAGTTCCTTTCCAGCACTCTGTGGACTTAGGTAGTAATTCAGCTAGGCTGTTTTTGATGATTTACACTGTAAACTGTTAAATGTTCTCTGTTAAGTCTTGAGAATTGCACAGGACTTATTTTGGCCTTTGTGTTAGCTGAATAATAAGCTTCAACTTGTGGCCTCCTTGATAGTATTATATATACAAACTGAGGATTGTTTTTTCTTTCTTCTCTTGGAGGAAGACAAGAAAGATAAGAGAAATTAAAAATGTTGGGAAACAGCATTATTACCTCACTTATACAACACTTTTCTCTGAATATAGCTTTTGTGGAAACAGTCTTTAAACCTATCTTGAATTTGTTATAAGGAATGGGAGGAAGTATTGCGTACTGAATGCATTATTATTATTTTTTCTGTCTGAGTCTTTCTCCTGTTCCCTCTTGTGTTTTTCAATGAAATGTCTATTTTATTTATTTTTATTGGTATATGCACACATACATACGTGTTTGTACACAGATACATAGAAACAAAAGTACTGTAGACTATGGTTATAGTTCTTTAAAAGTCAGAGAAGGAGAAAAACTGTAGTGTGATTATGTTCCCACACCAGCATCCTACCGGTACTGTTAAAGTCAATATTCTTTCTTTGACACCTTTAATAATGTGAAATATTATTCTGGTAGCATAGAACTGTGTAAGCTTATCTCTGCTTGTACTGGTTGAAGTCTGTTGTTAATTTCTTTTAGCTCATGTCAGTAGGAGAATGCAGCAGGGCAGCATATTGCCTTTGGCCTTCTGTCAAAACAGAGTCCCATTTTGCATCCCTGGCTCTGGTTATAACATGCTAGTACATTAATGGAGTGATGACAGAACCTTTGGTGCTAGGATTATTCTTACATTCATAAAAACATCGTTAGTTCATAAAGATTTTCTTACTGAATGGTAAGGATGGATTAAGTTTTATGCTGTGCATGCTTACTGGGGTCTGCTTTGTGAAGTGACTTGATTTTAGAAATAGAACTTTCACTGCACTATATACCGTAGGCTGCTAAAAACTACACTAAGCTTCTTCTTATCTGTATTGTGGTACCCAAGCTGCACTCAAGGAATTCACTGCTGCCTTCTCTGCTAGTGTAAGAATGGAATTAGGGACATTAGAGTGAAGTGCAATCCACTCCTTGAATGGCTTGGGAATAATAACTAACTAATGGAACTGTAAGCATTCCCATCATCGTAATATCATGATAATGATAGTATTGTAATGCTAGCATTAACAAATACATCTAAGGATTTTGTTTGAATTCTCAAACCTTTTTCATGTAACGTTGAACTGTTTAAATGATGATGATATTTGTAAATTAGTTACGTGATAAAAAGTTTAGGCTTTAGAACATGTCAACTGCCTACAAAACACTGATGTGAAGATGCTGCAGAACTGTCCCAGCAGGCAGAGTGCAAAAGTTTAGCCATTTCACTGGTGTGGTCTGTGGCGTGTAAGAAATGGATAAAAATCTTTATTTTTGCTATGTTCAAGCTAGCCTTTGTACACTTACGCTTATAGTCACTGCTGCAGATTGTTTATATTCATTGTGACTTGTCCTGACATAGTTTTGGCTGCTTTATGCTGATATGGCTAGAAATTAAATGTTGATTGCAGGTTACCTCTGTTTAGTCAGAAAACATTGTCAGGGTGGGAGGTCAGAGAGTCCCTATGGGCACTGTATTACATGGTAACAATATGTAGCTTTCTAGACTTCCCAGCAATTAGTGAGTGTCAGTCTATACAGACGACACTGACCATGTTTTTGGTCTGTATAGAAATATATAGTGTTTTAATACTTAGACTTGTGTATTAGTCTTAGGATGAATGTTTAATTAGCTGTTAGGTTTTTTTTTTCCTAGATATGTTAACATAAATTATGTTATATATAATATTCCATTTGGAAGAACTGCTGTGTTTGGAAGAACTTCTGTTGTAGAAGGACTGCCCAGTGGGATTTAGCTCCCAAGAAACCTGTTTCGATGCTAGTGGGCAATAATGCATGTGCTTTAAGTGTGTTAACTGTTCATAAATTTTGTGTTTTGTGTCTCAAAGTTGCAATATGTTAGGATATGTAAAGTACTACGAAGTATGTTTAAAAAAAAAAATCATATCCAGTGTACTTGGCAGACTCTAAATGCGAATAGACAAAACCTCACCTGTGAAATGAAATGCTTTCTAGAAAGAAATGCTGTAGTATTTTAACAGTACTGCAGTGCAGTAAATTTTCACTCAGCAGTGTTCAATATATCTAGCAGAGAAATACAGGGAGAAGTTCCCATTTCTGGTCCTTTCCCCTTCTGAGTAGGCATGTTTTGTTGTCTTCTGGCAGTTTGCTTTTTAGGTGAACCTGTGATGGAATCTTGCCATCTTGAAAGGTACTTCAGTAGCACGAGTTGGTATGGAAGACATAAACATAAATGTTTTGTCATCAAAAGTTATTGAGGTTTAGTGTCATGACAGTCCTTATTAGAGAAATTCATATTTTCTGAAAGACTGATTTGAGAATTAACAGATATGTCATCTTACATTTTGTAGATACGATAAACAGTTTCGTTGTTACGTTTCTGTGCAAATAGAACTTATCCTGAGAACTCTTCATTCTTGCATTGATATCAAAGTGCTTTAGAAATGTGTATTATGTATAATTAAAATAACCCCAAAGGAAAAAAAGTGCTGAAATGAAAGAAAATTAAGCAAGAAATTAAACTTCTCCAAGAGCGATTCTATGAAATCCAGTGCACCTTTGATCAATCATGGCTTTACATGCTTAGCACTTTTAGTATTGTCAAAATTAAATTTTACGAATATCTAGCAGCATTTCACTGCGCACATAGATTTGATTAGACTAACACTTATGCAAGCTATTACAGCAATGAAATATGCTATATATCTTCCATTTTACTTTTCACTTTTGCATGTTGTCATTTTATATATGCATATATATATTTGATAAATATTGAAGTATATTTCATGTTGTCCAGTCCACTTGTGGATGTTAGAATAAGGTTAATTAACAGATTTAAGACTTTCAAAACTTAATTCTCAGTTTGTATAAAACCAAAACAAACTGAATGTACTAAGTGGGTTAAAGCTGTGAATTATCATAGAATCAGAACTACTTCCACAGGCCACAATCCTAGATTTCCTTTGAAAAACTTTCTTTCTTTATTGTGTATTTGCTAAATACACAATAAACCTTGATTAAAAAAAAGAAAGAGCCTGATTATAAAAGCAAAACACTTCTGTTGTCTTATTTGGTGATTGGGAATCTGTAACTTTTGGTGGTGTTAGGATTTTTTAGCCAGTGCTTATTTTCAGTAAAGAAATGAATCCATCCAAGTTCCTGATGAAGGCATCCTGCATAGATTCAGAGTCAAACTTGCGTGAGATAAATACCAGTGTCATAGAATATATGTTTGTAGCTGAATAGAGTATATACGCTTGTTTTCAGTGGCAACAGGCTTTTCATCCCCTGTTGCTAGAGAATAAATCTTTTTCATTATTATTATTTGCTCAGTATTTGAATCATATCTTAATTGCCTGATTGAATTCTCTCAAACGGCAAGAAAAAATGTGTTATGTTTCAGTTTAAATCTGTATTTACATGTGAAGGAAATGGGGTCACGTTAGTGTTTCTGCTTCAGGACAAGGATGGGGACAGGGCAGTCCATCACGCAGCATTTGGCGACGAGGGGGCCGTCATAGAGGTTTTGCACAGAGGCAGCGCAGACCTTAATGCCCGCAACAAGCGCCGGCAGACCCCGCTTCACATCGCTGTTAATAAAGGCCATCTGCAAGTCGTGAAGACTCTGCTGGACTTCGGCTGCCATCCTAGCCTCCAGGTAAAGTAAATGTTGATCTGGATTTACTTTTTAGCTCTTGAATGATACGATTTGGCTGTGTGTGGATGCTGGATGGAACTGATAAATGTAAGACAAAAATTAAAGGAATAGACCTTGTAGGGTTATCTGTCTCAGCCTTTGCTACAACAGGTGACCAATAAGAAAAACGCTCTTATGTTGATTTATTTGCTTGACACCTAGATAGGTGCCTGATGTATCCTACCAATTTATACTGACATTTTCACGGGCTACTTATCTGTAATAACTTTCCCTGCAGATTAATCCAGATATACTGCAATAACATATTCGCATCTCTCTTTCTCTGTAACTTAAAGTTCAATAATATTTTAAAGGCGTATATTCACGTAACACAAGATGAGCAAACTTTCTAAAAATTAGTGAATAGAAGGATTTATGTATTTTCTACCTGCCTTTGTAGGCACTGTCTTGACTTTTACCAAGGTTGAGCTTTCAGACAGCTAACATCCATCCAGATCCTGGTTGCTGTTGGTTAAACATGAGATCTGAAAATGATTTTGATGTATCGTCTCAATAAAGGGCGTGTGGGCACAATACATGCAATATACACACTCTCTCTCTCTCTCTATATGTGTGTGTGTATATGTATACACACTTTCTCTATATATACACACGTATATATATGTGTGTGTGTATATATATATACACACTCTCTCTATATATACATACATATATATATATATGTACGATCCCTGACGTATGCTATGTGGATAACCTCAGTGGATGTTTTGACTCTTGATAGCAGTCTGGTTTAAGTTCAGTGTAATGGTGCAGTGAAACTCTGCCTGGAAAATGTAATTGTCTTTGCAATTAGTAGACTTTCAGATCCTGTCTGAAGGAAGATTGATCAATTCTTATGGGTCTGAGCACAGGCAATGTGTCAAATTGAAGTGTGGCTGGAGGTTAATTGGCCAGTGCGCCCACTTCTCAAGCGAGTTCATTATGTAAACAAAAACATGTGCTGGTCTAAAAGCAGTAAATTCAAGTCATACAGTCAGTTAAGCTGCATAAAAATGGCTTAATTTCATTTTGGCAGGCTGGTTGAAACTGTTTCCATTTTTGGACACTTCTTGTTTGGCAATTTGTGATTCTCATTGTAAATATTGTAAAGATTCCTTTTCATAGTATATTCCTAAAATGTTCAATTCCAGAGTCTCTCAGTTGACAGCTGAGTCAGTGGCACTGACAAAAATCTTCATGACTTACATGGTGTCAGAGGTTTGCAGGAAGCATAAACCTAGAGAATTTTCCTGTGTAGCAATAAATAAACTTAAATAGATGTTGCTGTTTGTAGCAGAACATTCCTTTTCAGCCTGAATGTTTGGGCCTTTGGATAAGTAATATACATGTTGCTTCCAGGAATAGTAAATATTTTTCCCTTATTGGAAAGGGTTTTTTAAATAAATAAATAAATAAATAATAAAAAATGCAAATATCACAAGCTAAAACATAAGTTCTTTGCCCATTGAATTATCTACTGAAATGTATGCTTTATATAATGTTTTATCATTAGTCATAGTATTAGTCATAAAAAGCTTAAATATTTTAAAAATACTAAGCTTTGAACGTTTTGTGTTACTTAAACATCGGCTTTTGTTCCCTGGCAAATGGTCTACACCTGTTAAAACAACAGAATTGCCTTAAATGCATTGCTGGGAGAGCACCTTATTTTGATCCTGCTTATTTTTTTTTATTCCATGTAGTCTTTTTTGGTGTTGTCTTTTAAATAGTTAATTGCTGGCTCAAAATTCACCCCCATAGCACAAAGTTACCTGCCTGACCCATCTCTTCCCTGTGGCTGTGACCGCCCTCTCGTGCTGGAGCCACTTTGTGTTGAACAGCAGCCCACTCCGCACAGGGGACGTAGAGAAGCAGGTGCCCTTGACAGTGCAGAAGCCTTTCCAGGGCCCTGGTTTTGATCTCTGGTGCTAGTGCAGCTTTGGAGGGCTATAGCTCTAGGTGGGCACAGCTACTCCAGCGTCCACAAAACTAGAGCAAGATGAGAAGCAACTTGCTCTGAGCTCTGCAGCGTAGCTACACTTTTGGATATGAAGTGTTTTGTATTTGTGCAGTTGTTTTTCCTAGTGCCATTTAAGCAGCATCTGTCACAGAATGAGTGGTGGTGGGGGTGTCACAATGCACTTCACTCATGGGAAAGAAATAGGAATAGGTTTTATTGGTAATGACAATGGTTTCACGAGATTCTCTGGCAAGGTTACTTAGTATTTACTCTATGGAGGTTCAAGATACACACAGAATTACCAAGAACACCCTCCCACTGGGTCACAAGGTTTGGATTGGAACCCCTTGCTTTCCAGACTCCTTCTGAGAGGAGCCTGGGTGCGATTGGATCCAATCCTAGTCCCAGACCTGGTCAACAGTTTATGTCTAAGGGATTTGTGCACAGTTACAAAATAAAGTTTACAAGTTCAAAAAGAGAAGCATACTATAGTCACTTACACAAATCTGTAGTAGGAAGTATCTCTCAACCCTGAGGAGTGTCCTTGAGAGGCATCCCTGCTCAAGGGGAGATCTCGGCTGCAATGCAAGGAGAGCTCAATGGGCCCTCGGGCTGTCCCCATATTTAAGGGATAAGGTGATTGATAGTCATTCTTTAAGTTCAAAAATGACTGTTGGCTGGTGTACACACAGTTAGCCTTATCTCCCCATCAGGATATGGCCATCAGGATTGTTACTGATGGTTAATGTCCGAGTGGGGGAAGAAAGGAGGGAGGCAACTACCAGGATCAGATAATGTGGTAGTTAACACCTGAACAGGACTACGTGTGAGGAGTCAGGTTGAGCTGGGGAAGGAGCCCATGCGTCACAACATCTTCCTCATGCATGTGAAAATTAATGAAAGCTGTTTTTGGCTTTAGGATTCTGAAGGGGACACCCCCCTCCATGACGCGATAAGCAAGAAGCGGGACGACATCCTGGCGGTGCTGCTGGAGGCTGGGGCCGACGTAACCATCACCAACAACAACGGGTTCAACGCGCTGCACCACGCAGCGCTGCGAGGAAATCCTAGGTAAGATTTGTCTTTTGAGATTATTTTGTTTTTAAAATAATAAAAGGGGAGAGGGTAGAATTATGGCATTCTTTGGAATGATCATTAAACTTTCGTATACTTTCATGTCTTGGATTTTGATGTTGCTTAGGCAGACATTATTGGAATGGCTAGTAGCTGGGTAGCCATGCTTAAATGAAACTTGTCTGATTGGTTTAATATTGTGTTTAGGTGTCTGCCTATTCCTGGGAAATTCCATATAGCAGGTGAAAATGAAATTACTGCAAATAAATGTTTTGCCAAATAATAAGTTACTGAGTAAGATTTTGAGATAGGTTGAAACGCTTTTACAAAGCCCATCTTGAATGTTAGAACTGGGGGAGGCTTTGAGTTTTTAAAAGTAATTACTGGTGAATAATTATTAAAGATAACATGCAGCTGTAAAGTAAATATAGGCCTGCCATGTTAAATGGCATGTGCTTGTATAAGAAACATTTGATTTTTTTTTTTCCCCCTCTATAATATTTGTAGCAGGAGTTTCTTATTTCAAGTTTTATATAACAGCTCATTGTGAGAACGCTGATTTTTGAGGCATAATTTGTTTTGTGCTTTTGTCATTCTAACAACACTTAAGTAGTGTTATGTTTTCATATGGTAGAGAATTCAGAATTTAATTTGCATGAAATGTTTTGGTTTTCTACTGCAGAATTCTCCTTCTCAGTTGAGTGCCATTTGACCAGTAGGGATGTGTATGTTAATCTATGAGAATAAAATCAGGTCTAGTATCATCATAGAATCATAGATATGTAAGTAATATATAAAAGTAATATACATAAATGAGTAAAATTCCATGTCCAAAACAGGGCAATTTCTGTTGATTAATGAGAAGAAAAGTGTATTTACTGAATGCTTAGATACCTCAATAGTGAACTAGATTTCTATACAATTTTTTACACTTAAGATCAAATGAGTATTCAAAATTGATTTGATTTTAGGGGAGTAACCCATACTCTGCTTCTGAGTTCTGGCCTTTGCTAGCAGTAGGAAGAGGGACCTATGAGGGGAGGGGGAAAGAAACAGCAGGAAAACCCGATACACACACACAAATTGTGTTGAAGAGAGTCCTTGGAACCCTCCCCCCCTTTTATTTAAAGATTAAAATAAATTTAATTCAACTTTTGAACTCTTGGGTATCACAGATAAATATTGAAATAATTTGCTATTTTTCTTTTAAGTAGCTTCCCCCCCCCCCTTATATTGGATCTTTTGTGACAGTTTGGCAATGCATTCCAGAAGAAGTTGGATAGTGTGTTTTGGGAAGCGCCTTGTCAGGGTTCTATTCCCTCCTTGCATTAACTTGCCTCTGTTTAAACCTTTGAACTGATGCAGAAACAGAACTTCTGATTTTTATGCTGCCATAATAGTATTGAGTCTAAGTGGAACTTCTTCAGTTTATGCTGTAGGTAAGCTTGAATTGGTGCATGGGACCTAGAGATAAGAATTTTATAGTGAAATATAGTGACAAGTTGTGATTTTACTTAATACGTGGTTTCTCATCAATGATTTTTAGCTGACTCAGGCATATTACTTAAAATTTGTCTTGGGTGGTTTTCAAGTAGTGTGGATCTTAAAGCTTGGCAAACTTCATCCCCTCTGTATTAGTGAGACTTTTCAGACAGGAAGGGGAAAGCAAAACTTAAGGATTTTGTGCAGATTGGTTGTGTATTTCCCACATTACCAAAATTTGGTAGAGTTCAATTTACTCATAAACCTGTGACTTCAGATTTCTGAACTGAAGACATGACTGTGAAGCGTGGGTGTATTTTCATATCTGTTGCCACAATTAACTTAAAAATTGCATTAGATCTTGTGAACGGATCTTTATTCACACTGCAGTTAGCATCGTAGACGTGTGCTGCGCTTAGAGCTCCTTGCATTCAAAATCTCTTCTGTCAGTCAGTTCTTCAGAGTAACAAATTTTGTTAGACTCCAAACTGAAAAATGAGTATTTTGAGGCAAGGTGCAGGGTTCATACGTGTTCATATACTGGCAAATAGGAGTTTGGATTCCACAAATGGAATTGTGATTTCCAGTGCTTGCGGTGTTATTTGGTAGCTCTGCCTGTTAAGTTTTGCAGGTGTTCAGCAGTGAGTTTTTATCTGTAGCAGCCTCTTTGAGCACTGGGCTTTCTCAAATGTTTAGTGTTAATGAAAATAGAGGGACTTTGCTCTGTGGTCATGGAAGTCCTCAAAAAGACAAGTTGTGAGATAACGAAGAGTTGTAAAATTATTTTCTAAAATGCTGAAGGCCATCTCTGCCTTCATGTTTGTACTTGGGGCAGTGAATATAGCTCAGTCCAAGTTGTGTGTAAAAGAGCACCATCTTAAAACTTCATTAAAATATTATGTTGAGAAAATTCCTTAAAAGACAACTTTTTATTCAGACTGAATTGAAGAAGGAATGTAATCTCTATGAGCAGACCTATAATTAGTGAATTAGGCTGTAGACAGACTTCTGATCTTTCAATAGTAAATAATACACCTAGCATGTATATGATAAATACAGTTTCTACCATATGCAGTGTCCTCCCTGGTGCACTGTGTATTTAAAAAAAAAAAAAAAAAAAAAAAAAAAAGGGCGGGGGGGGCAAGGAGGAAGGGGAGAAAAAAGTAGAGAGCTGCCCATAGATTTGATTTGCGCAGTGCGACAGGGCACTGCAAATACTGTTCGTGTTTCTTTAAAGGGCAACGAGCTGGAGGGCACAGAACGGGAGACAATAAATCACTGGAAAATGTGTTTATTTGAATGTTTGCCCATGTTCTTGTAAGTGTTATGAGGTTAGTTTTTAGTGAATAAAGACAGAATATTAAAACACCAGTAGCTGTTTATTTAGAAATAATGCTAATAATACAACCTTGAAACTTTGGAGTACAGAACTTACTATGTCCTTTGTTACCTTCTCTCTTCGCCTGGCTGGAACTTAACACAGCTGCAGAGAGGAGCGTGTGACAGCTCGTAACCATATTGAAACGGGCTCCAGTATTGAAAATCTGAGCAGTCTCGTAGTGATCAATGCATAGCTACAGCTGGTTGAAGGGGACCAAATCCATTGAAGAGTTGATTTGGTTCCATTTTACCAGCTTTAGCAAAGCATTGGAGTGCAGGAAGGTTGTAATTCACCATAACCCTTATTTGTGCAAACCGTTTGCAAGGAACCTGTGACTTCTGATACAAGTTAGGCATTTTGTTTCTAGTCAGTGCTTATTTAACTTGTTTCATTAATTTGAAGAAGGCAAAATGGAAAGCTGTATACCAAAAACTCTTAGGAAGTTTGTTCTTTCTTGGAGCATTTTCTTGAGGCTCTTTGGATGAGTCACAAATCAAGTTACAGTTTTAACTGTTTTTCTGTCTGCAGTAACAAAGCTCTAGAGTAGTGAGAAGAAACTAATTCTTACAACTTCTTTGACTAGTTTAAATTTTCTTTACCTCTTTATATTAAACTGTGCTGGAAAAGAAAGATTTTGTTCCCTCCCCACTGCTTTCTTCCCCCCCTCCCCTTCTCCTCTCCCCCCCACCCCCCCGCCTCTTTTTGGCAGGTTACCTTTTGCAGCTGCTTTAACACTGTAGTTGGTTACCACAAGCATAAATGTCAAGTGCTTTCAATTCTCCCTCCATATCTCTGGTTAGCATTAACTTTTTAGGAACGATTATATAACATAACAGGAGGTGTTTCCCTTTCTCTGTTTTTTCTTCTTTTCCTTGGCAGTATATGTAAAAATCTTAATGAGATAAATACTTTTTTCTTTTTTCTTTTTTTTTCTTTTTTTAGAGAGGGTTTCTCTGATTCTTGTTAAGGCTTCTTAATACATTTTCTTTGCTTATCATGCTTACATTTTTAAATGTTATATATACGCACACATATATATATTTAGCAAGATGAATTCTTGTTGAGCTTTGAGTGTGGTGGGAAAGAGGTGACAACATTTGTTCAAGCCATTTACTGGTAGTGAATGTGTCAAGTATAGTCTGCATCTGTTTGTTGTGTAGTCTGATGCTGGTGAGAAGATTTATGTAAACATATTCCCAACACCATGTATCCTAATAGAAACATAGCAGGTGTGTCACTTGGACTTGAGCATTGAAGATGGCTATAAAATTAGTTTCTATTTTTACCAGTTACACAGGAACTGTTTTACAGATACAGCTGCTCAAGTGTGCTTTTGGATGGCAATACAGTATCATGTACTGGCCATATCGGGACAAAAAACGGCCATGGAAAAAAAGCTGCGTAGCATTTGATAATGTCAGCATCTGTTATCCCTGTCAGTCACACAGTTGAAATGTTTGAGTTACAACTGTGTCAGCAGATGCCCAAAGTTCAACGTGTGCTCAGTTAAAATTGAACAGCTGATCTAAGTGATGGATGTGACATTTTGGAGTGACTGAGTATGTATTCTTAGATATATGCTAAAGCGAACTAGCAGGAAGCGATGTCAGTATGTAATTTTAACTTTTGTGTTGCTCAGAGCAGTCATTTTGTTTCAGAGAAGCATTACAATGTTATACAAAAAAAAGACAAGAAAAAGCACAACATGATGACTGGTTACCAAAAACCTTTCAAAATAAGTTTAAACTGTTAAAAACTTGGTCTGATTATATATTGAGGAGCAATCGCTTGTTGGTGTGTGTACAGGAACTCTTCAGGAAAATAAGTAAATGCTTAACAATTAACCTTCCTGCAAATTAAGCTCAGTTGATAATACCAAGCCTGTCTATCACACTTCTCAGCGTGATCAAGTTCAGTAGCATAAGAACACTTAGAGCTACTATGGTTTGATTTGTTTCCCACTATAAAATAGCTTTAATTTAAATGTTAAGATTCTCTATATTTGTGCCGAATTATCTGCTTGTAAGAGAAACAGCTTTCAAACAAACATTAGCTTTTTTGCCTAAGAAAGTGGTTTTAATTCTATAATGTTCCTTCTCTATATGTTATTCTGTGGTTTCAGGTAATAAAAATAACTGTCTATTTATAATATTAGCTCTGTGAGATTTATACGGGGTGTTTAAAATAAGATTCTCCGTCTAAAAATGGTATGGAGCCTTTTTTCCTCCCTCCAGACTTTTCAGTAAGCACGTGGATGCAGTTAGAATCTTTTAATATGGCCCAAATGTGCCCACTTATCATGAACATGTCATATGTAACAACTGCTTTTAGAAGGCTGCTGTCAAGAATAGTGGATACCCATTCCTATTCCAGTTGAGGAGAGAGATCTTTCCTCATTTTTTTCCTTATTTTTGAATATAATATTGAGCAGGGACCGAGTATGCTGGCATATGTTACTTATTGCTTTTAGAATTTACAACTGTTGTAGGATTTATTTCTCTTTGTTATTTCTTGTGTAAGTCTTAATTTTCTTGGATTCTGTATAATTGTATTTCCCTGCTCAGCTTTTTTAAATTGGGATTTATTTAAATTCAGTTCTTTGGAAACAGAATAACTTACCTTCTAAGTAGTGTCACTTGTGCTTTCATTTAGGAATCTGCCAATAGCTTTAATCCGCTGACTAGCAACTGGTCTAGAAATCTCTGTATTGTTACTTTCTGTGCATGGACCTGACACTGCAGTTTGTACTGAAGGGCTCAGTGAGCATAATAAGTGCTTTGATTAGGACAAAGTCCTAACTTAAGTTGAATGTATAAAATTGCAGATGGTACTGCACTCTTAGTCTGTCCCTTCTTCTCTTAAAGACTTAATTTCTTAGCTGTCTCTGCTTAGGTCTTAGTTTTTACTGGTAGGCTAAAGATTTTATAGTAGAGCTAATTTAAAAACTACCATCTTAAGTACATAGAGCTTGCTGTGATTAATAAAGTAACAGTTTGTTTTTTATAATACATTTTGATAATTAGGCTTTTAAGATTTGTTTAGACTCCACCAATTGAGGAACACTGGTAATAAATTTTGCAGCTTTGTAGCGATCTTAATGTGTTTTAGTAACCGTCCATTCCCTGCATGTTTGAATTTTTTGTTTAGAACACATATTTTTTAATCCACGCAAACCTTTTTCTAACTACTTTCATAGAACTTAATGTTTCATAATTTGTTAGCAATAAGTATACGTTATTTTGGCAATACCAGCTGACCTTTAGCAAGTCGATTTGTCACATGAATGTCATTCAAACAAGAAGGAAACCTGTTTCTTCCAACAGCTGTTTAGTTTCCTCTTACTGGTCGTTCCATGCCTGCCAAAAATACATACTTCTTTACATTCCATAGCATTGTATGTTCATATGGGTACATAAAGAAGTATGTACTCTGAGCAGGTATACATAGAGTTGCTCAACCATCTGTCAGCTGAACCCCAAAAGTATTTTGCTGCTTTTTCTTTTCTTTCATTAAGTTAAATTCATTTTGTCATTTCTTTGGAAGAATAGTGTTACAATTATTTAACTATAGAAAATAAGCTTATTGTTGCAGCTGAACTTTACAATGCAATTTACCTGCAGAATAGTTTAAAGCCAGTTAGAGTTCATTGCTCTGGCGGCGTGGACGTCGCACGGGGTCATCCAGACTCATGCAGCCTCTTGCTGTTCATTCCGAGGGACCAGTTTTGAATGGAGCGTTGGTTGCTTTGCAAAGGATTTTCCTGGGACCGGTAGTTGTATTCCACTGTGAGAACTTCAGTTTCCTTTGAGATCTGCTAGAAGATTTCCAGGCTGGTGTGTGCAGTGCACATCTAGTATCCTAAAAGAAAGTATAGACTCATCTAATATGGTGGTTATAATGTTATTTTCCAACCCTCCCCAATTCCACCTCCTTGCTTTATGTATCTCATATTCTGCCAACTGCTTTGCAGCTCTGTACTTATTTCTGCTGCAGTTTGCAGTGATTTAAAAAAAAATCATTGGACCTGCTGGTGATCCTGCTTTTAGAAAACATGATGACATTGAATTAAGAAAACAACCTCCAACTGTTGTGACAGGATTTGGATTGTTGGGCCGAAGGTCACATGTGAAAGCTAATACCTAATTTAGCACTTCTACAGATATTTTTTTCTTACTTTTAAGTTGGCACTCACCTGTTTCAGTCAAAATCTTGTCCACACTTGAAAGGCTTATGGAAACTAAAAAATAAAGAAATAAAAGTAAATTTAACTGCATTTCTTCACATTCAGTTTTGTGCCTTGGTTTGTAATGGTGGTTAAACACTTGGTGTGCAGTAAGATTTTGACTTTGATTAGACAGTCTTACGGAGCGTATGGTTACTTAAACCGTATTTCAGGAGATAATTTGGGTTAAAGAGTATTTTTCTCCTTGTAGCATTAGAAGATAAATTTTAAGTAAGCTTATCAATTAGTTAATTTTAAGGTAACTCTAATACTGCTAAGGAAAGATGAGAGCGGAGGAAGTAAGAATTTCTGCAGCCCGTGACAAAAATCTGGTGCAGCTGATAGAGAGCAAATCAGCGTGTAGCAGGAGCTAGCACAGCACTACCAGGAGAAACAGCAATGCAGCATTAGAATTACAGCATACACAGTCCAGGTTTTTAACCAGGTTGGTCTTGTGTGCACCTGAGATAAAGCACCTTGAAAATTCTGCTTAGACCTGTTTCAGAACTCAGCATTGCCCTCCTGTACTGTTTTTAGGGATTTTTGTTTTTTTTTTTATTGTGATTTGCATAGGAAGATAAGAATGTATTTTTTTCTAATGTTAGCAATCACTGTTTACTAAGCAGTCAATGGCATAGCAATATTTAAGTTTACCTCCCCAAAAGAAAATCTGCCTGTCAAGTTGGGATTTTTTTTTTTTTTTTGAGTTTACCTCCCCAAAAGAAAATCTGCTTGTCAAGTTTTTTTGGCTATGAAATTTGGACTACTGTTTTCTTTCCACCTGCTCTTTACACTACAAATGCTTGATACTTTAACACACTCAAAATCAATCTGCTCCCAGAGGAGAGGGATTAACATAACAACCAAAAAAAGACATTTCAGTAAATAAGTTACACATGCAGAAAGTCATAGGCATCCTTTAAACGTGCAGAATAAGGCAGGTCTCCTGGCGTTGTGTTACCTGTGAGCTTAGTATCATGCAGCGTTTGCAGTTGGAAGAGGGAGGTAATGACCTAGAGACACATCGGCAGCAGCCATCTCATCCCGAGCGCTCCCGCTCTACTCGCTGAATCAGCTCTTCCCAACAGGGCAGGGGGAGGCACGGGGGAGAGTGTCGGTGCGTGACAGTACCTCACCACCTTAAATAGATAAAACTTCACAGGAAGAAGAGAGAAAAAAAAAAAAAGAAAGAAAAAAAAAAAAAAAAAAGACACGAAGACCGGTGCCTCGTTGGCACCAGCTGCCTTTCTTGGAATGCTAAAATAGGGATGATGTTGTATAGAAATTATACTTCACGCCTGCTGGACTGAGAATTAGGAGTCCAAGGATAGATGCTAGGAAGCCAAGGGTAGGTGAACTTAGCCCACTGGCAGATGAAAATCACCGCAGGTGGAAAAAAAGCCCACTGGAGCAAGAAGACCCCAAAATGAAACCCCCAAAAGTTGGAGTTGCTTCCAAAAAAAGAGAAGAGGCAAAAATCAAAACCAAAAAAAAATTAGCAACCGTCCCCCCCTCCCCCGGCAAACATTGGTTTCTTCTAGCTCCTCAGCTATTGCACTGCATCGTTCCTCGCTGGAGGGTACGTTCCCAGGCTTAGCCGTAGGCAGGGCTGTGGGGAAGCCACTTTCCGGGGTGCGCGGGAAGGGCTGCCTGCGAC
>NW_010585684.1:143008-161181 GCF_000705375.1 Tinamus guttatus
GCTGCCGAGCGCGCCGATGGCCGCGCGGGCGCCCGCCATCCCGCGCTCGGCCTGTAGATTGCTTGGCCTGCAGCGCCCGCGCCCGCCGGGTTTTTTTAGCACTGCCAAATAAAGCGCTCGCGCGCGCGCTCTCTCTCGGGTTTCCACTCAGATCTCCCAGAGTTTCCCTGGGCTCGCGCTGCTGCCGCAAGTGAAGCCCGATGAGGCTGCCGCTATACTTAGAAACGCCGCGGAGCCGGGGGCGGGAGGGAGAACGACGACAAAGACGTGGGGGGAGACGAGACAAGACGGGAAGAGAAGAGAAAAGCCCCGCTTAGCAGCAAGGCGAGGGCTCCTGGCACATGTGGAACAATAAACATCCCCCGCTGCCGCTGTGCGGTCTGGTGTCTTGGTCAGTGAAAGACGCCGGGAGTGACAAGAGGCTCTTTAAAGGTCTGAGGCCTAGGTGGCCCTGTCGTGCAGCTGCTTTTAAGTTTTAAGCTGGGAATGTTAGCTCTGAAATAAGTTTCTGCCAGTTGGTGCCTCTGCACTCCCACATTCCAGTTAAATTAGAAATAAAAAAATTGGATGGTTTTGCTTTAATCAGTTGATTAATAGAATTCCATAGTATTTGGTTTATAATGCTTAGCTATAAAATATAAACATAAAAAATATATACATGTATATATAATATAATGCTTTACTTTTGAAAAAAGTAAATGTGATTTTAAGTCAGGTGCTACTGTTTTGGAAACAACTGAAATACTTAGGAGAAAAGATAAAAACCCTCCAAGTGAACAACTTGTCTGGTTCTCACGTGTGTAAATTTGACCTTTAATAAGGCTAGTAGTTACACATTCAAAATCTGAAAAGGAAGTTTTTTAATGTTTATATGGAGCAGATGCTCCTATGAAGAGCAAGAAGTAACTAAAACATGGCCACCTCAGTACAGCAGAAGGTCATGAACCTGAGTATTTCAAAGCTTCCTGTGTATTTCCAGACAAAAAATCTTTTGTATGCTTTGCACAGGAGCAGTGAGGAAAATACTGAAAGTTCTGAAGAGTTTCTTTATCTAAAAGTGAAAAGATTTATAAAATGAAAATGTCATTTCATTTGTAAATATAATCAGTAGTTATTAATATAGTAAGTACTGCAAAGCAGAGAGTGAATTGCAAAGTTGTGAGCAGCCCAGTGTCTCAGTTGGTTGTTTTCTTTCCCCTCTTTTTGGGTTGACTTTATCTTCTGGTCTGCAGCTGATAATTCTATACCTTCTACTGGAGGTTATCTTTCCAGTAAAAGTTGCATTATTTTGTTTCCCTTCAATTTTGCAATTGTATATTGAAAATAAAATTGTTCAATTATTTCTAAGCTAGACAGAGTATGTTTTTGTGAACTGTAGGTAAACGTTTACCTAACCATTCCTTTAGCAGCTTCTATCATGTATAGTGCAAGCAATTTTTCAAATACCCAGAGCTATTCAAAAATACTTAAAAACAAAAGAGTGAAGCCATCTGCTTCCGAAAATTTGCACTGTCCAGGTGATCAATGAGATGCGAAATAGGAAGCCCTAGTTTTGTGCTGCGCCGTACTGAGCAACGGCAGTCTGAGCTATCCCGCCGTTCTTTGCCACTTGGTCCTGGGGGATTTTTGGTGGTGGTTCTTCCAGCGCAACCGCTGTGCTGCACAGCGAGCGTGCAGGGAACCAGATCAGGGAACTGATCTGGCTGGAGCTTGTAATTTGACGTGCACTTGGGGTAATATCATTGCTAAAAATAGTAGTGTCGCTTCTTGTACTACGTTGGTGCAAGCGTTCATTTGGCTACGGGGCGAAGAGGATCAGAGTGCTCTTCTGTGTGAGAAATACATCCATCTATATTGGCTATTTTTCATCTGCTTTTTTATTTTTTAAATAAAGTTGGTAATATGGCATGCAGTTGTCTTACTATAACCCTAAAAGAAAACCGCAGTGAAACTGTTGCATTGGTAACTGTTGGTAAGAGACTGATCAGTCTCTTAATCTGGTTCCTGGCATATCCGCAAACACTTGGAAAGGTTTAGTTGTGCAGAGTAGGCTGGAGCTAAGAGGAGGGTATGGGGTGGGTTGCCAGTAAGTAAAATATATTATGAGAGCATAAATAAAGCTGACTTGAGGGAGGAGAATGGCAGGGGAGTGAGGAAGCTTAGAGTAAGAAGAGCGCTGTATTATTGCTACCTCTATAGATCTGGTTCTCTGCTCTGCCCACCTTGCTCTGCTGCTGGAACAGGCAGAGCCCTCCTTCTCCAGCTTTGGCTTTGTCGCTTCCTTATTGCCATCAATTCACTTTATCCCATAAAGGTATCTCACTGATCTCTCTGGACATGAAGCTGCTAAAATGCAAAGTCTGGCAGACTGTGTGACTCACTAGACAGTCACATACCTGACTGAGCCACCATGGCCCAGGAACTGGAAATACAAGGAAAAGTAGGACCATGTGGGAACATGCCTTTCCACGATGGTTGGAGTTGAGTAATTGATAGCAGAAAATCTTCTCTTGTACTTTTTTCTTCTATTTGTTGCTATTTGAAACAGGGTAGTAGTAGTTGATGTGAGATCTGGAATCTTTTCTGTACAGTTAGGCCATGGTAGTTCTTCATCTTGTTGAGTTTTGAAATAATATATATATATATATATATATATATATATATATTCCCCCCTCCTCATATTGATAACTGGTGCTCTAAAAAAGAGTTAATATATTGTTCGGGGCCATGATGTAGTTTAACCTGCAAATATAAAATTAATGTTATTTAATGCATGTTCTGATATTATTCATGATTTAAGCATGTCAGATATGTGCAAAGTCATGGTTCCAGACTCTCTGAAAACATGAATTAAAAAAAGAATGATCAGTTATGTAGCATGGCTGATTTCAGGTGTCAGTATTGGCACTTGAAATTTACAGTTATTCTTCTAAATTTTGAATTAAATGAGATACAATGGGAATGGCTGCTCCTTGCACTAAATCACTTAAAACTTTGGAGACCTGGCTTAATGTTTTACTGAGGGTTTGCCTAGCCCAGAATATGGCCCCTTGAGAGAAAATGTGAATTATGATGGGTTTTGTAAGTCCCTGTAACTCTGACAGCAAGGAGCAGCATGTACTTTTACTTTTTAAAGCCTTAGTTTACATGAATTTTTTTGGTGATCTTTGGTTTGTGAGAGAGAGTTCCATAATCTTATTGTCCTCTAATAAATTGCTTTCCTGTGAAGAAAGAAGGGCTTTATTCCTGAAAGGGCAACTTCTGTTGCCACTGAGATGTGGAACCTTGGTAGATGCAGTAAAGTCTTAGGTGGTCTTTTGAAGCACTGAGCCTGGTTCAGTTCCCTGTTCACAGGTAACAAAGTACAATCTGTTAAGTGTTGTCATCTTATTGTGCTGTGTGAAAGTGAGGGTTTGTGTTGTGCATGCCCTGCAGACCATGAGGGGTCTTAGTCTGCCACATGATGACATGGGTGAATGTCATGTGGAAAGGAGCCTGCAGTCTTCCTCGTGCTGCCGTCCTCCTTATTGTTTATCCTTTTGGGGACGGCTCCTTGGAGTGAACTGCCTCCAAGCTGCATGTGGAGCCTCGTTTGTAGGCAGTTAGTGGCCTTGCTCTGAAAGAGCTAAGGAGGGAATACTCAAGAGGATGGATTACTGGAATGAATTAGGAGGTAAGTTGCTACTTGGCAGTGGGGTCAGCTTATTGCTATCTATTGCTAATATTTTTAAATGTCTACAGGTTCATTTTGTAAAGATATTTCTGAGGCTTTAGGTCCCAAGTTCTGAATATCGGTGTTTACCGAAGAACTGTTTAATCCAGTTATTGTATCTGCCTTGCAAGGTACTCTGAGACTCAGTGGTTCTACTTGCTGTAGCTAGTACCGCTTGGGTTTTAAGGTTTGACTCTCTAGAAATGAAGCTTTTTCTCCTATGAATCCCATGTTGCTACAACAGAAGGAAACAATCAGATGATACAAGAAGTTTCTCAGCACAAGATTATAGCAGCTCCTGGTTTTTGTGTTTGCCTCTCAAGAGCTTTCATAAAGGAGCTGCATGTACCATTTACCCAGATAAGGAAACCATGGAGTTAAGTTGGTTACTTTCCCATTCCAAAATCTATGTTAAGACAGGTGAGCTAGAGAAAGTGTCCCTCTGAGAGGGTGCAAGATGTGGGATCATTTCTCTAGTGTCGTGTGTGGTCTTAAACCCCTTAACACTACATTCTTTGGACTTGATGGATTTTAATCTGCTTTATAGTAGTTATATGAACCAAATTGCTTTTCCTGACCTCTGAATATATTATTTTGTAATGAATCCCCTTCCTTTGGTAGGCTGGTTGGTAGGACATGCAGAAGTGCAGTGGAATATTGCACACTTTCACAGTATGGTAAACTTGGCCACCTTTTGTTAAGACAACTCTGTATTTACCAGTACATTTAAAAATTTGGCCTTTTTTCTACATACAAGAAATTTTACTTCAATTTTATATTTTTATCTCAGAAATGGAAAGTCTTAGCTCTTATTGTCAAAGGCATTTCATATAATGGAACTTGCCTGTTGAATACTTAAGTAAAGGGTCCCATTAAGATTTTCAGGGAGAAATATCTGTGTGTATTCTGTTTCAGAAATTGTGCAAACACTTCTTTAAAGTGTTCTAAAACACTTCTTTGTTGCTGCTAAATGACATTTCCTCTGAAAAATGTGATCCTCAAACTTTGTTGGGGAGTGCAATGGTTGGAAAGACTTTTCACTACACTTGGGAAGAATTATTATGCCAGTATTGTAACTGTCAGTATAATTTTTGTTGCAATTTCACTTTTTGGAAAAAAAAATGCTGATGTAATTTTTGTCACTTTAATTCTGAGAATGATTACTGCTTTTGCTAATGTCTAGTCACCATTCAACAGCTAATTTTATACGTGCTTTTCTGCCATCTCTGTGTATTTATTTCAGTGCAATGCGTGTGTTGCTGTCCAAGTTACCACGACCATGGATTGTTGATGAGAAAAAAGATGATGGTTATACTGCCTTGCATTTGGCAGCCCTCAATAACCATGTGGAAGTGGCTGAACTTCTGGTGCATCAGGTAGGCCTCTCTCCTCAGGATTTAAATGTCACACTTTGATTAACTACCTGGTGTGAAAATAACATGCTTTTTGAAGCCTGCAGTTGCAGTGCAGAAGCAGTGGAGCACGAAGGCCATGTGGTAAGCTCTAAAAGTCAAGGTTACTTGTTTGTATTCAACTGAATAGTCTGTAGACTGAATAACTGAAGTAGTTAATAAATTCTGCTCTAAAATCTCCAAAATAGGAATCGTATTCAGCACTCCAGTTGATTTCCTTGCCTGTAGCCGCACTGTTGATTAACAGTCTGATGGTTTGGATGTCTTTCAGGGCAGTGCTAACCTGGATATCCAGAACGTGAACCAGCAGACTGCTCTGCACCTTGCCGTTGAACGGCAGCACACACAAATAGTGAGGGTAAGCACCTCATTTGTAACAAGCCATGTGTGTAATGGCACTTTGCTCAAGCTGATGGTGGCTGCTAAGGTGTAGATATTTTGTGAACTTGGAAAAAAGGAAAGCTTTAAAAACTTGTTTAAAACTTGTTTAAAACTTGTCTTTGAATACTTGCGTGACTAGTTTAGAAACCTGCGAACTTGGCATAGAATGTCAGACGGCAGGGTGAATGTTCAGAATTCCCCCCTCCGTGTGTGTGTTTTATTTATTTATATATAATGTGTGCGTGCATATATATATATACACACACACACATGCACACCCATTAGTTTGCCTCTTTATTGTTGCTGGTTCCAGCATCCCTTTTCCTTCAGTAAGGGAGAATATGCTTTGCTGTTCACTCTTACAGGTCCTGTAACGAGACCTCTAAACATTTTTCATTCCTGTTGCTTTATGAATAACTGTTCTTGCTTATAGCTTTTGCACACTGAGGCTGAATTAAACATCTTGTTTTTATGTGTTTCACTACCTTTCAGACCTCTGAGATTATAGTTTTTCCTCTTTTTAGATTGGAAGAGCCATAAGCAGTAATAGAAATACCGTAGAGTGAAAGTAATGGCACTTCTGATTTTTGAAAAGATGATGAATGAAAAGATCTGAACTCGTATCTGTATTGGGCTGGCATGTGCATATCCAAGAATGTTTAAGTGGACAACCCTCTAGAAGATCCATACTTCTGATTAACTTTGAGAAGTCCAAAAATAACTCATGCAGCCATGCAAGAGGCTTGATGGCTCCTATATTTCAAAATGAATTCCTGTTGGGTACCTGCTGTGTTGTGTTGTTTTCTCAGGGATCTGTGGAACAGTGGTCAAAGGCAGTAGGGCTCTTTCAAAAAGGTCTGGTGCCATGACAACGGGTCACACTTATTTATTTTTAAACTTCTGCAAAGACTTTGAATTTCTGTGGCAGGCAAGGATTCCAGGTTGCCTTTAGAGGTCTCTTAGCGTTTTCAGAGGAATTGACTAGAAGCCCATAATAACAATGGCAAAATTCTCTTTATGTTACCATTTCCAGGAGAAACAATTAGGCAGCAAGTGGCTAACAGCAGGTATTGCCTTTTAGTGTGAAGGACTAGGGTCTTTCTGTAAGCCCAATTAGAGGGTGTATGAAGTCAGAGGGAGACTGTTGTGACTCTTGATTGTATTTAGGTGTGTTTTTTTGACTTACAGAAGGAAGGATTGGGAAAATAGAAGCAATCAATAACAGACAAGTGTTTGCTTGAGATAAAAGCTCTGATTTCCTTTAGATCCAGGCAAGTCGTCTTTCCCTCTACTCTGTTCTAGAGTCTGGGGTCCCTTGATTCTGAGAGTCCAGGATCCTTGAAAACTTGCTAGTCCTTCAGAAGGAGATTCCCTTTTGTGTAACTCTATTTCTAGAGTATACTCAAAATTTTGTAGAGTAACAGAAGTTTGAAACTAAAATGGCAAAGCATCAGCTGCCATCTACAGGTTTCTGAATAGCAATGGCAACAGGCTTTTTTAAGGGGAGTCATTTGGCAGCATGTGCTCAGGAAAGCTGTCTATTAAATTACAGGTGGGCTGTGTGCAGGTGCAGTGCAAATTGGAGGGACTCTGTGCCTTGTACTTGCTGTCGTCTCATGTGACCCGAATTGTGTGATAGGGCTGTTGTGTCCTCTGCTGAATCAGGAGAGACTTAACACTCTGTTAATTTGAGGATACAGTAAAATAAGTTGTAAAGTTTTGCATGGTATGAAATGTGGTGTTTCAATGGGTCATAGAAATGTAATAGTAGGGAACATGTATCTGTCTAGTTTTTCATATACTTTGTTTTTTGTTTCTGATATATTTCTGTAATATTACATTGTAATATTAATCTCATAAGAGATAAGGTTTTTGCACAATAGCAACACTCCTCTAAAACAGCAGCACTCTCAGCAAGTAGCTTTTCCTCAGAGTACAGCAAAAATAAAATCGACATTTGAAAAAGAGAAGGTAAGTGGCACAGTTACAGGCTGAACTTGAAGTATGGAAATTAAGTTCCAACTCAACTGTGAATAGTAACAAGATGGACTTTTTCCTAAACTACAGAATAAGTGTGGGGGGGTTGTCTGTGGGTATTTTTGTTTGTTTGTTTTCTTTTGCAATTTAAATTGGGTTCCTTTTCTTTCAGCTCTTAGTCCGTGCAGGTGCTAAACTGGATATTCAGGATAAAGATGGGGACACACCCCTGCATGAAGCCCTGAGACACCACACGCTGTCACAGCTCCGCCAACTGCAAGACATGCAAGATGTGGGCAAGGTAGATACTGCTTGGGAGCCATCAAAGAACACAGTAAATAAAATGCATTTATTTATTCCTTTTTCTTCCCCTATGCATTTGTCTCTGTTAGTCTAGTTCATCTAGTTTCTGTACTGTTTACTGTTTTTTGGAAACCTAAGCTTATTTACACATTCATATCAGGCAGCAGTGCATACAAAGATTTACTTGTTGCATGTTGCTAAGTTTGATTAAAAAAAAAAAGAATTATATAGTCCAAAATATTTCTGCAACTTTGCCTTTCATTGTGAACATGTATGACTGCAAAAAAAAATCAAAAGCAACTTTTGGAAAGAGAAATAAGCAGTAATGCAGTACAGAACAAGACTAAAATTATGTTTTCTAAGATTCAACATCTTGCATGTCTAGCTCTTTCTGTAACCTTCTGAATACTTCTTATGTTTAAACTAAGAATCCTTGGGTCTTGACTGTTGCATATCTGATGGGGTTAATTTCAGAAATTGTGGTCTACTAAGGGAATATTGAAAGAACCTCATAGTAATAAAGGCCGAGGTGTTGTTTAAAAAATAAAATAAAATAAGGGAAATGCTCACATGCCAAAAGCTGTGTGAATATTGTATGCAAAGCTGAAAAAAATAAATAAAATTCATAAGTAAAATTCAATAAGTAAAATTCAATAAGTAGGGCTGAGGAAGATAAAACCAAATTTTTTCTGTACCAGTGTACAGAAAAGTGTGCAGTTTAACAATGGGCAGACTTGCTGAATCATTAGTTACTGGTATCATAATATTTTTTTCTGAGTTTTGCTTTCGGTGCCAATTTTTCTATTTCAGTCAAAAAAAAAAGTATTATAAGCCTTTGTTCAAATCCATATATCCACTCTACAAGTGTGTCTTTCAAAGTGGGCACTTAACTTCCCTGAAATACTTTAGACTAAGCATTGAATAGAGATTTAAAGTATAACTGGCACATATAAGAAAATGTTTGTGTATTTTTAAGTGGGAGGAAGGAAGCAGTTGATGCTCAGTTGTGTTTCCATGATCCGAATTGGGATCTGTGAGAGGTGGTCAAAATAATTTGCATGCATGCATTTTATTTGGAATATAATTTTGGACACAAGTATTTATCAGATTCAGCATTTCAAAGTATGTCCAGCTTGTCATTGATGGCATCCAAAATAAAACTGGGGGCATTATGTTTCAGGTTTTCCTTAACACAAGAAATGTTTTTTTGTATCCCTGTTTCAGATTTTATTTTTGGGGGTTCAGAGTAGGGTTTATTTTCATTTTTTCATTCTGTTTTCTCCTGCTTTCATTCCAGCTGTAATCTTGATTTAAAAAAAATCACTTTTAGGTTTTATTAAAAATAAAAATAGATATAGGAAACAAAAAATCCCTGCAAAAATTTTGTCTCTGGAAACCTAAAAATGCTCTAGGGTTTATAAATGGTGATCAGCCTATATTTACTATTCTAATTTGATCAAACTACTCATTTTTTCCCTACTTGTTTTTACTTGCAGAGAAGGTTTTTGTATAGTTTACAAATATTTGGGAACTGTGCTAATGCTGTAATCCATGTTACAGAAAATGATTTGAACTTCTACCACAAAACCATCTTTGTCCATGTCTAATTCTGATATCAGCCTGTTGGCTTAAGCACATCTTATTTGCTGGTTTTACTAATATTAAATCTTTCCAGATCTACTCTTTGTATAAAATCATCAGAAAGAGTCCAGGACTGTGAACATTTGGGTACTCATGGAGTAACCTTGAAGAGTCTTTTAGTTCCTCAAGTAATGTTTATTGACATAAAAACTCCTAGCAGCAGAGACTAACATTTGATAAAGCTGCCTCCTCAGGAAACGGGGATATCTGTAGGAGGAGAAGGATAATGCCATGGATATCACGGTGGGGGAAATGCAAATGTTATGAGGCACAGGGTTTTTTGCTTCACAGATCACTCCTCCGTCAGGTTTTGAAAACTGTTTTCTTAATAGCTCACTCAAATATTGGTATATTTTAAATTTATCCTATATACTGCTTTGTCTAAAATGGTATGTCTGTATGTCTGCTTCTTCAAATACTAAATGGTCGTTAATGTAGCCGGAAGGTCTTAATTTTGGGGAGTGATTGTTGACACTCAGTTTTTAGTAGACCAGCCGCAGGGCCAGACTGCACAAACTGAAGGGAGCACAGAGAGACTTGCATCAGCCAAGCTGGGCATTGCATCAATTAATGGGTACAAAATCTCACTAACGTTGCTGTCTATATGAATTCAGAGCTTAAAACTCCATGGACTGAAGCTGATTCCTTGTGCAGTCTAGTGTGGTTCGCAGAGGAACTCATTAGTGGTACCACCAGTTTTGTGTTGTACAAAATGTGCATTTGCTCATGCATTTTATCCAGTCAGTCCTTAATACAAAAAGGATCTTGGAAGTAGGCTGAGAATACTGCAGTTCAGGTGAATCCTTTGGTTGCTGGTCTGTAGTTCTGGGACTTCTCTCATGGTCTTTCTAGTCAACCGTGTGTTCTTTGCTACACTAGTACATGTAAAAGGGTGGTAGGACAGGAAGACAGATATGTGAGTTTAAATCCTTCCAAGCAGAGAAGGCAACAGAAATTCTTTCTTTCCTGGCCAAGTGCTTTATTCGCTGGACTACTAAATATAGGTGTGCATTTATGTTGCCCAGCTATGTTTTCTGTTCAGATGCGATGGTGGCTGCATTCTGCTTGAATGCAGTGATGCTGGGATGTATCAGCTGTGTTTTGAATACACCCCGAGGACAGTGACATCTAAAGTACTTACATAGAAGGACAGCCACCTTACAAGTGAGCATAGGTGCACAGGAGATGGAATCCTTCAGTAGCTGAGCCATTCTTTACAGAACTTTATAGCTTTCTAAAGATTTTTCAATCTTTAAAGTTGAATTTAGCTGCCTAAAAAATTAAGCAACTGTATGGTAGTTTTGAAAGTTAGATCTGGAGATGCTTTCCTGGCTTGCAGATTTATGTTTTTGTATATGTGTGTGTTTGTTTGCATGCATGTCAAGTAGTTTTCCTTTGGCCAGACTATTCTTAATTCTTTCAGAGTTGCTGAAGTTGCTTACATATTTGTTTTCTTTCAGTTAATAATGGGACTCGGCACTCAGGGCGCAGAGAAGAAGAGTGCAGCATCTATTGCCTGCTTCCTGGCAGCCAACGGAGCTGACCTCAGTATTCGGAATAAGAAGGGTCAGTCTCCTCTTGATCTCTGCCCTGATCCCAGCCTCTGCAAAGCCCTGGCTAAATGCCACAAAGAAAAAGTCAGGTTTGTATATTAATAGATCATGTAGCTTCCAAACACTGCTTTCTGTAGATTAATGCCTTTAATAGGAATATTGCTTAAAAAAAAATGTGTATATATATATATGTGTGTGTGTGTATATATAAGCTTGTTCTTATGTTCTCTGATATGTTGAATGCTATTTACAAATACATTAGTTGAAACTTGGTCAAGGCTTACCAGGTAAGAGGTTCATGTGACTGAAGTTCCAGCTGTTTCTCCTTTCCAAGGTGCCAACTCTGTGTCTTAGGCAGCTCAGGGTGGGCTGCCCTCCAGCCACGGGGCAGCTGCTCCATGCAGGGCCTGCTCACTGTGCTTACTGCCTCTCAGCTCGGACCCTGCGCGGGCCTCATGGCCCGTGCAGCTTTCCCTGGGAAAGCCTGGTTTGCTAGCTGGGAACATGGTGCTCTAGTCTGGGTGTGAGCAGTTGCACTGCAGTAGGGAGGGATGGAAGGTTGTTTTGCTTGGGAGTAGCTGCTGTGCAAGGGACATGCTGAGAAAGTGGCAGTGGTTAAGGGAAGAGTCTGTAGATTTGGGGGTTCAGTAGCGTTGAAGTGGCTCTGGCTAAGTAGAAGTGGCTTGCAGCAATTTTGGGGAACTAGACTGGGGAGACAGGGTAGATATTTTTATGGAGCTTTTGAGGAGTAAGGAAGTGAACCATATTGATAATTACATGGGATTAGGGTGGATATTGCAGTATCAGGGACTAGAAATAGGCAAAGAGCGAGTACAAGAGGGGCGAGTGTGACAAGGTGGCAATGTGCTGCCTGACACTGGGAGACCTCCAAACTATCCCAGAAAAGGGGGAACCCTGGATCCCTGCTAACCAGATTGATTATGTGATCCTAGAAAAAGAGGAGGGTATTGGCCTGCAGTCACAGATGTGCTGCTCTGGGAATTACAGTGATTTGAGTGAAATGTCAATTGTCGAATACCCCTTGTGTGATGAGTTTCAGCTCGCTCCTTGGCCTAGCTGCATTCCCGTTATTGGCCTGCGCGAGTCTCACTGTTCATTCTTGCTCAAAAAATCCGAGCAGGGAGATGGGGAATGTACTCCCAAAGTGCCATGAAGGGAGACTCCTCGATGCTCCCCTAGTGTGTGAGGTGCTTTCCCCCTGCCTTTCCGCCCGTGTCTGGCTGATCGCTGTGGCCTGGCTGCTCTGCCTCTCTCCCCGCCTTTTATGGCCTTGCGAGAGCCGTAGGGGCTGGACTGGTTATTCTGGAGCCGGGCTCCCTCTGCTGGCACAGCGGCCGCAGAGGACAAAGATGAAGTGTGGGCTCATGTGGGGAGTTGGGGGGCTGTTTTACAAGCCTGCCATTTTCAAAGTATTTGAAGCATATTCAAGTTCTGTGAAGTTGTTTAGTTCTGAATTACATAGCATGGGTCTATTAGTAGGTGACTCAAGGGAGGGAATGTATTTATTTGTTTATTTTTCACGTTGACAGGCAATATGAGCATATATAAGCAACCAGTTGATATGCACCATGATTTAAAGAAAATTCTTAGAATAGCAAGTCATTAATATGCTGACCTAAGTCTGACAGCAAGGTTTCTTTGTAGTGGTCAGGTTGGCTCCCGAAGTCCATCTATGATCAACAACGATTCTGAAACCTTAGAAGAATGTATGGTGTGCTCAGACATGAAGAGGGACACTCTATTTGGCCCTTGTGGACACATTGCCACCTGCTCCCTCTGCTCGCCACGGGTGAAAAAGTGCCTCATCTGTAAAGAGCAAGTTCAGTCTAGGACAAAGGTAAACATTTCCAAAGCTTTTTTTGTTCTCTTTCTGTTTTTAATGTTATTAAAAAGGAAAAAAAAAAAGTCATGAAAAAGAGCAATATATTTTGAGCAGTATTTTGTCCTGCAGGTATCTTACCACATGTGATTAATATATATCTTATATCTTATCCTTTCTGTTCATCTATGCTTGTGTCCTACCACGTGGTATTTAGATAAATAGATCTTTTTTTTCCTAGGTATTTTTTGTATGTTGAGGTAGGCTGCTGCTATTCCTGAAGTATAATTTCCTTCAGTAATACTCAGTTCTTCTGAGTTCTTTCATTCCTCTGGGCTGCTTTGGAAGATGATTTGCCCTATAAAGTTAATTAGTTGATATGTGATTGTTTTTCAGTTTTATTTTCAGCTTTTTTTGCTTCCCCTTTTTTCAAATCATGAATATTAGTATGCTGTGAAGGAGTAATGCTTTATTCCTATGAATGTAATTGTACTTTTGTGGGGAGGTAAGTTCCCTCAGAGGATCAAACAATTATGCTCTGTTTGAGGGCCTTGACTCAACTTTCTTAGTGATTTATGAGCAGTCTGGGTGTAGCTCCATGTCTTCTCTGTTTGAAAAGTCTTGTCCTTTTGATGCTTTTTTGCTATTAAAATATTTCATAAAACACGCTGGTATAAAACCCAATTTATTCATTTCAACTTCATCTAAAGCCATCTAACTAGTTCAACTTAGTGTTTTTATTTCTACCTCAGAGTAAATGTGCAAATTGTAAATACAAAGTTATATAATTTTTACTTTATTTATTTATTTATTTCCTAGACTTATTTAGTATTGCGTATATTTCAACGGCCAAATTTTAAGACAGGATGAGGCTCTCTTTCTCTACACTCCCTCCACACTGAGTAGAAAGGTTCTGCCATAGGGTGGTTCCGAACAGAGTAAGGCTTCTGCTTCCACCTGTCCAAAGAAGCTGGTCCATCGTAATTTGCTTTCCTAGGTAAAAGGTAGCCTTTGTGCAGAACCATCTTTTGCTCAATCGCACCGAGCGCACAAAATAGGTGTTCAGTGCTCCTCTAATAGGCTTCTGCATAAAAACTTACAGTCATATCTGCAGGGTTAGGAAATGAATGAACCTGGGCTACAGTTTTGTGAACTGGAAGAGATGGTCCAGGCCTGTGTAGATGAAAATCAGGTCTGTAGCCACTCTGTACAGTTTATCAAAGGAAAGGGTTTGGGAAATCCTAATACAGAATATTAAAATAGGTTACTATGAAAGACTTTTATAAATGAGTTTATATATAGTAGAGAAGAAAGAAATAGAAGCATATGCTATCCTAGCTGTTTCTGCTTCTATATGCCAATCTCTACTAAACATAAATATTGCCAGGAAATGTTTATTTGTAGAAGCCAGTGTGACAGCTTTTTTAAATTATATTTTGAGGCAGTAGATTAATTACTATTGCACTATCTTTAGCTTCTTGAAGTCCACATACCTTGCTAATACAGTGAATAGCTAAATTAATGTAGAGAAGAGAAGTTTTTACATACATTTTCTTATATACATTTCCATGTTCTTATATGCATTCGTTCTTTACAGATTGAAGAATGTGTTGTGTGTTCGGACAAAAAGGCAGCAGTACTCTTCCAGCCTTGTGGTCATATGTGTGCATGTGAGAGTAAGTACACGTGAAAGGAAACTCTTTTCACAATCTTGAAACAGCATATGTTTGGTGAAAATTGCTGCGAGATTGTTAATAGTCTGTTTTCAAGTCCAGATTACTTGCAAGTTTGGTGTGATAGTCAAACTTTTGTCATTATTTGGTGTGCTGTTAAATAAGTATTTGGAGGACAAAATACATAACTGTAGAAATAAAAAAAAAATCAGAAAGCAGGTGTTTTTCCACGCGACCTATGAAATTTTGATTAGGCTCTGTGAGATTGTTAAGCCTACTGTATGTATCTAAAACTTATGAACACATTGGAATTTATTTTTATTGTTACAGCACTTGGAGGTTTTCAGAGATGTAAATGAAGTTTTTAAAGGACATTTTAAATATGTTAACTCCCTTCATCCACCAATTTGCACAAAGTCTATAATCATTTTCTAAAAACTCCTGATGAGATGTCATAGATCTTTGTGAAGAGCATCTGTTATGGTACACGCTACTTTATCTTGTGTAGCAACAGATCTCCAGATTTTTTCTCTTTTGACAATAAGTCAATTACCTTGTCACCAGCAATTTCAGGACTTTGTGGAAGAGTCATTTGCCTGGAGAAGAGTAGTACTTGCTGCTTAGGAGCTACTTGGTCTTGCTAAAGAAATGAGGTTTCTTTCTCTGTTCTGGCTGAGAGATCTGGCCTTGGCTCACTGCCTTTACAGCTCTCCTGATGTGGGCTCTTTCATTCTCTACAGTTGCAAGGTCATGCAACTTGCAGTTTGCAGAAAGAGGACAGCAAAAAGATTAATCGCTGTGGTGAAATATTTCAGAAATGAAATAGACATTGCCAAATCTGAGCTGCAACAAGGAAGGTGAAAGGTTCTACAATGTAAATGATTTCTTTCCAGATTATCTTCTGGGCATCTTGAGTAAAGATCATGAGAAAGTACTTAAATTTGTGCAGTTTACAGCAGCTACTGTATTGATTCACAGTAACCTCCTTCTGCAAGTATGAGACACTATCACTTGCCTTTTGTAGAAGAATTTCAGTCTTCTTTCTGGGATGTTATCAAAGACTTACCCTCCTAAGGGTAAGCAGCAGCAGTGCCTGTCTAGCCATAGATACTAGTACGGTGAGAGAGATTGTTGGTTATGAAGGAGAAAGCAGGTGATGCTTCTGAGAATATGCAACTTAGTTTTTTTAACTTCTGTAGTCTTTGTGGAATATACATTCCTTTGGAGAAAGGACAACCTTTGTTTTTTTAACATGTTGCAGCTGAACTGCAGAAGAGGTGTACTGTGAAACCAAAACAGGACACTGTTAGTAGGTGTCATTTGGAAATGAGCACAAGTAGCTGTTTATATTATAAGCAGTTATTATGGCTTAGCTATATAATCACTGTGAAAAGAATAAGCAAAAGCTTGTGGATAGGAAAGAGGGGAAAAAATAGAACAGCTGGATTTGGACTTGATTTCCTTCTTTGTCTTTCCAGATTGTGCAAGCTTGATGAAGAAGTGTGTGCAGTGCCGGGCAGTGGTTGAGCGGAGAGTGCCTTTCATAATGTGCTGTGGAGGGAAAGGTACAGAAGATACCACTGATGATATTTGTGAGTGACTTCAAAACCTGTACTCTCTATCCTACCCCCCCACCAACACATTTCAACTTCTTTTCGTTCTTGTACTCTGAAACAACTTAAATCTCATCTCCTCTGGAAGAAGAGCTTAATGTACGCAGTGTTAAGCCTGGTTTCCATTTGCTATGGGTGCTACTTGCTCTGTGCGTAGCAGCAAATGCTCTGGTAACACCGACTGTGGCACTGAAGGGCTCCTTCTACCCTCCAAAGTAGAAACTGAGACATAAATGACTTCATGGCCACTTAGTGTCATGTGAATGAAAAAACAAAGATTGCCAATAACTGCAAATTTATTTATTTAACTTCTGGAGCTCCCTGACTAAAAAAGGGCTTATAAATATTCTGCTTATAGAATAGAGCTGAACAAGTAATTTTCATGACACAGTCATGTTTCCTGCTTTGCCTAATTCTTAAATATCTTCTATTTTTTTCTGAGTAATTTTTGAGAATTTTTTATATCAAGTGTAGCATGTAGTGTTTGAGTTGAATTTTATTTGAATTAGAAAAATAGGTGTCATTCTTGTCATTCTGTTTCTAAATAAATACTTAAAAATAGATTTTTATTGATTGCATTAGAGATTGAGATTTGAACTTTGAAATACTCTCTAATTTTTTGTTTATTTCCTGTAGTAACATTGGTTTCTGGTTCAGTCAAATACAGAACTGGCAATCTGAGTTGTACAACTATTTGAACAAACTTGTTCACTGATTCTCATGTAGCTTTGATCATCAAATAGAATCAGCTGTGTGATTAAGAAGTATTTTCACAGTGTGGAAGCCCTTGTCTTTATTTTTGGAATGTGCAAAAGAAAATGACCAAAGGAATTTCACTGACAAATAAGAGCTCCAAGAGCATTAAGGGGCTACAGACAATTTGAGTGTTATTATTGAGGAAATATTTGTCAAAAACCCTAGACTCAGAAATGTACTTTAGTTTAGGAATTGAACTATAGTAGGCTTTAGTGAATTTAAATAAGTTATCAGATATGTTTGAAGAAGATTGCTTTAGATAATTGAAACTTTTTTTCTATACCAACAATGATTATTCTTGTTTCATTATGTGATGCATAATCTTGTATCTTTTTTGTCTGTAAATTGTAGCAAGTGGAAACATTCCGGTTTTACAGAAGGACAAAGACAACACCAATGTCAATGCAGATGTACAGAAGCTGCAGCAACAGTTACAAGACATCAAAGAACAGGTAAAAGAGATATTTTATGGATCACTAAAATGGAGAAAAGTGCATCTTCTGTGTTTTAAAATGAAATGGCATGTTGAAGTGCTTCAGTTCTTAAAGTTTATTTAAATAACCAATCATTTGTGTCAAAACAAAACATAATAAACAACAGCCTGTGGTTGTTAGTCCATTTGTTAGAATGTTAGTGTAGATGTAATTAAAAAAAAGGGATTCTGAGCCCACAAGATAAACGTTCTCTGCCTGTTTTGTTGAGCTGGCTATAGAGTGAGAGCAGAAGCTGTTCTCGCAGAGCATTAATAAAAGCAGGTGTTGGCCACAGTTGTTTTTTTCTGAATCTTTACCTGTCTGTTCATGAACTGCCTTTGAACAATAGCTGGTGCTTAGCCACACTATCCGGTCTCCAGGCTGTGCAGTCTTCCAAACAGCTCTGTGTGGCTGCAAAATGAAATCTGCTGGGTATGAAGGACTGCATGTGCCATCTGAATGTTTTTGGAATGTAAATAAAAGATTTGTCTGTTATAATTATGCATAGTGCTTGCAGGAGGAAGTGTATTGAAACTGACTATGGATTTTATTTTTAACTCATTTAGGACCCTAATAATAATAATAATAATGATAATAAAAAACACGTTTCACATAGCTGACAATCACCTGTTTAGATTCGTTGGACCTCTAAATACTGGGCCACTTCCAATGGCTTAAATAGCTGCCTACCTGTAGGACTTTGCTGTGACAAATTGCTAAATTTTGTCATTGCTTTTTCTACTGAATAAAAAAAAAATTGCTTTTGAGACCTTTCAGCAGTAAAGGACCTGGCATATCTGACTACTGTGTGAACCTGCTCTCTTCTAATAGAACCTTGA
>NW_010585684.1:161229-182109 GCF_000705375.1 Tinamus guttatus
ACAGCAGAGAACGAAACTTTAATAGCTGTGTCTACTTCCTATAGGTTTAAAGCAGTCTGTAATGCTTCGTTGACAGCAGTATCGCATCTAATCCTGACACTTGTGGCTCTCTGCAGTGCATGTGCATGAAAGTTAAGACTGAATTATTTAGATCACCTATTTTAGGTGGTGACAGGCACGTATCTGTAAAACTAGAAGTATATTTTATTTATCTTAAATTTGAGAGCTGATCAAATTTTAACCTTTGAGGCATGTGTTTGAAAACCTGTTCCTCTCATACAGAGTTGGCCAAAACTTCAGTAGTGGTAGAAATTCAGAAATCCAGTTCAAAGCAGATTGCTGCTTAGTTTGTGTCTGCAATAGGACATGCAGGTTAAAAAATTGTTACTTAAAAAATACTCGTCTTCCTCGCTGATAGTAACTGGAGTTACTAGATATTTGTGACTTCTTAAAACTGTTGTTCTGCATCTGTTCTACCACTTAACATCACCTGAGTGAAAAGAGTAGCTTTATCTGTTAACAAGCTGACTGCTTCTGGGTTATAACGATACATGCAAAACACGCAAAATAGTATTTAAATCCAAGTAATCTGAGTTCTACTGATATCTTAAAATATTCCTAATTATTTTATTTTTTTATAAAAAAAAATATGAGTTCAGTGTTGATTTGCTAATACTCTGTGTTTTGGGAGGCAAGAGGAGAACTATTTAATTTTACAATTGTCATTTTCTATTTGCAATGTTTTGGTTTTGAGATTTACAGTGTAAAATAAAGTTTAAAATTTAAATTAGGGATTGAAGGTTATTCAATACCTGTTTGATGGAAAAGAGGTTCTGATTGTTCTTGAGTGCATTTTGTCTTGAGACTGTTTTTGCTCAGTGTCTTTCTGCTTGCTTGTACTTGGGAGAGGGTTAGTGAGCGGCAAGCTGGATTTGATTAAAAAAAAGAAAACTATTCCTCTGTGTCTTTAAATTTGTTCTTAAAGTTATGCACAAAATTCCATTTTAATCACGTATTCTTTTGATTTGTGCGTTAACAGTTCACTTTTCAAGTTAGATTACTATTTTTGTACTTAAAAATCATTTATTCTCTTTCAGCAGGTATAACCCTATGTTTCAACTCATACCTTCAATGATAATGTAATATGTTAGTGCAGCAAGCTTTTAAAACCATTTCTGGTGCCAAGCAGAAGTGATGCCTGATGTCAGCAGAATCTCCCACATCTGATGACCACACCATTCTTCAGGGATTCCCTGAATGTGAACCCTTGTGACTGTAATTGAAACACCTTCACCTCATTTCATACATATTCACCATCCTCTGTCTGATGTCTTTCTGTATGTTCCTTCACCATACTTGCATCATTTTCTTTCTGCTTAAAAATAAGTTTATTTTGTCACTGTGCACCTGTATATTGTTAGAGAAAATGTTTTTAGTAATAACGGATTGATATTTCAAGCATTTTAAAATATCTTAGTGGTAATAGTTTTTTGGTTTTTTTTTGTTTTGTTTTGAAGTATCAAACCCAGTTATAAGTACAGATATGATGAGCATCTTTTTCAAGGACCTTTCCAAATTTTTAACTTATCCATAGAAAAAAATTCTACCATATAACAGATACAGTGCTTTTTTATACCATATATTTCCCTTCAAAAATGAGAATCAAATGATTCATGCAGAAAACCAAGATGCAGTTTTTAGGCAGAGAACATTGTAGCAAATTAACAGTACAGTGGAAATATAAATTGCTTGTTTCATGCTGCTTTAGCAAAAATTGAGTGCAAGACATAGAAAGAAGTAACTTCCACTGTAAAAGTGCATGTAAGCTAATTGTCAAAATTCCTTGTCAGGTTAGAGCTGCATAGCAATCCATGTTTAAAAGAAATCATATTAAGAAATAAAGCAAGTCATACATTCAAAATGATTTCAGTTTATATTAACCAGGAGAAATGTGGACTGTTTGCTAGCACTGCATACAGTTGAAGGAAGGATCTAAAAAAGTGTTAGTTTTTCTGTGATTCTTTGTATGAAATTATCAAAAGTATCGTGTCTTGAGCAGATTCTTTTGAGTCTCATTCTGAGTGTATTCATTTTCAAACAATGGTGTGGCATTTTGGAGAGAAACATACCCTTTTTACTTCAGTAATTTTAAGAGTCTACTTAAGAGCAAATAATTTAAGCTAAAAACATAGAATAACGACTTAGAAAGTTTTTCTCCAAATACACAATTTGGGGTTACTTTATCAGCCCTTTGTCAAAGGGCATCATGTAAATACTACTAGGTTATGGACACATGTCACCGGACAGCTAGGTGTTAGTGTAAAATTCAGAGATATTTTGTTAATTTTTCAAAGACACTAAGTCAGTGGAGGAAGCATGCTGTAATTGTACCAGTGGGATATGTAGGTAAATACTTGGTGTAAATGCAAAATAGGTTGCACTGACTGTTGGTGAGCATTTTTAGTTTTTAGAAAATGCTTTGGTATGTTACACCTGGAATTCTGACAAAGCTGGAAAATAGCATTTATGTGGACAGAAAAAAAAATGGAATGTAAATTGACATAGGCTATGTTTGGAAGCATTAATTCTCTGCTAGCCCATCATACGGATTTTCTGCAGATTATGGTAGGCGCTTGGCCAAATTCCACTGAGTTTACACTCGGAACAATTTTACCATCAGCGTGTTTATGCAGTCTTCAACCACGCTAACTACCCTACCAAGTTTTATCTACTGATTACATAGAAAGCCCTAAGGTTATAGTGGTTATGGTTTCTGTTATGGATGCTATCTCTAACTGAAGTAACTCCCTAACTTTTAGTATGAAAACAAATCACAGGTGCAAGATGGTGATAAAATGAACTTGTTTGCAAATATGAGCCCTGCTAATGTTTCATGCCATGCATGAGATCAACATTGATAAGTGTTAGACATGAGTAGTGCCTCATTTCTAAGGACATTGTAGATTGGATCTGTTGGACTATTGAACAGTCTAACGACCGATTGTATGTTCATTTACTAACATTTGGTAAACTTGCTATAAATAAAATTCTGATATAAGGTATGACTGCAATATATTTATGGTGAAGGAACATACCTTATAAAACGTACAGTTTGTGTATGGCAAAAGGTGAAGGACATCGTTCCTTAGCAGTTTGCTACAAAATGAACTTTGCTGTTTGAGAGCTTTAGGAGATCTTTCTTGGACATTGGCTATCACTTTAATGTCCAGCAATTAAAATTGATTTTAAAAGTTTGCTGTGCTACTGTTATAACTAAAGGACACAGATTTATTTGTTCTTCGTTTGAAATTTGAAGTGTTCTCTTGGTTGGAAACCTAGATTACTTTTACAAAGACTGGAATATACTTTATACTAGCACTGAGTTTTTACATACAATGCTGATTGTACAGCATTTGTGTTATTTATGCTTGTGTTTGATACTTGGTGTTTAAAGGTAGGTACACAAATGGCTCGGTAGTTTAAGTTAAGTTAATAAATTATTCAGCTGGGTATTGCACGACGTGAAACTGTGTATACATAAAACTGTTTCCTGGAAGATTACATGATGAAAAGGGAAATGTTGCTGAATAATATCTTAGCATCACCTGCTGAAGTAATGCTATTGACTTTATGATATCCATTGCCTTATTTAAAAGGATTGCATTTGGAAAAACTACATAGGTTTTCTTCTGATGGAGGAACTCAAATACAAACTTGTTAGCTAAAAATCATTATAAATAATTGTCTTCAGGCTATGGAATATATGCTCAGTGCCTTGGTTATGCTATGCAAATGATCTGTTATGCTCAAGATGCCGCAGTTTTTGCTGTTTTTTCAGTAGTTTAGAAGATCAGTGGTATTGCATACTCGACACTGTGTCAGTAGTGCCACTGCTTACATGACCTGTCCCCATCTCTTGCAGACCATGTGTCCTGTGTGCCTGGACCGTCTGAAGAACATGATCTTCCTCTGCGGCCACGGGACGTGTCAGCTCTGCGGGGACCGGATGAGCGAGTGCCCCATATGCCGCAAGGCAATTGAACGAAGGATCCTTTTGTACTGAATAATGGAACTGTTGTCGTCTAGTAGCTTGTTAAGTAGTAAGGACATTCTGACGATTTAAGTCTCTGTAAGCTTGAAAGGCAGTCAAAGGTTCTAATGGAAACATTTCTAATACTAGAGCACAGATTTGCGACATGGAATTGTTTAAAGACTGTGAACATGCCAAATAAGAGAACAGTATTTGGACAGTCAGCTTTTAGCTTTGCTCTTAAAAGATATCTAAGCTTAAAGCTAACTTAAAGCAGTCTATTTTCTTTCTGTTGTTCTCTTCCCCTTACAGTGTAAAGGGACAATCTTATGGTTTCTTTTTGTTGGCTTGTTTTTTGTTTTTTTTCCATTGTATGTATCGGTCAGGCATCAAGTGGTGTAGATTTTTTTTTTTAATATTGTCAGTTACTATCAGATATAAATATCTAGGTTTTTTGTTTGTTTTAAGCTTCTTTGGACAATATTCACATGTCCTGTGGCAGTTATGGTTCACAATAATTTTTATCTTAAGATATAAAATAATGCAAAATCAATACAAAGTGTACACATTGTAGTAATAAATATTATACTATTCTTGCAAGAACAGACTTCAAAATGTAATGTTAAAGTAATTCTAACATTAATGTGCCCTTTCTTGCTGAAGAAGACAAAATCAGTAAAGAGACAAATTTGACTTAGAAAATACTATGTTCCTAAAATTGCACTTTAGTCTAACAGGTTTAAGCTAACTTAAATCGTAAACTTCTCAATTCTGCTAGCCACATGACGTTGTATGGATTGATTTTTAGCTTGATCAGAAAAGAAAACATTTGAGCAATGGTCAGTTACCTATTTCAGGTGATGCATGAATTTGGTTGGTTTTAGGGGAAGAAATATATGTGTTGGTCTGCATAAAAATTCCGAGTCTGTATATTAGAAGAACGGGTGAGGAAGATTGCAAAAGTTATATGTCAAAATCCGGCCTTTAACACACATATATATTACTTTTTTCTTTTAAATAAGCTTTATTGTCTCCAAGCAAACAGTATCAACAGCAAAAGGGAGGATTTAATACTGCTTATTAGTTGAAGTTGGGTCCTAACTCCGAAAGTTAGCTGGTAACATTAATAGCTAATACTGTAAATCAAGTTGATATCCTGGCTCACAAAATTCCCCGTTCTCTCTCCCGCTCCCCAGTTCCTGTGGGAGCGAGGCAGATCTCACTGATGGAGCATACAGGTGTTCTTGGCTCTGAGTAGCCTGCTAGGGACTGCAAATCATTAACATAACAAACCTGCACTCCCAGCTTTATGGATGGAGGGCAGTTTGCTGCTTGGAGGTTCTCTTGTGGCTAATAGCAAAGTGTGTTTACTCTCAAGGGATTCAGCAGTTTGTTGTGTATGTATTTTATGTAGCCCTTTGCCATCTCACCCACCTCTCTTGGGTATGTTCTTGCAAAAACAGTAATGAAGCGACTCCAGTTTACACATAGATGCCTTATTTGCAGCTAAGAATAATCTCTCATTTAATTCCCATTAGATATGTCACAAGCATGGCAGAAGGAATAGTTGAGGGGAAGATCCAGGTAGGGATAAAGAGGTAAAACTGATCTCTTGGGAAAATCAACCTGCCTGTTTAAGTTTGTGTGGTTTTACTTGAGTTTTGCAAACCTTAGCAAAAGTCTCTGAAGAATGTTATCAGTAAACTTTAAAGGTATGGGAACTTTTTACCAGTAAACTTCGAACACTTGACAGTGTATTTCAGGAGATCACTGCACTGCTTTGGAAAACTAGTATGTACACTGACAGTTAACGAAACAGGCTGGTTTACTACCTTGCTCTAGCAGTCTTTAGTTCTGATCCAGAATTGTAAATGTTCACCAGTCTTTTTAGTAATTTTTCGCTGGGCACAATCTTGCTTTGGAGTCAGTATGCTGTTCTGTTTTAGTTTGTATCCTAGTAGTCATCTCTTCTCAGATATTCCTTGTACCTGTCTCTTTGGCCAAACCAAGTAGTTTTCACTTTTCTTTCTTCTTTGGGCCCTATTCTTAAATATCAGGACTCTCAAGTTATTTTGATGGAAAGATGGAAAGTTTCTGCTATAAGGCTTTTTTTTTTCTGCACTCTTTTCAGCATTTCCTTTTCTCCATTTAGATTCTGATTGCATATAATCTGTTTACTACTTTCTTCTGGCAAATGTGCATGTCACTAACGAGACTTCTGCAACTTTTATTTGGCCACTGAATAGTCTACTGTGAATTTCATAGTTTTCCTTCAGTCTTCCTTCAAAAATTGTTTTTGAATAGGACATATGTTCCATCTTCAGTAATATATCCAATCTGTAGCTCACTTTGACTGTGGTGGAAACAGTGTCTTAACGGTGGTAGACACAATTTTCAATATTGTATCCTATGTATTCTTCGGAGGAACCTTTATAAAGTCAGCACGAAGGACAGACAGGATGGATTCCTTGATAATACGCTCAAAATTGTAACTTCGTTATAGCAACTGATGTTCTCCTATTTTTTTTTCCCTGGACCAAACAGAATTTCTTGGAAGTAACTCAACATTGCATTAAGTCACCTGAGCAAAATTATTTATTATAAAGCATCCGGTGTGGGCAACTGGAATTGCATCTTATTTTAGCCTAGAAGGTGCTAAGATTTTAGCCTAGAAGGTGCACTTTCCAACAGAGAAACTGTTAATTACTGTTAATTTGTAATATTATTAATAGCCAGACACCATCACAGTCCTTTGGAAATACAGATGATACCTGAAAGTGTTGCTGTAGGAGCACTCGTCTTCTATGTTCTAGTCACACCACATGTGGGGGACTGCACAGAAACTTGTAATTGGCCTCATTGGACAACGTTATGTGCAATTTGAAATTAAAATATGTCAGTGTCAGGGTTTTAACTTGATGCTACCATGATATCAAGAGAGAGAGTTGAATTAGGAAGTTAGCACATTAGAAAATGTGCTTAAAGTGTTAATGTCGGCCTTATTAACAGATGTAAGATTTTGTGAAGTGCTTTCCTTTCAAAAGATTTAATGAGAAATGTTTGCAAATCCTGCATTGCTTTTGGAAGTAGATATTTAGATTCTTGCACTGGATTTTTGGATTTAGAGTAAACTAATGTGCAGAAGGAGGTAGTATTCAAGCAACGTAGTACCCACAGTATTCTGTCTAGTATCACCTGCAGTGTGCACAGAGTGCACATTTATTTGGTTACAGTCAAGAGAATGAAAAGCAGAAGCTCAGACTGGAAGTCGAGGGCAGTCATAGTAAGTAGGAGGGTTTGCAAAACACACTGTGCACCACTTTTCAGCAGAAAATAGAGTATAGGTCTTATTATTTGTGATCAAAGTGGAAATTTAGAAAAGAAAAAGCAAGTAGGCATTTCACTTCAGCACACAGTAAGGTTTAAAAATGGCAACCTTTGTTTCTTTTGAGTCCCCAACATTTAATAGAAGTTTTGACATTAAATTAGGTGAAATGCCTCAACTTGCTTCTTGAAATAATCAGGAAGACACCTAATATATATTTTTCACATGTGAGGTATGCTCAAGTATGTTCAAGTAAAACATTTTCCATTTCTTCAAGTTAGTGAAAGATATAGATGGTCACATTTGTTTCCAGCGATTAAGGTGATAATATAAGAGACTAACAAAATATGCCAAGTAACTTGTGAACTTTTTTAGGAAGTGTATTTTATTTCCTCCTCCCTTGCTCCACATCACTTGCTATACAGCAAGCTCCGGTAGGGCTTGAAGCACTTCTCATAATTTGGGCATTGATCCCTACTTCCCATTTGCTGCCTTATTGTATACTTGCACATTAGGGTTGGAGGGATCCCATTTTGCTCAAGTGGATACTAAAAAAGATCAGGAAGAGAATAAGCAAAAGTTACTGTGTAAATGTGAATGTTTCCTTAGAAGCTAATGCTCTTAACTTGGACTGGATGAGGTTGTAGCAGAATTTCGTAAGTACTTGTGCCTTGTCAGCGTAGACTATGGTAGCTTATTTTAAAGATATATGAAACCATATTTTGAAAATCTAATTTGATTAAGTACTTACTGTGTAGATATTTTCTAGAGATAGTTTTATGTATGTCTACTTATTTTAGCAGTATTAATTGCAGTTAATATAAACACTAAACTGTTTGAGGAGGTTGCTTTGATCTAATGATTTCTCTGAGTATCTTCTACAGTACTGCAAATTCTGTGTCAGAAACCTAATTTTGCTCTTCAACTAGTGACCTGTAAACAGAAGAGCCTGTCCTGTTCTTTGTGCTGCATGGGCCAGACTCTGATTTTCACTTAAAAAAAGAAAAAAAAAATCACTACAGTGTAACTTTCAATAATGCTACCTCCTTTCTGTCCAAGTACTGAATTTTACTCCAGTTGTTCTGTACCTTTGGGAAGGGTTGGGGGAACATTTCAGTTTTGTTTGGCTACATCAGTTTTTGTGTCTGAATACATTGTAAAGAGTTTTTACTGACTGTATAAGTTGCATGTAATAGACGTTTGTAATTTGCCACCATGTACATTATGTATTACTCTTGCCTAAGTTGCTGGAATCCATAGTGTTGTCTTTTTTTATCTATTGCATAACTTGTTTTCATGGACAAAGCAAGAGAGTCACCTGCAAGGGTTTTAGTGTGCCATTTCCATAGCTAAGCCTGTGGTAAATACAAAAGTTCTGACTCAGGGCTTTATAACAACTTAAACACACTCACAATATTCTTCAGCACATCTTGGAGAATATTAGACATGTAATGACTGTGCAGTGCCTTCATAGAACCCTTGATAGGCAGTAGCCATAGAGTCTTTACAGAATGCAAGTATCCTTTGAATTCAGCTAATGAGCTTGTTAATATATCTGTAATACCCTGCCATATATATACATACTTGTGTTTCTGTAAAGGAGAACTAGCAAATTCAGCTCTTGTCTTAAGCTCTTTGCAAGTTGTGTTTGGTTTTTACCCTAGTCATGGAGCCCTGAGGGGCATAGTATTCAAATTTACAGAAGCAGCGTTTGTGGGAATGAAAGATGATAAAATGCAATGTTTTCAATGTGAGGGGAGATGACATTTTATAAACAACTGCCATTTATAAAAACTAATTTATTCTGGCCTAGCAAGACTTTTATAGGAAAGAAAAAATAACAACAAATCTGTATGTTTGCATGCCATTTCATAATTATGAATATTTGTCTCATTCTGAGCTTCTAGGAAGTACTTTCTTTGTCCCAAGCTTAGTGTCTGTATGAATGCGAAATATTCATAGTAGAAAATAGGTTTTAGTGAACCACAACAACATTTTTGATCCTCTTAAAAAAAAAAAAAAAGAAAAAAAAAAAACCTTTGTATTTTTAGTAAATTGTAGGTTTTGACATGACTGTTTATTGGACAATTTGAGATTATGTGTGAGTGTAGTGGATTTCTGTATGCAGATAGCATTACATAATTGCTTTCATTAAAACTGCTTAGCGAGGTCTAAGCTTTTCAAAATGCTAATGTACTATATGGTTAATAAAACCTATTATATAAGATGTATTCTGACTTTTCAAAAAGCTTTGATATAAACGGTTATCTGACTGAATTAATACCTGGGGTTTTTTTGTGTGTATCCATCACTGAGAAAAGGTGACTGCTCATTTGATTAGGTCCTTTTTAGTTGTAATGATGTTAGATGTTAGGTTTGGGAAATAGTCTACCTGAGCAAACATGTGGTAACTCTGCTGCTTATTGATTTGTGGTGTTTCAAAGCCCACTGACTTTTTTGAGAACGTTCAGTCCAGACATCAAAGAATTTGGGTTTTTTAAAATGTATCCCTGAAGACCGAGTTTGTCACGAGATCAAAACTGGCGTGAGCTGTAGGTGCTCCAGGTACTCACATCATGCTGAAGCCACACAGCAGCAGCAGGACAGCGCTGCACAAGGGCAGGTGAGGAAGTACCAGGGAAAGGTTTCAGTTTGATTCCTCCTTTTTAATCTATGGCATATGTGCAAATTTTGCTGTAAATATGCAGCTCGTGTTGATTGAGAGCTGCTGCAAAAGGTGCATTAGACTGACCTGTTTGCTTCTGACTGAATGGCCTTTACAGATCTGCCGCTGTCAAATGTGAGCCTTTTAAAAAGAAAAAACTTGCCAGAGGGGGTGTCACATTCTTGACAGCAGTTGTTGCATCATAGTTTACACTTTTAGAATTGAATTTAATGGAAGTATTTTAAAAAATGTAACTAAAGTGGCAACAAAACCAACCCGACTTAAAACACAGTATTTTAATTTATTCTAGTGTACAGGTGAAAACTTAATTGATGAAATTAAAAAAAGAAAAACTGCTATTTTTTTTTTCAGTTTCTCTCTCCCTCTCTCTTTTCCCTGCCCCTGCTCTTCCCCACCGAAGGAATGTCGTACCCACTGGAGCCCACTGGTGCACTATTGCTTGTAGGCACTTGTGCCTTCCTCATAGGTAGATTGTATTTTATAGAGTATATTTGAGTTATAAGATGATGTGACAAGCTGCCCATATGTGCAAAGTGGGGCAAAATCGGCCACAGGTGCATTTGCTTCTGAGGACTTAAATAGACGCTCTGCCCCGCTTTGCTTGGTAGAGAGTGGTTGGGGCTGGGGGAGGTAAGAAGGGCTTACGTTTCACATCTCAGAGATGCTGTTAAATTTACCTTGTAGCTCTTGTTGGCTCTCCAGGCTCTTTTCAGCTCCAGTGTTGCAGGTAAGTGTTGGAAAATGCATTGCTGCTCATCTTACAAAGGTAAGCAAAGACTTGCAAAGTAACCTGAGATAGATAATATTCTTTTTTGACATGAAGTCTTACTGTTACTACGTTGGCTTTTAGAATGCTGATGAATCATTTATTTGACCTGTCTGCAGCTTGCTGTGAATCAAGCTTGATATGAATCATTTGTGAAAATTATTCCCTCTCCAAACAAGAGATGCCATAGTAGTTTCCAGTTTTCAGCTACTGCTAGCCGTAAGTAACTGAGACATTTTCCTAGAGAGAAATGCAGTAGCTGAGGGAGCAGCAGAACTATTCAATCTTCCTTTTCACTCAGATTGACTTGGGTGAGTGCATGCTGCAAGGTGTGGTAGGCAAACTCATAACTTTGGGTTATATGACAGATCTATATGAAAATGTAGGGTTTTGATTATTTTTTTTCTATATTTTATTTGGGAAAAAAAGGAAGTATCAACCACTTGCTCTTTATTTTGTGATTTCCAAGTCATCCACATGCTTCTGTATGTCTGTACTATTGAAAATGATGGTAACAGCTTTAATGCACAAACATAAGACTTTGCCTCTGTGGCCCTTAGGGTATCTAGTCCCTAATGTTGGTCACAAGGGAAGCTGCTGTCTCTTTGCTGATGTTTAATACTGAATTTTGAGAAATTTCAAGAAAACTTCATACTGATAAGCCTGGGAAGCCCCAGAAGAAAGGACTGTGCAGCAAGTGTACCTGTCTTGATAATGTTCTTTGCTGCTCTAACTCATTCCAGCTATATCCAATATCTAGCCTGTGTTCGAGGCGGGGATGATGTTGCTTCTGAAGGAAGTTTCCTTGAAGGCATTTCATCTGGTCAATCACACTGTTTTTCATGTGTGCTCTGTTTTATTCGGGGAAGAAGTGCAAGCAGTTATGTTAGAATAAAAAGAGGAACATTCCTTTTCAGGCTTGTTTTCCTGCGATATGGAAAGATAATTTCAGCTGCGTAGGAACAATGCTGTTGAAGGTCTCGTTTTCATATTTTTTTTTATCAACCCTTTGCAAATAAGCAAAGCAGCATGCTCTTAAAGGTTGAAGTCTGTCTACTGGTAGGTATATTACTTGTCTTTATGGGAAGTTTTTGGCTGATAGCTACCTAAGGGGTTTAAATGCTTTGTTCCTTAGCAGTGAATGAGAGGAGTATGTCCAGGTCTTTCCGATGTTCAAAATTTCTTTTAAAAAGCTTTCTTTAGAGTGATGCCGTGATGTTAGAACCACTAGTTGATTACTGGAATAAAATTCCTGACATTCATTGCAAGGCTTCAAGTCATAAACTTTAGTGCAAAACATACTACTTAGAGTTAAGATTTATGGAGGCTTAACTGACTGCCCTAGATAATCTAGTAATTTTTTTTTTTAATTGTTGAAGGTCAGGAAACTTCACTTAAGGAAATAACGCTGACATCCACCCGTCGTGCACTATAGCAGGACGTTTCACAGCATCTTTCAGTAAATCTGAAGATTGCAAGGGAAATGTGACTTGCTTGACCAAGTGACACTTTGTATCCGCAAGGGGTCAGTAGTACCCTCCCTTTGTGGCAAGTTGTGGTTTGTTTTTTTTTTTGTGTGTGTGTGTGTGTGTGTGTGTGTGCGTGTAATATAAGCACAAAGCAAATAAGGGATAAGGATAATAATGATTGCATTAATATGTGGGTGGACCAGACCTCACTTGTCCCCTTCTTCAAGCAGGCTAAGTATAATTAGCGTATTTGCTGACTTCACTAAGCACCCATATTCCATCCTCTGACTTTCATGTGACATGAACATTGCTACTATTGATTAGGGCAAAGTTCCAGTGGAGTGTTTACCTTTAGCTCTAGTTGAAAGTATTCATTTAGTTTTTTCTCAAAAGCATGCAGTTGAGGCAGACCAATGCTATCAGAGAGCCCGTGCACTGAGTAGGGAAAAGAATTCTTGTATGAGTGTCCCCCATATTCTTAATGAGAACTACAGCCTCCCTAAATGGCTAGAGCTGATTAATGTTTTCCACCCTATAGCACCACAGCTTGTAACTAAATGTGCTTTGAACCCTCTCAGCATAGTCAGTAGAAGGAATGCTCATGGCTTCCCGAAGCATGCAAGCGACTGGAGACAGAAATTTGAAGAAACTCATTATCTTTCTACCAAGAGGTTGTGCAAACCAGATGGCTATTCACTCAACAGAAATTTCCAAAGCTTGTGTCAAAGTCATGTTTCACAAGTCAAGTACAGGTTGTGTCTTTCAGGTTGGCCCAGAGACACACGGGGGGCTCTTCCCTGAGCTCTGTGAATTCACAAAGGGCCTTCCTCAGCCTCATGTCTGCAATTCCTGTCATTTTCTTTCTCATTTTGTTTCATCTCTCAGTGCTGCTTGAACCACTCAAGTTCTTCACTTCTTTCTATGAATCTTTTTTTAAGACCAGAACTTTGTGTCCCTTCCTTTTCAAGGCAGTTCTTTCTTTGACTCAGTAATATTAACCTCCAGTACACTGAGATTGGCACAGTGCCCTGGCATTAATACAGTGGGGCCCTATCCTTGTGTCTGCCTTAATTGCATATTCTAACAGGGGAAATTCCTGAATTCAGTCTTAGTGAAATTTCACACTACTTTATCAACGACCTTTGTTTCTCAATATTGGCAGTATAAAAAGTTTGTGGCTGCCAAGGCAAAGATAGAAGTGCTTCTTTTGGTGTAGTTGCAGTTGCTCTCAGCAATATGAGGAAGATCAGGTAGAAGTAAATGTGTTTTTGTTGTCTGTTTTTATTTTTTGTTTTTTTTTTTTTTTTTTGTACGCTCTCTGAAACCTCCAGTGCTACCATGCCTCAAGTTCAGTTTTAATGACAACTTAAGGGACTTCCCAGGAAGCTCAGTGTGGATGGAAGTTAACTCTCTTCTACTGCAGTGTACTTAGCCCACTTAAATCTGCCCTCTTTGGCCCACAAAAGTTTGTTCAGTTCAGTAGGATCACTCGCATGAGTGTGGGTTGTTTGCAGAGAGAAGGGTTGTGCTATTGGGCTTCTTGCTGCTCCCACAGAGAAGTATGCAAGGGTTCTGCCTCTTTGTATAAAGTACATTTGAAACCACTTTCCAAGTAATACTCTTCCCACTAAGCTTTTGTAATCCCTACTGTTGATATAGATTGTAAGGTGTCTTGGGATACTCTGTGTGAACGCTGTATAAAACAAATAGCAGTTCTACAGCATGCATTTCCTCATGGGTACGTTATATAGCACGCTGGCTCTGAAGCACAATGCTTCATTCTTCTTTTCTTCCTCCTTTGTGATGAGACCTATACAATAAAGACCACTTTGCGTCTATGCAGGTAAAACTGCTTTTTCTAGCACATGGGCTTAGCTAAGCTGTTCCTGGTACCACCTTAGTTCAAAGCATCAAGCCCAAGGCTTTTGACTGTATTTGCCTAATCAACAGCACAAGGCACTTAAGGCACCTAATTTATATTATTCTTGGTTAGGCAGGTGATTCTGCTTTTATTTAAGTCTGAAGGACCTTCATGTAACAGTTATTCTCTGAGAATGTGTTCTACCACTGTTTCGTATGGAGGCGGTAGTGCTCGAAAGCAACTTCTCATCTTGTTGTCATGGAAAAATGTGTTAGAGTAAGAAGATGGGCAAGCCTGAAACTCTTCCTGCATTCTTAAGTCTAATTCTCAGGAAATTTGTGAGGTGAGCCACTGAAGTGGAAAATTCATTTGTGAGCAGACTTGTGCCTCAGACTTTTAAATTCATCTATCCCTTCTTCTGCTCACTGTCTGCATATTCTGTCCCATGAACTCATTGAGTCCTGTCGTAGTCCCACCATCTCCCTTGTCTTGCATATACAACCACTCCAGAGAGGTCCCCACACACCCAATATCCCTGGAGAAAAGTGTCCCAGGCCTGCACTGGAACTGCTCTGCATGTGAAAATAGGAAGGTGGGGGTGCTGCAACCAGTGCCCGATGAAGTCATGATGGACCTGCTGTTCTACACAATACAACTCTTTTTTTTTTTTCCCCCTGTGCACACAATGATGCAAAGAGGTAAGTGATCTCACCTTGCATTTACTGTGAGTGCCTGCAAAAAAGCAGTGGTGTAAAATCTACTGCAGATCAAATGCTCCTTGGCAATTACCTGTTGAGGCGCTTGCCCTGCAGCAGACAGTAGTTGGAGGCTACTTAATGCTTTCAAAGTGTTGCAGCCACATAGAGTTGAGTGGGCCAAGCCCTCTGGGCATCTACTTGTCCTGAGTTGACCTTGCTACATGGACAGTAGAATGGAAATGAATTTGGGTATTGAAAAGTTTGTCTTCATGAATTAGTCTGGGGTGCTGGGACATTTAATTTTACACTTCACCTTCTGCGAGTCAAACTATGGCCCAAGATTAGGCAAATGCACTGAATGCTCCAGGAAAAGGTAGTGACTGATACTAGAGTTTAGTTACTAGAGTTTAGTTTTTGCAGGAGTTTCTCAACCTCGAACAGGTAATTCAATAGTATGTAGAGGGAGGAGGAAGAAAAACAAAAATCTGGACAAGAAGAGATGTAATCTTTACATCTTTAATAAGAGATGTACCTTTTGCCTTTCTGGATGCCTTGGGATTTCTCTTCTTTACCTAGTTTTCAGCTGGTCAATTTTTGTTTAACCAAAAGGATCCCATAATTGCCATTTGCAGTCTGCGCTGGCTGAGAGCAAGGCCACTTTTCTTGACATGTCTGCCCTGGAAGGCCCTCCAAGAGTTGCACTTGCAAGGCCATAGGAGGGCTCAAGCTGCCTTCTTTTTCTAACTTTTCAGAGCAAGGAAAGGACTTTACTCTCTGTTGTTGATTTGGTCTGGCCTTTTTTTTTTTTTTTCTGTCCATCTTTCATTATCTAATGTAGGCTGTCACTTCTACAAGTGACGTGTGATTTCAAGAGAAGATTTATGGAAGCATTGCTTCCACCATCAATTCCAATTAAGTTCCAAGATGAAAGATTAAGTTCTAAGAGAACTTAATTCTGTATTTTGGGGGCTATCAAATTAACCTAAATAGTTTTATAATACACACCTATTGAACTAGTAAGCTAGCCAGTTCAAACACCCATAATGACATTAATAGTGGTGACCTGGTGGCTGCCAAATCTTTCTTTCTTTGTGTGGTGGTGGGAAGCTGGGCAAGACCTTGGCATGTGCTTGACTAAGCTCATGGTAGTCAGGGGTAGCTCTCAGTGGGAGCACAAGCGTAGCGCATCGGTGGTGGTAACGTGAGATCCTTCATGACCTTCTCTGGGATGGTCTCTAATCTGCGAGGAGGTCGGCAGGACCCCGCGGGCCGTGCCGGCCGCCTGAGCCAGGCTGGGAGCTGGACATGCAGCACCGTGTTGTGCTCAGCAGCAGCCTCCTCCCTGGGCTCTGCACACACTGTTCCTGAGCAGCTCAGAAACAACGGCAACAGAAAGGGGGAATTTTTCCATGCTCCTGTAGAGGGTAGGAATATTACCCTCCACCTCACTTTTGAAAATTTCTTCCCTACGCAGAAAGGAAGAAGGGAGACCAACAGGCCTATCTTATTTTGCCGGAAAGTACATGTGTGCAGCATGGGAGACCACTGGGGGCATCTGTGACTCTAGAAAGGAGGAAGGAAAAAAAAAAAAGAGATCTTCATCAAGAGCCTTAGAGAGGGTCACTAGACTTTCTGCCCCATCGCTGCCCCAGCGATGAGGCTGGATCTTTGGTGATGTTACCTGCAGTGACTGTGTGCTTGTGCGCAGTCTCTTTTTGCTTTACGATTTGGGGCAGAGACGAGCAGAGCCCCCAGCACCTGCTGCGACGTGTGAGCCCCGGGCAGGGCCGCGGGGCTCTGCTCTCTGCTGGGCGCGCTCGCCAGGACGGAGCTGGCCGAGGGAGGGCCCTTCTTTTGTCAGGGACAGAAATGTGGTCTGTCTGACACAACTTGCTTATCAGAGGGAAGGATTTTTCACTTCGGGAGGAAGTTTGGCTGGGAATGCATTGGATAACATTTCTTTTTTTTTCTGCCCTGCGGGAAGTCCTGTATAAATGGGCTTTCCATGAATATAACAGTTCCGTTCCTGCCCCCTCCTCTGGAGAGAGCGTTAGTGGCCTTAGATGTGGGAAAGAAAGCAAAGCTGACTAAAAGGCTTTTAATGGCAGTGAGTCAGCAAACACACCTTGCGCTTCACAGCCAGGAGCCATTTGCTTGTGGCTCATGCCATAGGGTAGGCAGAAAGTAATTCTCTTCTAAATTTTTTTACTGCGAGTACTTCTGAAAGGTCCTTTGATCCTTTCCAAGGTAACAAGTTATAGTCAACTTCAAAACTAGTCTTCTCTTTTCATGAACATATTGTATAACTAGAGTTTTTTCTGTGCGTTTGTGTACCAGCTTAAACCTAGATCATTTTGCTTAAACGCGGAGAGCCTCCAGGTGTTAGAGAAATTACATTAATAAACCTATAAGACAAGTGGTTTTCTAATCAAGGCTGTTTGATTGGGGTTTCTTAGACTTAAGTTTTCATGGTTTTCCTCTGAGTCCTCAATCAAGTTACTAAATTCTGCTTCCCTTCTTCCCTATGTGTGAAAGAGAAAAACAATGCTTGAGCTTCTAGAAGAAATCTGCTTGTGTATGCAAGGAAGCCCCAAAAACACCCAAAGCAAAAACCCCTAGGGTTCACGAGTAGCCAAAAAACATTGCCTGCCACCAGCAGCTCAGCTTAGTGCTCCCTTCCCCTTTCCTAGTGGAAAACTGTAATCTAGAGCTAGGGCTAGCTACTGTGAGGGGGCAAAGATCAAATGGGCATAAAGTGACTCATTTCCTTCCAACTCTCAAGCAGTGCAAATTACAAATTTAATTATTGGATGTGTACAAATACAAAATATTTTACTAGTTGTCATGATTAATTTTCTGTTGATCTTTAAAAAAGCTTATTAAAGGAAGAAATACATACCTAATGCGTTATTAAGTTGTAATATTAAGTGAGCTGACAAAACATCAGCTTTTTGGTGGCGATGTGTTTTCCAGCCTTGCCTGGGATGTATTTGCCTGCTCTGCCGCTGCAGTTTTGGAGCGATTCTCTGGGACTCAACCTGCCACTGCCAGTGGGTGTCACTGCAAGCATTGAAGTGAGGGTCGAACAATTCTGGGGAATGGCAATAAAAGTTCAAGTCTAAGCTTTAGTGGGGTTTTAAGCCAGAAATTAATACATAAAAAGTAGCAAAATTAAGTCCTTGCTTACTGTCTATGTAATTGCCAGCATTTTTCTAGGAGGTGCCTAGAAACTAAGATGCTTAAACATTTTTTAAGGGAATTATCCCAGAGTGGGATCCCAGTGGGATCATTTTAAGGGAATGATCCCAAATCTTCTAAGTGGTCATATCACTGCTGGCTTCCTTGCTGGTTCTGGCCCCAGATGATCATTTGCTTCCTAGTACTGAATGTTACACGCATCATTTAAATGCTCTTTGAAAAAGGAAAAAAGAAAAATCCCAGAGAGCAGGCTTGCCTTAAATCCTTCAAAACCACATACATGAAATTCCCAGTGTTTGCAGACAAAGTGCTGAAGGTCACTCGCAGCACCCATCTCCCCCAGCAGACCGGCTCCGAGGAAGATTCCCTCTCCAGCCGGTGCCACGGGGAGACGCGCTCCCCTCCACCCTCCTCGGATAAAGCAGCCGCCCGAGCTCCGAGCCGTCCGCACGCAGACGGTACCTAACGGTGCCTGCGCCTTTGGAAAGGCCCCTCTTGGCCAGGTCGTTGCTAAGGCCCGAGTTGTCTCTGCGCATGTTATCGTGAGGATGACAGTTTAAACAGGCCTTATCGCTGTGTATTCAATCAAGGTTTATGAGGGCTGATAAAGATGTCACCTAGTTGCTCTGCGTGTTCATTAAAACCCTATTCCCCAGTAGGACTTTACTGTAGTATGTTCTTTATTTCGTTCTTCGATGTTTTTTTTTTTCAGCTGTCTTCTGGGGAGAAACACACTTGTGGAAGAGATGGTGTTGTGCTGGCTTTCCTACCCGAAGGGAAGCACTGCAAAAACCTAACGTCCTTAGCTCGATGGATGCAACGCTATCTGCATTCAGTATCTTGGGTTATCATAATTGCTTATTTAATAATTCAGTAAACTTTCCTACGTTCAGCTTGCATATGGCAGTAAAGTGATTTGTGTGCATTTTAATCTGCCGCGTTGCGTTATGGTGTAGCTGGCTCCAGAGGGCTTGGTAGTTACCTATAGGTACAATAGGATATTCCTCTCCTCCTAGATTGAGTTCCTCTTATCTTTTTTCCTAATAGCTGGAAAATGCATGTTTGCAACGTGGAATTGTCAACCTCACAGCCTATTATTTTGCTTGTACTTCAAAGTTTCATTTCTTTTTGGCTTGCAAAGCTAAATAAATGATTGCTGTAAATAAGTATGCAGTTGTAAAATGGGTCCAGAATTTTCACGTTATCTGGTTACAGTGAGTGGAAATAAAAAGTAGGCAAAGATGAATTCTTTTCTTGTCTTGTAAGCTCCTTTATAACAAAGTTCTCTCTCTCCTTTTTTTTTTTTCTCTCTCTTCCACCTCCTATCCTTTTTCTAGCTATAGTTTAGAATAATCACGTTGTCCTCACACTGTCTGGTATCATTTCTGGTTACACTGACCTTCTGAGGGAAAAAATATATATATATATTTTGGTGGAAGTAGTGGAAGTGTTCTGGTGGGTGGAAGTAGTTCTGTTACATTTTTGTTGTTTAGAGTTGTATATAAAACAAAATAGACACAGAAAACCATAATGAAAAAAATGATTAGTTGCAGCTGTTTGTATTATAAAAGAGGGAAATGTCTAAGGAATCTATTGGCTAAAGTAAATTGAAATATCTAAGACTCAGGAACCTAGTTCAGCCACAGATCAATTGCAATTAAGTGTGTGTATTTAGCCCCTTTTGAAAAATGGAAGGAAATTGAACATTCAATCGATTCCTTGGATCCTCAGGTTGGAGTGAATTCCTGTTATTTACACTGCAGTACATCGGCCCCTGTGCAGCCTATAAACTCTGTTAATGCTAATGGCTATCAGGCATTTCTGAAATGATTCTTTCACTATGTTTACTGCTTTGCTGCTGCTGGCAAGCACTGCATTATCTGGGCTTTAATGCTGTTCACATGCATTTCATAATACAATGTTATTCTATGAGGATAATAACACTTACTACGGATCAGTAATAAAATGAAAAGCAGAGCCCATCCACCATCACTTGTTAGCACTTCTAATGCTTGTTTGCTTATTAGCCCTAATTTGTTGTAATGCTTCCATTTCAGCTCTGTGGTAGCTGGGCTAAGGACGAGGCACTTGGGCAGTGTGATGGTTATGAATAGCCTTGCTGGCCTACTGATTTCTGTAATAAAAGTTACTGTAGCATGATCTGGTCTGCTTTTTACAAAATGTTTTATATCAGAAGCGATTGTTGACCCCCATATTATCAATTCACTCTATCTGTTTGTCTTTAAACAGTAGTCCTAGTAGTCTCTGGAATATTTGCCGGGAATTAAATTATTTTAGCTGGTGCACTGGTGCCCATTTAGCCTTGACCACAAACTACTCTCCAGTCATCTGGCAGGGCAGTATTTTTGATAGGGGTGCTATTTGGTGCTATTAGCATCTCTGGAGTATAGTGGAGCCCCTGCCCAGTGTTCTCCTGAGGTTTTGCACCTTAACACTTTATGAACATAATACTACCTTTTTTTTTTTTTAAATGTTCTTGTCATTGCAGTGTGTTTGGGCTCCAGAAAGAAATTAAGAGGCCATTTTACTAATGCATTTGGCAAGCAAATGACAAAAAAAAAGTTTCATTGAGGACTGTACTCAGCAACGCCAACTCCCTGTCTGGCAGAGCCAAATTTTCAAATTAGGGTATCAGTCAGAAAACATCATGAATATTGGAAGCTTTTGGATCATTTTTATGTGAATACTTTGATTATTCTAACAACCTCTTTCTGTTCTACACATTGTAAAACTAAAAGAAAAAATAATAATAAAAAATTCCAAACCTCTCATTTTTCTTAAACCATTCTGCTGTTGGCCTTTTGTAAGATTTGCCTACAGGCGTTT
>NW_010585685.1:0-34033 GCF_000705375.1 Tinamus guttatus
CCCCAGAAACAGTCAGCATATCTTGCTGCATTCCCCTTGGCAAACCCATTCCATTTGCAGTCTCCTTAGGTCTCTATGCTGTCTCTCTTTCTTAAACCTAACACTGGGAAGTTTTCTGTCCCAGACTAGCTAACTGACAGCCCCCTCCTCCACAGCAGGGCAACTGGTCAAGCTGCCTAGCATGCAAACCTGAGGATGCCTTACTCAAGGCTTTTCCTTTCTCTGCTTCATGGTATTTTAAATCCTGGTCTCAGTTCCCATAAATGAAGAACAAACATGACTACTGACTGCCTACACATGCCCATCTGTTCAGATGGCAGCGCGCCCACTAACAATTTAGTTGGGCAGTTTTGCTGGAATCTAGGTGCCAGCCCAGCACACGTTTCACAAGGAGAGCCTGAATGACACCACAGGCACCATTTCCTTCTCAAGGTTCCCCTGTCTGGGACAGGTTTGAAGAGTAGCCATCTAATGCCTCTCTTAGCACTGTTTCATAGGAAACAGGATTATGCAGTCGCAATGTGACTCCTTATCTGTCAGTTTGCCCTCTTTTTTGTTACAAAAGTTTGGCAAATCTCAACCAGATCTGACAGAAGGGCAATGGTTTATAAGTTACCATTTCTCCTATGCATTTAAATAAAATAAACAGCTGGTTAGAGAAGAGATCTTATCAGTGGACTTACTGATGGAAGGCCAACAATGCGAACAACAAATCTTTACTGGACAACAGAAAAGCTACATGGGGAAATGCTCCCTTACTCATGGGAAGAGTTATTGTCAGAACTGCACTGACGCTGGAGAGCAGGGAATCCAACCATCATACACAAACCCATAATAACGAGGGCAGCTGCTCACAGAACAACTTGGTTTTGATCACACTTCTTGTCAAAGTACATCACCAAACCAGGTACCTGGAGACAAATGCTGAAGAACCTCAACGGAGTTTATGGACATTTCTGGCCGCAGCTCAAACACTCCACGTGTGCAGCAGAGTAAAGCGGTGCCACACGTTGCGCTCCAGCACGGTGCAGGGGCAGTGCCAGCTGCCTACACGCAGCAGGAGAGCACGGGAATATCCGCTGGGTTTGGAGATTTCACAAGTCCCTAGTCATTTCCTGGTGAATGTTACGGTACCTGAAGACTCCTGTTAGCTCTGTCACACATGCCTGAATGTTCAGTGATGTCCATCAAACAGAAACCAGGACCCAAATTGCACTTCCCCTTAGGAGGGATGCAATTCAGTGAGCAAGTCATCCATGGACCTGTACGGTGCAAAAGAAAAGCCTGCACCAAATAGCTTCTCCTTGCTGGCACAGTCCAGTCCGAGTACCTCAAGTCACTTCACTGATAAGGCTACTTACAAAGTTACACACTGAAAAACTCTAGGCCAGAGACACACCATACAGCAAACTGAGTGTTTTTTCTCCTTCAACAAATGGCAGTGCAGAATGGGAAAAGGAAAAACAGGCTGGTTTCCAAACAGAATGAGAACAAGTTAGAGGTGAGTGGTCTTGAGAGAGGTCTTTTTATCTTTCTAACTTCAAAATGAAAACCAAAACCAAACAAACGTACAGAACTAGGGGCATATACACATTAGCTCTGCAAATGCTGCTAGGAGTGGAGAGGACTACTACACTTGTGTTCAAGGTGTGGATGTAACCGCATAAAACCATTCCCATGTGTCCTGGATAAGACCAAGACAGTAAAGGACATGAAGAGAAGCTATCAACAGTATTGAGACAGGCAGCATCTGCAGCTTGCAATTAATGCCCTCCTGCAGGAAGCAGGAACATCATCCCATTTTCCTTCAGACGCGCTGTGCTCCCTGGTGCTCCACCCCTACCAACAAACTGAATCTAGACATTGAACCATATCAGTACAAACAGTACCAGGGGGACCCCAATCAGACCTGGCCCAGCTTTAATGCTGGAACCCTCCCAAACCAGGATGTTACTTCCAGAAAAGGCAGAGCATCCTTGAAATTCAGAATTCATTTACAGAAGTCATTCTTACTGAAACCCTTATTCTAATTTGTTGTCTTGTTAAGTGTTACAATTTACAGTAACACTTTGATTTCATTCTTTCTTTTTTTTAAGTTAAGAAGAACTGTTTTCTTTGGCAAAGCTTTTTTTAAGATTAGCTTTTCTCTTACTGATATTCTATCTGGGAAGTGCACTCCCACTAGCAACTGTGATTTTAGAGGTGTGTTAATTGGCCATGTTACTACCTTTTTGTATTAAATATGGCCCAATTTATATTTACAGATGCTTGATATCCTATGGAATAGCTTTGCTGGATTTCTGAGTGCATAACAGTACCATTGACAATAGGAAAGACACAAATAAATCAGAAAAATGATTTTTCATTTTGATTTTTTTCTGATTATAATTTAGGACCAAACAAAAACATTCCATGCATGGTTTTCAGAATCTTTTAATCTACTGAATCAAAAGTGGAAGACTTTTCAAGGACTCAGTTGTGCTGGCAGTTATTCTACAAACTAAATCAATAACTCTAACCATTTTTAATAGCCAAGCACTTTCCATCCAGGTAGCTGCAATATATGTGCATAAGCTGCACTGATGTTTATTGTGTATCAGAATGGAAAAGCTAGACTTTAAATGGTGTAACTTTCCACATCAGTTTTCCTGAGGCTGTTCAGCTCAGAGGGCAGCCAAGGGAAAGGGAGGGTGAATGCGGCAGATCTGCTCCTTTCCTGCCTGAGATGCAGATGAAGCCCCACCCAGCAAACCAAACCCTTGGCATCCGTCCATACGATCCTCCAGGCTAAGGAATGAGGAACCATGGAAAAACAGAGCAATACAAGCCCTCCTCACCCTGCTCATGCTGACACTTTCTCACAGAAATAAACTGCCCTGAACAGCAAACAAGTCTGTCTTCTGCAACTGTAAAACAGCCTGTAACATACTGTAAAACATATAAAACTTGCTACATTTGCTAGCATTTGTCCAGTTGCAGTATGTTAGAAGCTGTAGATTTTTTTTCCCATTCCTTACAGTCCGAGGCACATACAAGATAGTATCTTCATCATAGACACAGACACAGTCTTTTTCCAAGCATAATTACCAGTGAAGCAACAGGAAGACTCTCTCACCTCAATTTTAAGAAGTATTCAGAAATCCCTCAAAATACAAGATTTTTACTGCAAGATCAGTGTGCAAATAATTTGGTAGAACATCACCATCTGGTGGATACACCCATTGACAATTTGGTTTTAAATTTCTCCTTTTTCCTAGATTAGTTCTTCAGCTCACTGAAGAAAATGAGATCATAAGGTCACAAAAAAACACTCCATCCATTCAGAAGTAATCTACAGCTTCTCTCGGAAAGATGTACAAACCTGCCAAAACAAAGAAAAACCTCTCATCTGCATACACCATCAGAGGGGGCAGACCTGCTAAATGGGGAATTTATTCACCTGGCTGGAATCCATCGACAGCCACAGACGTGATGCTTGGTAGAGCTCTCATCCTCTGTGGAAAAACACAGAGCGGCCGCATGGGAACAAAATCAGGGAGCAAACACTGCCCTGGACAAGTCCTCGCTGGAGCTGGGGGTCTTTTCTTCACGTCACTCCTAGACCTGAGCAATTGGTCTCACTACTGAAGGAAATCCTTGCATCTCCTGCCCTTGAAACAAGTTACTAAGGTAATTTTGGCTGCTTTCCTGATTTTTTTTTTAAGCCAAGAAGTTTCTGTCCACAGAAGTCAGATATATGGCAGGCCTGATTGTGTTCTTGCAGATACTAAAACCATTTTTTTTCAGTTTCTTTCCCATTCCTAGGAACCTAAGGTTTCCATAAGGCCCGAGGCCATGGACCTCATCTGATCTTACTCAGTATGTACATCTACACCTGCCTGAGCATCCAGCTGCTCATTTCAGCTCAAACCTGAGGCCAGTGTGGGGGGCTCGGGGTCCAATGGGTTGCTGCCAGCTCCATGTAACTTGGCTCATACGTCAGGAACGGGAGGGAACCTGCAGAGCTGAGAAGATCTCATATCCCACCACAGCACAGGGATGGCAGTGTGTGGAACCCAGGTGTGCCTTGGCAAATGCCACATCACTGACAAAATCTGCCACAAGATCTTGAGAAACAATTTAGGCTTCTTTGAAGCCAGTGCTCCCAAACTACCTGCTTCTAAAAGCATACCTGACCACTACAGCCTATCCCAGCTCCTTTGCACTTTTTGTGACTTGCTGCCTTACTTCACAACCCCCCGAGCCCTGTGCACTTCAGCACCCTATTGCACTGACAGCACTAGATGTTTGGCAGCAAAAATCACGACATCAAATTGATTGCAATGCAGCTGTGTCTCATGAGATTTATATCGTAATATTTCACCAACATGAAAACAAGGGTAAAAGGAGAGATAAGCCAAGTCTTTTTGATGTGATTTTGCATAATAAAACAAAATCAAACACACCCGCTCTAGCTACTGCCTATTTTGCTTCGTAGGAGTTTGTACCACAAAGTTGCTGGGAAAGCCTGTGAGGAGCTGTGAACTGTGAGCAAGGCTCTGCAGCCACTCTGGTCTATCCTATTCAGTACAGCTTGACAACGACAAAAACAGTGTTTAAAACAGTAATTTTTAGATGCTACAATAAAAAAAAAAGGATTTTAACACATTAGCAAAAGAGATAAATCAGTAAAAAGAAATGCATACAAACTACCGCTAGCATGGAAATTCAGGAGTTAAAAGCAAAACATTATCCTTGAGGCGTGAGCGTGGGACAGGTCCCAGGGCAGTAAATGATCTGCCAGAGAACACAGTGTTTCAGAAGACCATGCAGCCTCCGGTAGAATCAAACCACCTGAATGCTGCTTCAGTTATCTCCAGCTTTTGTAATTTATTTAAAACAAAAGATCTGTTAAAGGCAGCTAAAATATATACTCAGAGACAACGGAAAAACAGAATAAATAGCAAATCAGAGACAAACCTATGCTTGAGACACTGTCAATAAAAAGAAGTAGAATTTGCATTCACTGTTGTGTCAAAAGCTACTTTGGAAAAAAAAATGTTTAAAAGCAATTAAGCAATTTCATAGAAATAGCCTGGGATTTTGTGGAAAGGGAGGGAGACTCTCGGCTTGCCTCATCTCCTCGAAGCATCCCATATTCTTAGATGTGACGTTGCCATGACAACCACAACTTGGTGACCTCGTTATTTCAACCTAATCCTGCTTTGAAATTATAGTTGCTCCACCCTTTTGCCTGGCTAGCCTGATAACATAATCATTGTAAATGAGGATGGAAAAACACAGCAGGATACCATTCCCCCAGTGACATGGGACCAGTCTCACCTTATCAGGGAAATAGACCAACAATTAAACTGCACAAATCTAAAAGCCTGAAAGTAGATTTTTTTGTTTGTCATTCTGTTTAGTGAAAAATCTAATAGCTTGTCAGTGTAGGGATTGGGTTTGGAATGGGGGCTTTTGGGGGAAATTCCCTTTAATTTAATTTAATGTCTTTATCAGGAAATGAAATAGTAATAAGGGGTAGTTCTCGTTAATTATGCATTTGTTTTGCCTAACAGCTGGAGAAAGATTTAGGATATACACAAAGAGCCAGGATAGAACTTGTTTAGCAAATCAGATTGGGGTATTTAGGTTCAGGCTTGTCTTGCTTTATTTAAACTGGTTAAAGCAGTGCGCATTACAAAACCCCAGCTGTAGCCATTGTGGAAATACTTACTATATTTGCTCTCATGTTAAAGGAACATTACTGTAATTTTGCTGTTATTAAGCATACAGAGAGCAGTACTGTGGCTGTCGCAGATTTAAAGGAAACAGGTTCTTGGCTCTGGGGGGAGGGCGTTCAGAGTGCTCTGCTTACACAGGAGGACATAGGGAGGCTCCGGGAGGAAACAGTGGAGCACACACCTTTAAAAGAACATAAATGTGGAGCTATTGGCATGCTATCCAACTGAAGTTCCACCAACTCTAATTTGCAAACTCATTTGCGACTGTTGCTACACGTTTCCGTGCCCCTCCGCTTGCTGGCAACATAGCCGGATTTCACTCTGCCTCAGTATTCACACGTTTTAGGGCATGGGGGCAGACTTCACCCTGCGCAAGACTCCTTGTGTGGCAAACAAGCGCAGGGAGGCAGCCAAACCTGGAAATGACGGAGAAGATGAAGCAGAAGGCAGAGAAGAGGATGAAAGGAGAGAGGTGTGAGGAAGAAGGCCAGAGGATGTTTAGCTTTCTCAGTATGGTCCCAGCACCTCTGTCCTTATGGTTATTCCAGAAGACTAACACTAAGAACTTAATTCTTGGCTTTTGTGCCTTTGCCAGCTAAGGGGCTGAGCCAGCCTGCTGGGACACAGACCTGTGATCCTAGAAGGAAGCTCTGCACTGTAACGTTTAGCAAGGCACAGTGCTATGTCACCCTTTCCAGCTTCCACGTCCCAGCAGGGAAGTTGGGCCATGCCCTCAGGAATAAATCAGGACGGATTCCACATGGATGCAAAGGCACGACCCAGCACCCACGGGCTTTCACAGTGACAAGCCAGGCCCCTTTACCCAGAAACTGTTTTCTAATGTAATATAATCACGAGTGTGTTAGCAGTCCTCAGCTCTGAGAGAATTCATACAGCAATATGGAATAAAGTGTTTCTCTTCTGGTACATCTGTACGCCAAAAAAATCCACTGCTGCTCCAGCTGAATGCTGCTCCGGCAGTGGTGGGGGTACTTTCCTGAATACCCCCCAAAATACATATACACACACAACTGCCCAGGAAAGGAGCAGTGGTAGACAGAAACTTAGCTCTTTCCTGAGTCCCATAGAAACCTCTTTATATTCAAAAACATCTGCAACAGGAACCCACCACTATATTGTCTGTTTAAAAACTTGCCACTCCCTGGAAGGAAAAACGAAGCTGCTGACTGTCAGAAGTCACCCTGGATGAAGAGCACCAGAGGCATCTCAGGCACATAAAATTTAGCTTTTGCCTCAAAGAAAAATAGGAAAAGAATGACAAAACATATAACTGGTCATTCCCTCCTTGTTGGGATCACTTTTAACCCTCCTCCATCTCCCCTCTGAGTGGGGCACTTCACTGTCAATGGCAGATCTTTAAATGATTAGAAAAGTGAACTGTAATCATTTGTTATTTGTAAAAGGGGTTAGAAATCAACCTCCATTAAAATATTTTGCTTAAGCTCTGCCGAATCCCAAGAGTGGAGCATAGACACGAGTAGGAGATGTTTACACAGCACTGCAGCAAAGGAAGCAGGTTTTCCTTCGCTGAAAGGGGAAAGTTCAGCTTCTCAGAATAGCAGCACACATTCCAAAATGGTGCCTCACATTTACCAAGAGTTATCAGTCAACGAGACGTTAAGATTTACATCCAGATTCAAATTTAGTTCTACTACATGCAACAGTAAAATGCCAGAACATTCAATACATGCTCCGGTTTTGAGTCTTATTTTTCCAGCCTCGCTTGAGATCGCCATATATTGTGTGTAGGCTGATTAATCCCTCTAGCTACAGCTCTTAGCACACAAAGAGGAATCCAGAAACCCCAAATTAAATTCCAAGCAGGAGGCTTACTTTCACAATTGATTTTTTTGCATTTATAACCTGGCTTCTTGTTCTGTAACAACCTAGTTTTTTACACACACAACAGCAAAAGGAGACCACTGTGCCTTTTACAGCAATGGTGCTTGCTCTGAGCAGCAGCGGGAATCGGTGTGTGCTAAGAGCAGCTGCAGGGACCGCAAAGGAAAAGAACCCAACCCGTGTGGGTGGCTCATGGTGGATCAGAGCACAGGCTCTGGGGTGCAGCTGGGGCACACGACGCCTCCGCGCACGCCGTACTAACCACGCTGCAGAGTTTGGCGTATGAGTTTTTACAGCAAATAGGCAAGTTTTTGCATGCAAGTGTTTTTCTGCTTTGTACGATTTTACAGCAGAAGGGGAAACAAAGCTCTGCTTTTCCCCTAGATCAGCAGCGACACCCAGCGACCACGTGCTAAAGAAGCAGCGGTGGCAGCGGACACGGCTCTGTAACACAGGGCTGGGTTACTCGGCTAAAACTAGCACTGGCCCTTGGCAAAACCAGCACCGAAACTCCGGGCCGTGGCAGGAGGGAAAGCAAGCACCGAGACTGGCCTTGGGGTGATTTAGCTGTTCACAGAAATGACATCTGTGCTTTGAATAACGTTGTGCTGCAGTTCAGAAAGGGAGAGATGCTTTTCATGAAGGGAGATTAAGTGGCCTGAACAGGCAAAGTGCCATTTCCCAATGAAATCCGCCCCGGCTGCACAGGAACCATGTCCACGGGGCATTTTTTTTTCAGACTGATCTGTTTTTGTGTTCTAGAATGAAAATCATTTGGTTGCAGGTAATTCCCTGGGGGCTGTGGATGCAGGAAGGCTGAAAAGGCTGCAGCTTCTCGTTAGCCCTGTCCTGCGGGAGTCTTACTGTGCTGCACGCTGTGAGACTAGGAGGGAGCTGTGCAGCTCCATGTATTCCCCAAGCAGGCGGCTGGCTCACCTCTCAAAATCACCTTTACTTTGGAACAGACTTTGCTTTGTAACATGGTCATTCATTTCCAAAGTATCTGTCCTACAGAAGCTCGGCTTGCTGCAGTTGTGCTGATGGACGCACTGCTGTGTGACCAGGCTTTGCTTCAGGGGAGAAGGTGCCACCTTCTTCCCGAGAAACACCCTTCCCCTCTGGCTGTGCCCTGGTTTTGAGTTGTGCAAAATGCTATGAGGCAAGATAAACAGTTAAAGAGATGCCCAGGAATAAAGTTAGCAGAGTTCCCAGAGGAAGAGATTAGTCAAATTAGGGGAGAAAAAAAAAAAAGAAAGAAAGTTTAAGGAAGAAAAACCTTGGCAAATTCCTTATTATAAGAGATGATCAGAAGACGCATATTCTAGATCAAAAGACAAATACACTTTTCAAAATCAGAGCCAAAAATTCCCTCTGCATTATACCTCAGGTCATATTTATGGTAGAAGAAATTGATTTTTATAGCATCATCAGAACAAGAGCACAGCGAAACCTTCATCAGTCATTTTCATTTTACATTCAGTTTTCTTTAGAGAAAGTGATTCAAAGTCTCAAGAAAGGAGAGAATCAGGCTTGAAAACTCCAAACTGGAGAAACACTAGTGTGAAAGGAAGCTTGGACAAAACAGTTAAGAAATGCAGATGGATGAAGTAGCCGAGAAAGAGCCGAGAGCTTGCCTTAAGTGAAAGGAGTGAGACAACCACGAGCAGCAGCAGAGACACCACTAACCACATAGCCAGGAGAGCTTCTCATATTGCTGGGAGTTTGCAAGACAGGTGAAAGAAGTGCTCAGAAATACAAAAGGAATCTATTTTCTCTTTGAATTTGTGTAGTAAGGAATATTGGCCGGCAATGGTAAAGAAAGGTCGAGAGTTTTGTCTTCCTGAAAGATGAGAGCTGCTGCTCTGACTGAGAGTAAAGCATCCAGCACAGTGACTGGCAATGTCAGAAACGTGGGACTTCCTACGCACACACACAGAGCCAGCTGTGATACTTTTGTTCACTACAAGCAATTAGCTCCGCAACGACCGCGTTAGGCTTTACCTGTGTGCCTACTTGTTCCTAATATGAGGTCCCCTCAAAGAAATAGGAGGAAAAAATTCCAACAGAGACCGTTTGATTGCCTTAGTGCTGGAGAAGTTGTTGAAACAGGCTGCACTGCAACAAGGTGAGAGGCAGAGAGGGTTCCCACACTCCCCCCGTTGAGCCTTTTCCTCACTGCGAGCATTCCAGCTAATGCAGATAGAGCCAGTTACCTGGACGTGCTTCCCACGGCAGGCACGGACATGCAGGTGAGTCTGAGCAGGAACACACGTGTCTGTGGACTCACTCTACAGGGCAGACAGTGACTGCTTGCAAGTAGAGCAGTAGCACAGGGGCTTGACCGCCGGAAAATCACCTGCAAGGGGCCTCTGGGCAGCACCTCTCAGCCTCGGAAATCCATGGCCCTGGTCGGTGCAGTACTGCCCATGGATCTGTGGGCAGTTCAGTATAGCCATTATTTGACATCTGTCAATTTCTAAGGCTCTGACTCACTTCTGGAAAAAACTTTATGGATCCAAATAATGAAAAACAATGAAAACCTTTGCCTTAAACTGGCAGGTCCTGGGTTTTATTCCTATCTTCACTTTGGATTGGCTGTGACCTTGGAGGAAGTTCAGCAGAATGTGTTTGACACTGAAATAATCAGTCATTCACTGAAACACCTTATTTATACTTTATCTTATACTAAGTATCTTATACTATATACTAAGATATGCAGACTTCTTTGTGTAGTATCTGGGTTTTTTTATAAACAGCAAAACAAAAGATCAATATCTATTCACAGCATAATTTATGTAGTTGCTAATTATTACAGATAACATAGGTGATCACAAAGTTGTTAGTATGAATTACAACAGAAAAAATCATTAATTGTATTTTTATAATACAGCATAACTACAGTAGGTAATAAATAGAGGTATTAAATAGATATTTAGCTTATTGCTGTACAAATTCAGTGGCATCAGTGCCCACACTCTAAATATTCTGAGGTTATAAAAAATCTGGAATATCTCCTGTAGTTTGCAGAGTTGTGATCTGAAGAGCTGAAGTGCCAGAGAAGTTAGGGCCACCTGCACTGCAGTGGGGAAGGAGGGACAATCTCCTAACATTTTGTAACATAAAATGTCAGAAATTTATAAGAATGCTCCTACTTCCATGTAAAATTTTTAACTACAATTTGCTTTGGGAAGAAACACTAAGACTCAAGAATATAACTTTCTAAATATAGCCATTATTTCTTTGCATCATCCCTTGGATACGCTTGCAAGTGGTTTTGCCTAATGACCCTTATTGCTACATTCAACAAAGTGAATTGGAATGTGCTGAAAATATCCTAAACTAACACTGAATTTGTTGATCAGTTAAAACAGACAAATTCTCTTATTTGTATCTTATTTTACTGCTCTTTTGGTTCAACATATGGCTCTGCGAGCATAGAGATTTTATTCCTTGCTGCTTGTAGGGAATGGTGATGATCAGGCATACATTTTATTAGCCCTTTCATTAACTCTGGTTCAGGCTCTTTTGCCAGTTATCCTTCTTGGTGCAAATTTCATTTTTTTTATGGAAACTAGATGCAAAGGTAAAAATAAAAGTCTTTCAAGAGCTTCTGCAGAATACCACTGGCCAGCTAAAGTCAAAACTCTTTTATTTCTGTGAGGGTTTTTATCATAAAAACATTTATTAGGAGATATAGTGATGGCAGAGATGTCAGTATAAAAAGTCATGCTTTGTTTTGGATGAAAAAAAAAAGATATTTTTGTTGAAAGGCTACTAGAAGATGTGGGTCACACCATGACTCCCAAAGAGCTGCACTGGCAGCTGGAGTAATGGGGCAGAGGGTAAATGTGCTGCCCTGTGAAGAAGGACTCGAGGAAAATGATGGTGTGTGGCCTAAATCCAAGTTTCCATGACCATATTCTTTCCCAGCATCACATCAGCTGCTTGTGGGGCTACCCTGAAAACCACATCAATTCAAAACGAGGTTTGCTTCAGCAAGCAGAGCTGCGCAGGACTGCAGGGACACCCCTGGGGGGTAGGAAAGGGGGCAGAGAGGAGGGGGAACTGCTGAAACCAGTCTAACAGCTCGCAGAACTGCTCAGGGGATTTGGCCCTCACTGATGCTTTGCATGGTTCTAGGATTGTTTCAAGTCCATTTCAAGGAAACTCAGAAACACTCCAAAAGTATTTCATATATTCAGAAAATGTTAAATATTAATAATGCAATAAATTTCTTCAATGCAACGTATTACATATAAAAGTACAATATAACTAATACATGAATTTCTATCTCTATATATTAATTTGGGCTCTAAGTGTAAAATACCGAGAGCTCTCCAACTTAATATTTTGTACCACACAAGTCAGAGGCGTACTTTAAATCTCATAAAGTCAGGAACCCAGGATTAGAAAATCTGCTCTGTAAATCTGGATTATGATAACAACACTAATTCCACACTCATGTATTCCTGCTTACACCTGACCCTTCCCTCATTCAACTAGTGGAATGGTACCCGCGTGCTGAAATAGCCAGTTCACCACTCTGGGATGTCAGTGTTTTAGAAACATGACTGGATTTATGCTCATAGTAAGTCCTTTAAAAGAGAGGCAGCACCTTGGTTTTAGCCTCTGGGATTGGCGCACGAGGGTTAAAACCAAAATGAACCCTGGAGACCTGATCTGACACGGGTGCTGGTTCTTCCAAACCGTACAGGATGTGCTACCCTGTGTCTGAGGCGTTCATTGCACTTCAGCAACTGTGGTCAGGGCTCTGCAGCATTTGCTGGGTTCCTAGGGAAATGATGGACAAAAGCCAGTGCCATTGTACAAAATTTGACTCTTCTACATCCCATAGGAACCCCCTGAGAAGAATTAATAGCAACAGTAAACTGACATCCTGTGTATGGACTAGTACTAGAGCAGATTGGTACACTTTCCTAAGAGTTTCCTGAATAGTTTCTCACAACATGGGAACTGACCTAAGATTTTCTCTGCAGTGTGTGGAAAGGAGTCTTTTTGGAGGCTGTACACTCTGCATACAGGATTTGATCCGAAGATGACTGCTCCTGCTGTATTCTTTCCCGTGTCTGCGGATCTCAGTCCTAATTCTCCTATTTTCCAAATCCCAGACACCAATCTTCATACTTCTCATCCAAGATTTATCACCTAGAAATCATAGTCTTATCACTTCAGACTATGACAGTGGAACATTCTCTGAATCCTGGGAAGAGGCAACTGTTAAACAGTTCCTATTCAGCACATACAAACACTTATTTCATGTGCTTAGATCTGGATGAGTTTTCATACAGATGGCAAAATCCTTTCAATAGAGGGTTCAAAAGAAATTCCCTCAAACTTTTCTAAGAAAACAGATACGTTTTTTACTTACTGAAACAAAACCCCATGGCATCCCCTTTAAAGCCTCACTCCAATCACAGCTCCAGGCTTTGTCTTCCTCCCAACCTTCACCTTCACCTAGTTAAGGACTGAAACCTCTTCCACCCTAGGCACAAGCCATGGCACAAGTTGTCAGGGGAGGAACTTTGCAGCCCACCCCTTTCTTTGGCAGCATTTTTGCTGTCCCACTCAACCAGAGCCCTATCGTTTGTCTCCTTCTTTGTCCCCTGAAGTCAGTGTGCAGCAAAGGCCATGCCCTCTCCAAACACAAGAGCTACGCATAATCTTTACCTTAACGATAGGTATAAGCTGACACTTTGCTCAAGACACCCAGCCATTGCCCAGGGGAGAAGCTCCTGAGGTTCAAACCTGCCTTCCACAGCCCTCTTCCAGCCCCACTCAAACCACGGCTCAGGGCTTAGTCTCTCTCCCAACCCTAGTCCTAAGCCTAAGGCTTTGCCTAGGCTGACCCATGACCTAAGACCTTCACCCAAGGACCAATGCAAAAGTCTTACTGTTATGTACCCTTTCCTCGACATCTTCTTTGTATCCACACCGCAAATACAGTTTTGCCTCCTCCCAAGCCTAACCCCAATACTAACCAATTCCCTAATAATGACTGTGGGCTCATCTTTCATTCAGTGCTGGCAGACACAGCCCTGATGAAACACAGTCAGGGAAACATCTTTCTGCAGCCCACACCTTCCACGGGGCTTCCTTTGGTAGCCCCTCCGACGGGCTGCTCAGGACATGGTCCCTTCTCCCTCTTGTGCATGTTTTGATTCTCACAAGATGCAACTCCCAAGTGGTACCTTGGGATACCAAGGTGGGTTGGAGCAGATGATCTTCAGTGGTCCCTTCTAACCTCAGCTATTCTGAGAAAAAAACAGAGCTAGGAAAAATTTGAGAGAGATTCCAGCTTTGCTAATTGAGACTTAAGGAGAAGTACTTTTTGTCCTTGAATGACTGCCTGAACATGGCACAAAGTTCTCCAAATCCTGAATTTCATGCCTCTCACGCTTTTGTAGAGCTGACTCCAATTCTCTCAGCATTCGTTTAGAAACACTTGTATGTTTTTAATTTTTCCTTTGAATATAGAGTTACCGGTTTGTTGGGTTTTAATCAGAAACAGAAAGAACAGTTTGAAAATGAAATCTAGATATGTCTAGTGTGCTAAAATCGACTTCTGTGTTCATTTATTCCTCCTTTTTTCTGTTTCTACGACAGCATATTTCAGCACACAGCTTTCTCCATGACTGATAACTTGAAGCAAAAACAAATAATAAGAGCACCAAGGATAGTCAAGCTACGCATTAGTGTTGTCCAGAAATCTTAAGTAGGACAAAAGCTTCAATTGGGGCTTATTGTCTGTTGGAAAAGATTAGATAAAACAGAAAATGAGTCAAAGATAAGTGGGAGATGAATAAAACATCAACGATATCAAGAACAGAAATTTGGTTGTTCCAGCATTATGAATACATTTCAGGTTTTTAAAATACCCTGATCTGTCCTTTAATCTTCGCTAGTAGGAGGCAAGACGGATTTATTACAACAGCATTAACTTTAGATGTTCAGTTTATCAGAAGTAAGCAAAAGTTGTTTGCCAGGAAAAAAAAAAAAAAAAAGGGGGAGAGATGTAGGTGCAGAGAAAATCCTTGAAGTCTACAGATTTGATTCTGGCTAAATCTCCTAGTTCCTATAATTTTAGGATCTGATAGTAAAAGTAGAAATCAGCCTGCGATGTAAATGGCTTCTGAACTCACTCACCTCAGTGCAGAGCTCAATCACATGCAGAAGTAGGCACTTCTGTTTAAGGTCAGCTGGGAATACATGCTCATTTGTCACTAAACAAGCACATAAAACTCTTCCTTACTGGGGGCCCCTACATAAATATATCCATGCCTAAAACTGGTCATTAATTGCCTTAGAAGTGAAGGGCAAATTCCTAACTCCACCAATCTCAATGGGTGCTCTGCTGTTGACTCTGTTCAAATGAGGATTTCAGTTCTCCAGGAGCCAAAGACATCAGTTACACAACACCGAGTTGTCAGATCCTTCTCATTCTGTAACAATGTCTACAGTGCAGTTCTGTGTTACCAAAACACAACAGAAAATCTAGGGCATAGCAGAGAAAAACAGATAAGAATACAGGAAATAACTACAGAATATGTTAAAGACGCCGTGGTCAAAAACTTGCTTATATTTCTCTTCTTGTCAAAGAAAAGCAGAAGCAACAAACTTTGCTTATGTTACTCAGTATTAAACAGAAATTTTCCTTTTCTTTTTTCTTTTCTCTTTTCTCTTTTTCTTTTCTCTTTTTCTTTTCTTTTCTTTTTTCTTTTTTTCTCTTCTTTTCTTTTCTCCATCCAAATACGCTCATGGCAGAGGGGCTGTAGAAACTGAGTAACTGCAATCAGCATGCTACATGCACTGTTCCCAAAACTAGAGAGGTGGGAATCAAAGCAGAGCCGGAGAATCCAAATTTCTCTAAAGAAATTGTAGCTCCATTACTGAATGCAACAGTGTTTCTGGGAAATGACCACACAGATATCAGCTAATGCAATTAATTACCATGTTTCAGGTAACCGTTCTGTAATTTCCATGCACCAGAGGAAGCAGTGGGAGGGCAGCATGTGATTCGTGGGTAGCAGACAGTGCCCCTGACTTCCTCTGTCTCAGGAGCAACACACAGCAAAATGGTATGAGGGATATGCTATGAAAAGAGAATAATTTGGCTAAATTTGGTGTCGTACAGGATCAGGCATATTACTGTTACCACAGAAATAATCACATCCAGTACTTTTCTCTTTTTTAAGTTTGTTCTCAGAAACTTACTGCATGATTTATGTTTTAAATGGAAGATTATCCTAGAATTTCCTAGTCCTCTCCTATAAGTAACTTGAGATTAGCACTGGTGGCCAAGTCTCACTTTACATTGGCACAGACTAAAATACGAACACTTTACAGTCCACATACAGATTAGTATTTTACTGAACCATCTGTTTCCTCGGAAGCACAAAAGAGATCACAAAAATTGAACTCTTATCCCAGCTCTCCTTCTGAATAGGTAGACGAACAGCTGAGTTCCCAGAGAGATGAGAGTCTGCTATTTCCCAGTGTTCTGGAATGGCTGGCAGTCTTTACAGACGACTCAGAAAACAAGGCCCCAGCTCTCGAGAGCTGAGAATCTTAGTAAGATAATCATGAACAAATGATGATTGATGACAAGGTAAGCGAAGATGCTGGCTGCTTTGGAAGGACAGGCTGCCCAGAGAGGTTGTGGAGTCTCCTTCTCTGGAGATCTTCAAAACCCACCTGCATGTGACCCTGTGCCATGTGCTTTGGGTATTACTGCTGGAGCAGAGGGGTTGGACTAGATGATCTCACTTCCAACCTCAACCGTTTTGGGTTTTGGGGACTTTTTTTTTTTTAGTAGGTTCTAAGGTTTTCAGGGTTCTCTCTTTTTTTTTTTTTCTTTATAGTCATTAAGTGTTTGGGTCTTTTGCTTTTTCACAGTCACAAGCTAGAACTGGATTGCACCAGAGCAGGGGCAGTGAAGGAAGGTAAGTTGAAAGAAAGAATGAGAGATTTGAAGAGGGAGTGGGGTGGACAATGCAAAAATAAAACATAGCCTATTCTCAAATGTAGGGAAGAGCCAGCCCGTAGAATCAGGTTTCAAAGGAGCTGTCAGGTAAGAGGCTGGGGGAGCATGCTGGGGGAGCATGGCATGGGCATGATAAAGGTTAAAGATACATGCGCATAGTATGCAATACACGGACAAGAAAGGAACTTAGTTTGGGAAGGCCATGAAGAGGCGTTAGGTTTTGAGTAAATGTCAGGAAAGGGAAGGAAACGTAAGAGTGCAAAGCCTGTGGTGGAATCTGAACAAGTTCCAGTCCATGGTGCAGCTGGAGGACTGCAGGAGAGGGCAGAGGGGGAAGAGCACTGCTGGAGTGCTAGCAGAGTGCCGCTCCTCTGGAGCACCGAGAAGCTGCCTGCACACAGTGCTTACTCATTTCCCTGCCTCCTAACCACCCATTTGCATGAAAAGTTGTCCCTTTATTTGCTTCCTGATGCCTGCAGCTATTTGAGGCTGTTCTACACTGTGGTCCTCAAAACCAAGTGTTTTAAAATGTCTAAAACCTAAAAAATAAGCAGGTGTAAATGGTTTAGGGGGATGACTTCTAAAATGAATGAATGTGTAGATTCAAACCCTGAAGAAGACAAAAATAATGTCTTGAGATGAAAAGGTTCACTATAACCATTCACACTAGCCATTTATATTCACATATAACTAAATTTCCACACACTAGGCCAGCTCTCAATATATGTCTCAGTTGGTCATGACTGTGTACTACTCCTATGTTGCAGCAGATACAGGTACACCGTAATACTTGACTGCAGGTTGAAAACTTACCATTTTATACCCCCTAAAATTAAATACCTCTGCATCTATAAGGTGTGGAGGTTCAAGTCACCAAGCCAGTGAAATTCATGGCCTAAGTCCTATGGTCAGGCTTTAAACTAGAATCATACTTGAGGACTAAAAGTCAGACTTGGAATAGACAAATAACAGGCCTTTGCTTCTTATTTTGCATTTAAGAAAATCAATGCCAATTTTTTGCACCCAGGGTTTCTGGGAAAGTATTCATACCTTCAGGCTCCACATGTGGATATCTATGCTGTATGGCAGCCCACCTGATCTCCCTGTGTATTAGCTGGAAGCACTCACTCAATTAGCAGAATTCCTGTTTTAAAAAGGGGGGAAATCTGCCTGAAACTATACAAATAACTTCTCAAAGTCCAGAAAACTATCATTATGAAAGAATAAATGCATGAAATATTCTGACTAGAAAACCAAAGGGATAGCATTTTATACCATACTAAAGTGCCTATTCACCTATAGAAATAACCTCTGTATATTACTTTTAAAAAATGTTTTAAAGAACTTGATAAACACAAGAGTTTGGGAGGTAAGAGTGAGAGTCACAGCTGACACAGTTATAGTGATGATTTGTAAATTCATTAAAGTTTCTTACACATTCATTTAAGAAAATCTAAAAAGCCACCCTATCTAAGAATTACAAAAAAAATCACATTGAGAGATATCCGAACCAGTTCTAGCCAAGCTAGTTCAGACAGTGAGAACAGTTCAGTGTTGCTGGTATGGAATAAATTTGCTAAAGCTGATTTGTCTTGTACTGAGCAAACAACTGTAACATAGGAAGAAAACTTAATTAGCCAAAGAGGTGCTTTGCCAAATACACTCCTGCTGCTGCTTCTACCAGCACCCTTAGATGTAGCTTATGAGTCTGTGCACTGCACTGTGCACTACAGAAAAACACAGATAGCCAAGATAAAAGAAGGGGGGTTTGAATACCCTGAGACTTCTATTCATTCATATTCAAATTGCTTGCGGGTGAGCTTTTTTATCTGACCCACACTTTTTTTTTTTTTTTTTAAAAAAAAAAGGTTCTTCCTCTGGTACATGGGGAACCTTCAGCTTTCTGTCACACCGGCCTGTGTCGGAAGGGCACAGTGAGCAGGGCTGTCCTGAGCATGCCTGTGCCTGCTGAGGCAGAGCATCCAGGCCAGGGCAAGTTCAGTTCCTCCTAGCTAATATTAAGGGGAAATGGCAACACTTCTCCATGGTGCTTTTATTAGGCTGTGTTACTTAAAAACCCAGTTTCTCCTCCTGATGCCTTGCCTATGAAATAATAATGCTCCCCCACATATCCTAACCAAAAAGAACAGGCACTCTTTCATAGAAGAAGAGATACATCTATAGCTCTTCTTAATGTGCACTGATCTTGATACAGTCTGTGGCAGCTGATCTCATGGCATAAAAAAAATCTCTACAAGGCTGTGCCTCAGATGCATATCCCTGCTGCTTCTCTTACTTCTGTATCCACCCCTCATCACACATACACGGTCCCTATACGTTGTTCAGTGGGAGTTTACACATGGACTTTCAAAAACACTCCTTTTTTTTTAGAAACACTGGTTCAATGAGCACCATTTTGTCTTTAGTTAACCCTATTCAAAGTAATGCCTCTCTCCCTGCTAACTTTGATTTGATATATAACTGCTTCAGATCCCATCCTGCTGATGTGCTTGATGTATTCCGTCCCGTTCTCTCTCTACCTGGATATAATCACTCGGATTAATGCTGCTGCTGTGTTCAGCACAGTGACAACATTTTAGAGCACTGTTTTGTTGTCCACAATCAGCTCACTCTTGTGCCTCTGGTGCTCTGTAATTAGACTCCTTCAGACACACAGTTTCATTACTAGGGTTCATCAACTTATAGTGCATTGTTGTCAATGACTGCATTTTCATTCCCTTTTTGGGAGGCGAGGGTTACTGTTAAATTAAAAAAACAACCAAACAAACAAATAATGGAGGTTAAAAAGCATTACTCACCCTTCACCTCGATCTAACATACTGCTTGGACTAGACAGAGAGATGGGCAGCGGATACAGCAGGAAGATGTTCTCACGAAGAGAGGGACTTGAGTGGCTTTGTAAGACAGCAACCTAGGAAGAAATGACAAGCCAGTACCCACGTTTACTGTTTGTAAATGTGAGCATTGATTCTGCTTTCACAAGTGGCTTTCATCAAATGCAAATCAGAAGCCTGGCATCTGCCTGAGTAACCAGGCAGCCCTGTCCCCCTTTCAGGGGAACAAAAGCCATACAATCAAAGGGTTTTAAAAGGATGGCAAACTTATTGTGAGCTAGAAAAGGTTAAAAGTCTGCCAAGGCTTAAATATACCTCTCAGAGCTCCCAAGTATGAAAGCACTTGTGACATTTATGGTTTTTTTTCCTAGGAAATGTTTCTGTATGCTTGAAATATGATAGAAAGTGACCAAAATGGAGAAAAACAGACTCGTTACATGTCTTATTTCCCAACTGATTTTGAAAGCTCCAGAAAAGAAACACATATGATAGATCATATTATTTCTTCTTCCATTTTAAAAAAATCTGCTCTTAACTACAGCACCCAGGTTATCATCAAAGGGCCAAACTGTGCTCCCCTTCCCAGTGTCAAATCTCCTTATGCAAAGATAAGTAACAACTGGCATTCATCCTGAATGTGGCATTGTTTTTTTTTCTGATCTCACAAATCTTCACCAAGACTGGCACACCTTGGAAAATCATGACATTTTCTTAGAAAATTGAAATGAAAGAAAATGAAATGAAAGGAAAACAAATTTTCAAATGTGCTGAAAATTCATTACTACAACTTACACCCTTTAGTTACAAGTATACATTCCCAGCACCACTGAAAGCCAGATACATAGTTCTACTGAAAATCTTACAGGAAAATATTTAATGCTAATTCATATGTGTATTTATTGTGAAAATAAAGCCTTTGGCTATCTGCTAGCAGAACAAAATAGATATTTAAGCAAGAAAATGTTAAGAAAAAACTCAATGAGCTCACCCAATGGCTTGTATTTCTAATAATTTTATTTCTCATTCATTTGGGAATAATCACAAAGCTTATTCCAAAGATTATAAGGTTGGACACCAAAATTCAAAGATCCAAAATGATCCTGCAGTGACAATATGATCAAATTTTCTGCTTTTTGTTTAATGATTGATTCCAGATTCCAAACTACAGAAAGGAGTACCACTTCACACACCAGTTTTAGCTTCATAAGAGAGCTAATTGTCAGTGCTGTTACTGAGGAGTTGGAAAATAATTCAGTCAGAGAACTGTCTGGAGGACCCCGCTCCTGTAAGGAAACCACTCTTTATGATTACAAACCGAATTTAATTTAAAACGGGTCCTTGTTCTAATGGTTTTGAACACAGTCACTGACTGACAGAAAAACCTGTGATTTCTGCTGAAGTAATCATAATCATCCCTGGTGTTTAGAGACAAGTGCCAAGGAAAAGCTGTCAATTCTTTAATTAAGGCCAATTCAGAATAAAGGATTCAAAGCAACAGGAAGGATTTTTTCACCCCATGAAATGTATAAATCAAATTATGAAAATCAGTGTCACAAGAAATCATGGAGTCTAAAAAATAAATAGATCTGAAATAAAATTCTGTGAAATTGATAGGCCTCAGACATGATAGTCTACATACCCCCTCCACCTCAGAAGGACTGACTGGAATGTATCAGGCTTGACCTATACTTTCTGTCACTTAATTATTTACTTTCAGCATCTCTCTTTGGTAGAGGGTTTTACTGGAATACTCCAAGAAAAAGTTAGCCTGAAACAAACATACAGTCCCCTTCTTGAGGCACAGAAGGGGTTCAAACGACGCAGGGGCAACTAGTGAAGGAAAACAAAAATGATTATTTAAAATGAAGGATCCAGAAGAAGATACTAATTACAAAAAGGTTTTATCATTGTAAACATAGGAGGTAAAAGTCTACTCTAAGGACATTCTGGTCACTGTGACAGGAAACCGAGCTGGACACAGCACGTCCATCTCATCTGCTAAGAAAGTTTTTAGGGCACAATGATAAGGAAAGTGGAAAAAAATCATTCTGTTCTGTTGTCCTTCTGGAGAGCATCTTGTGTGGATCAGCATCCCTTTTGTCCCTCAAAGTTTAAACAATATGAAAATGATTAGGGAATGTTTAGTTGCCAGTAAATGCACAGCTAATAAGATTTTACGCTACCTTTTTCTATACTGTAATTAGGATCAGTGTTTATCTGAAGATGCTCAGAAGAAATTTTTATACTTCGAGGGACAAAGTATGCATCTGATTGAACTCCCAGCATGAGGTTCCTTATCTTGGCAGTGCTACAGGCTGCTATGGCTGGAGATTACAGTGGTACGCGGGGTTTCCTTTAGATAACTATTCTGGTGTGTCTGCAGCACTGCATATTGCACAACAGGGACGATAAATTTTCCTAAGGTAATCCAAAATGCTGATAGCCTAATGCTGAGTACAATATCACTGCTTATTGTGTTTGCATGAGATAGCTCTGTGTAATAGGAGTATGATACATCGTGATAACATTTTGTATTAATACAGACATTGAGCTAGTATATTATTGCTTTCCACAGAGTTCTCTGATTGTAACTATATCTCACTTAAAGCTTTGAAATATTATCAATTAATACATATTGATTACCACTTCAAGTATGGGCCAGATTTTTTTTTTGTAAGTGCTAATTCCTGAATTCCATTAAAACCATGAGAGTTACCACTTCAAGTATGGGCCAGATTTTTTTTTTGTAAGTGCTAATTCCTGAATTCCATTAAAACCGTGAGAGTTACTGTGTGAAAACTTCAGGCTCCCTCTACTAGCTCAGTACCTAGGACAGCACAGATTAAAGGTTAAAATCTGCCTGGTCTCTTTAATATTTTTAATCTCATCTCACACTTACTCTACTATCATATCACCAACAACCCCAACGCTTTTTCAAATACTTTTCAAAAGAAAACACATATTCAATCGGCATTAACTTCTCACCTGTCTTTCCCCCACTCTTTCACTTCTTTCCCTCTCCATAAACAGAGCCAGATACCAGTGTGTTCACATACACCAAAGAAGATGCTGGAGATTAGCAAGCTTCTGCATTTTTTAGTGTGAAAGTGGAGAAGCACATTACCATAAATGCGAGGCCTCCATTTATTAATGTCTAAACATCCAACACATCATTTGGAACTTTAATCAGCACATCCCGTTTTGCTCATGGGGGCTGCCTGGATGCTGAGCGCTAACGAGCGGCCCTGGATGCCAACGGCTCTGGGAAGCGCGCTGGCCTCTGCGCATCACGTGGATTATCTACAGTTTATTTGCATCTCTCCTTCCCACCACCATTCAGCTTCACCTCGCTTTGACCTTGACATTTATAAACCAGGGAGAGCAGCCATGGGACAAAAGAAAGGCCAAAACTAAACTAAAAAGGCAGGCAAAGACGTTTCCATCTACAAGTACGTTGCAACAAGCTGCTGAGCTGAATATTCCCCATTACAGCAGGATCATTTTTATATATTGCACATCTTGTCTCCTCATTCTTTTAAGTTTCACAAATGCTTACAGAACATATGTTTAGAAAGTGTTGTTTTAGCCAAGTTATTTTAAGGATCTTAGCAAGACAAGGACTGTGGGGAGAGATAATACTTTTTATAACTGACACATTTGCAAGCTATTAAAGGTATTAAATATATTACAGATTGCTGCATATATTACTAAAAGGTAATATAACAATCCATGTATTATAAATTCAATAGAGCTGGAAAAACAGACAAGCTTTGAGGCACACAAGCCCTTTTTCAGATCCTATCGCATATATCAAAAGAATGTAATCCTCTTTCCCCATGATATAACATTTAGTTAATCATTGTCAGATCTGTTCTTCAACTTCATAAAGCCTCTAACTTCACCAAAAGGAAAATCATCCTTCCTAGAGCTGTTCCACAGCTAGAGCTGTTGCACAGATGCTATAATGCCTGTCTTTAAGGGGAATCCTACACCCAAGGTATTATTTGTATATCTGTGAGTGACAGTGTTTGTTATGTAAACTGAGAAATACTTTCTCTGAAAGCCTTTATTTTCTTTTCCATTTATTTTCTGGCTTTTTTATGAAGAAGTGTGTGTATACATATATATTTGCACATGCACACAAAAATATATATATATATTTAAATATTTTCAGGAAAAGAAAATCTCTTTCTTCCCTGCCAAGAAAGATTAGAAAAATCATATGGGAAAAATAATGCAAGATATTTTAAAATAAAAGGCCTTACCTCCCATTATTAGCCTCAGAATAAGCTGATGTATAGAATTTAGCCAGACCTATTTCCCACCCTTAAATACAGTGGAAAGGGTTGATTTCATTGTTGAAGTTAAACTTGGGAGAGGCCCTTGGATCACCTGGTTTGGCCTTCTGCAAAGAACAGGCTATTGCATTTTACCATCAGCTGTAATACAGAAACCAATAACTTGTGCTTAACTCCAGCACACCTCCCAGGAAGGCATACAATTTTGATTTGAAAACTTCAAGGTATGGCATAACCACGCAAAAATAAATGGTCAAAAATAAAGATTCCCCTATCTCCTTTTCCATATATATAAACACTACAGCTGGTTGCATCACTCAACTTTTTCTTTTTAATATTAACATTTGGTCTCTTCCACTCTTACAACTTTCCTCTTGCACTGCAAGATTTATTAAAAATTACCAGTGTACCAGACGTCTTTCCTTCTAGCTCTTTAAAGATGGTTTGGTATAGATCATCTGCAACCCTCAAAATAAAAGTGTTTATCCTTTAGTATTATCTGTGCCCTGAAAAGGACTTTCTCATCCTGGTTTAATGCAAACATACAACTTTATAACTACAGAACAGGAGCTCACTGAGCTGTTCTGAGTGTTTCTCTATCTTCTGTATTAATAACAATTTAATTATTTCAAGTGAGTGAAGGACTTGCATCATGGCAAGGAATTCTTTGACTCCTCCTCCTTATCATTGTCTTCAGGTTTTCCCTGTTGTTCTTGGCTTATGATTTTTCTAGATTTCATATCTTCCAAATAACATACATTGATATTTATTTACCAAGAATACATTTCTATATTTAAAATTACATGTTCTTCAGGAAAAGAGGTGACTTCATGGAAGTGGTCTCTACAGACACTTTAAAAAAATCAGGTTTGAGTAAGCCTGAAGACAAGTTCCTCCAGCGTGGAGCAAAAGATCATGGATTCTTCAGGGAGATCTCAAGCCCAAGTTTGAAACAAACTTCATATCTTCACAGGGAAGAAATGTAATTATTCTGAGGCTCTCCAGACAATGTCACAGGACAATCAGGAAACATGAATCCCTCATATTAAAAAGGTTACAATCAAAACCTTCATAAAATACAACCGTTAGCAACAAAAAATTGGTGAAACAATTAGATTTAATATAGTAAGGAATACTCGAATACTCACAGCACATCTTAAACTAAGGTTAAGACAGCTCTGCCTCTGGGGTTATAACCAAAGTTTATGCAGGTTAGAATTTTGCATAAATCCAGTAAGAACATTTTTGAAAACACTGGATAACATAAACCAGTTACTGTTCCAGGGAAAAGTAACAAAGAAAAGAACATGTATGTATATTTGTAAGATTTGAGGATGTATAAAATATAATTCATTCATTTTCCACTTTGAATGAGAAAACTATTTTGGAGTCTTAAGTAAATATATATTTTTTATTTAGTGCTATACAAGCTTATATTGTTTCAGGTAACCTTCCAAACAGCCTTCCCTCAGCTTCCTGAAAGGTTAAGAAAGTTGATTTGAAACCCCTGCAGATCTTCAGAAGCCTACTCAGAATCTTCAAGCAGTTACGAGCAGAACATTAGGCCAGTTACAGTAAATGACAATTTCTCGACTGACCTGAGGAGGACCAGGGCATCACTGCACGCACCCTTTCCAGAGGTTATCTTCTCCACTGCTCTTTCTGCAAAGCCTGGAACCCTTTCGGAGGGGCACTTCACTCAGAGACTATCAATCAACTCTCATGGCCATTTCCCCTTGCAGTGCTGGATCCATGCCAGATTGAAAGGAGGAGCGAGCACACATGTGCCCGTGCATGTCTATCTACTCTCATGGCCATTTCCCCATTGCAGTCCTGGATCCATACCAGATTGAAAGGCGGAGCGAGCACACATGTGCCCGTGCATGTGCATGTGCCGAGCAAACTCATGCATAACTCCGGTAGGCTATGTGTTGTGCCCAGAAAGAAAGGAAGAACTACAAGACATTGCTACTGCACTGCTAGACTTGCATTTCTTACACAGATCACGCCCTTTAATGTTTGTTACACATGCACTTTGACATACGTGGCAGGTGCTACAAGCTGCTAGAATCAGGGCCAAGATTAAGGAAAAACGGTCATAAAAAAACAGTGTAATAGGTGCTTAAGTGGTAGCAAAGTTAAAGCGATGTGTGTAACTAATCAAGAAATCAAATGTTAAAGTTCTGGGAACACTTGTAACACTTTGCATATGGTTTTCAAACCAAATAGAGTTGCATCACTAGACAACAAATGAATAAATAAATTGCACTGCAGAAAGACAACATCATAATCTACAAGTCCTTTGTATCAGAAATAAATGAGTATAACAGCTTCTTTCACTGATACATGAGATTTATGCACAAGTTTCTCAGTAGTACTAATGGCATCTATTATTATAAAGCTTTCAACCAGCAATAGGAAAATAGTAATTTATAATGAACTACATTAGGCTATGTAATTTAATATGAAATTCTAAAATGGTTGCATTTTTTTCAATGTCTTTCAAAAAGGTTAAGGTACTGATAATAGTTTACTTTAAAAATATAAACTTTCATGAACTTTATATCTTCCAAATAATTTATTACTGTCTTAATACGACATATAAAAACCTACTTGAAAACAGCGTTAGTGGAGATCTAAATAACTTCGTCAAAATTTAATTAGCTTGACAATTATAGCAGCATCTCAGCTAATACCATAGTACATTCTTCATTATTTTCCACTTCCTTGTAAGTCATCTGGAGTTCACTGACATCAGACAAACTGTGGCCGGGATTTTGCAACAGATCCTAAACACAAATCAGTTACTAAAAGTATTTGAAACAACCCAACATGAGGTTATTCCAAAACTGGATAGGAAAGAGAAGATGGAGGTGGGGGAAATATCAGGCAGCAGTTTCACAGAGCAGAACAAGAGGAATGGTTTGAAATATCCTTGTCCTGCACCACATTTTGCCCATCTCATTTCAACCAGCAGCATCTTCTGTGGACCCTGCTTGGAAGTAAATCAGAAAAGTGATCCCAACTTGGAAGAAATGGAACTGAGAAACAAATAGGACTTCATTATTTTTTAAAAGCTAGATCAGGTTTACAAACTTGCTTTCCCATATCTATGGCAAAGACACATATGGCACAGCAGCAAGTTGAATAGAAATGTCTTATGTTAGTATTCCTGCCAAATTTTTGTAACATGAAATCATGGCCTCTATGGTCTGTACAAACCAGATTATTTCAGCTCTTATTAAATCTTTCTGTGCAGAACACAACCTAAATGTAAGTTTGTACCCATTCAAGATTGATGGGGTTTATTTCAAGAGTTAAGAACTTGTTTAAATATTTATCTTATTTGGAAGATTGAGAAAGCAGTTGTAAATAACCACATTATGTGAAAATACCTGTAAAAAGGTTTCATGGTATCAGAGCTACCTATAATAACTCTCCATAAAGGCATATTTTGCTTAGTTTTCCCATGTTCCTTAAATTATAAAAACACATTCCACATTTTTTATGGGACAAGGGTATATTAGATGTTTGATTTTCTTTAAATATTTTCCCCTTTTTTCTAAAAATATTCTTCCAATAAAAACATCCCATGCACATGACCAAGTTCACACACCTTCTGAATTTACTTCTGCAGCCATGAGGTACCTCTTGAGCTCTGCTAAGGTATATTGACTGCTTATTACCATAGACATCTAAATACCTCTTGTTTTACAGTCTCCTGAAATATTTGTCTAGTACCTATGAAAACAGGTAAGATTGAGTTTAACCTTGTGCCTCTGAGTAAATTAAATTTAGTGTTTTATTATTAATTCCATTATTTCATTCCATGTTTCTAGAAGCAAGTGTACAAATATCTTAATATAACTCCATGCAGCGCACTCTAATCCTGGTTTAATACAGCCTTTCACTAACGAAAAGAAATTCTATTAATGGTTCTGATAATTCTGGGTTACACAGAAGTAGGTTTTACCTTCAGCCAAATCTTTCTCCATTTCTACTTGAGAGCTACACCAAAATGAAGAACCATCTCCAATGCACCCATCTCATGCCACACCAAACGCACACGCAGCACATGCGACACCCACCATGGTGGTTTTCCTTCCCTGTGTTAAGTTATCATAGTATTTCTGAGCATTCATGTCACGTTTTCATCCCAAATGCGAATGCATTCCAGGCATACCACAGCTGAAACAATTCCCTTGCCTATCCAGCCTGGAAAGTACACAGGTAAGATATACAGCCAAACTGTTTAACTCTGTGCTCATGCATTTTATAGATGATATCCTTAAAACTTAACAAAGTCCCTGAGATACTTGGCCTGAGATTTGAGCTTTTTAGTGTTCTTATTGAAACTACAGGGAAGTTACTGAGAAATATCTGTATTTTAAGTGCTAAATTTTATTCTTTATCATTTATAGAAATTATAAGTTTCCATACATTTACCTAAAGTATAAAAATCTTAATATGTAATCCCTTTTTCACTAAATCTAAAAAAAAAGTTCCAGATTTCTCTATTTAAGGTCTTACAGATAACAAGTAATTTTCCTCTTTTTTTTGCACTTTTTTTTTCCCCTACCTCCCTCCCATGACACAGGCAGCTCATTAATTCTACAGTCAGCAGCTAAAGGGAATTACTCTCTTTGATGTCAGACATTACTGATCACATCCCTTACTGATCACTAAACCCAGACTGCAAAACACATCTCCTTTCCTTTCTTACTAGAAGTTAACAAATCAGCTCTATAAAGGCTCTATAAAGGATAAAAAACAGAGCATATAAGCAGTAAGGAAAGCTATGTACTACTTTAACCTGCATGACTTTGTGCATTCAACCTACAGTGACATAGAGTTAGTCAAACGTTTCTCACAGCATCACAGAATTACCAAACAAGTCCACTGTGGTCTAAATCTTAAAAATGAATGAAAATCATATTTAGGAAATGTCTGTTCTCATGATCAAGGTCAGGACAACTATTCAGAAAAGAGAAAGTGTCTTGCTTTTCTGAAACAGTTTAACTGCTAATCTATAGGTTTAATAGCGACCTGAGAGAAGGATGTGCAGCACCAGCTATTCAAACTGCAGCCAGGGGCGTCAGATGGCCAATTCTGACAACAGGCAAAAAAACAGGAAAGAGAAAAACTGCAAGAAAGTCTTTAATAACCAATTTTCAGAAAGATTTGATTAGGTAGCGCATTGCCTTCACAAATCAAACTCATCAATCACATGGGCACTCTGCAGCTTTCTGTAAAGCTGCATCCCCTGATTTCCAGTGTGTTTAAGCCACTCGCCTTCCTTGGCCGCACGCTTGACATTGATTTCTCAGCTGTCTGTTGGATACAGAAAGCCACTTCAGCTACAATATCAGAAAATGATTTTTTGTCATACAATGCTCTATGAAAGTCTCAAGCAAGAATGTGTGAGAGCTCTTTAAAATGCAAGATTGACCAAGGGGGAAGCAGAGGTTGGTTCTGCAAAGAAGAAACTGTCATGTGGCTGAACACATCCCCTCATGATTCCCAGAAGCAAAGAAGGAGCTAGAGGCAGAAAACTGACAATTATTATATTGCCTGCAAACTGACAGCATACATACATCTAGAGCATTAAGCCTTTACTCCTGGATTCACTTTCCAAAGCTCATTTCAGCATTAGCCCAGTAACACTGTGCAAGACATTACTCTTCAGTTTAAGGAAAACCTGGGCACCTTTTTCTTCCAAGTACTGTGACAATTAAAGATTCGTATGGCTGCTCTCTCTATCCTGTGGCAACATGAGTTGACGTGATTTTTGTCTGCAATTTTCCTCCGTAGTAAATTGTCAGTAATACATGAAACAGAAAGCAAGTGTGCTTAGAAGAAGAGTAATTCTGCCTTTTTCCAACTGCTGTCTGCACAGCAGAAGCCTGCAGTGATGGCAGGACAGCTATGCAGGCTGGAGCGTCTGCTTGTATCAAATCACAAGAACAGAGCTCAAACAATCTAAATCCAGGAGGTGAACTAATTTTGATATAATACTGAAAAAATATGAATCAGAAATGTATCTAAGAGGGAAAAAATTAAGATTGGCGATACTATAGAAAAATTGCTACCGTTAGTCACAGAAGACTCCTGACACTGTTAGAAACCAGATGATGAAGGAAACTATTCAGAAGTGATAAAGCATTTGGTGACATGATATTACTCGGTAACTAATCTTCTGTATATCCATTTTGGCAGTTCAGGAATAAGAGCATCAAGTGACAGGGTGCCAGTGAACCCCCAGAGCAGAAACCCAGCACACTGCTAGGACTTGCTCACATTTCCAATTTTTGGATCAGATACACGAATCAGACACATGATTTACTCTAGGGTTCTTAAACTGTGGTTTGGAGGCAACCTAGTTCAACTGGCAGTCAGAAGAAAAAAAAAAAAAAAGTTTAAATCTTCCCACACTTATTTAATCACAATTGCTATTTTGTGGCCACTTATTGCTCAGAAGTGTCTGGCAATCATATTCACTTGGGAAAATATTATGCCTTTGGTATAAAAAGGCAATTAAAGTTTGGAACGATGTTCTAGCAGATTAAGATGTCTGATGATCCTTTCTTTCTCAATCCTTTTGTATGTTTGCACGCATGCACTTTATTTTGGGATGTCTAAATATTAATGTGGTATAATGTCATTTCATGACATTTCAAAACTAGAAACAGTATAAAGAATTGTAACATTTCTGTGGCTACATCTACTAGACACTGCATATTAACAAGTAAAGTGTATTACCTTTTGGAGGGACAAGATAAATGTTTTATTAATTATTTTCTGTGCTATAAATTGCAAGAAACAGAGTCTTCTTGAATTGATGTTATAAGGCCTGCAGATCGCACAGCTTTTCCAGGGGCATTTGGCCTCACAGCCAAACTGAAGAAAGCAAATAGGTAGCTTTATTATTACACATTTTCAAAATTTCTAGAACGTAAAATGAAATAACACATAGTGGACTTTTTTAATGGGGAACATAGTGATAAAAATCAAACTTGGGGAACACAAAGTCTTTCATAATCTGCACTCTCCCATGTCTCCTGAACGTGGTTCCTCTTCAGTAGCACAGGAATATGACCTAAAGGGTCTGCTTTTTTTCCACCCTATCAGTCTCTGCAAATTACTTGGTCTGGACTCCTTTATGCAGGAGGTGAAGGACTGTGTGGTTGCACCTCTTGAGTGAAACCTTCAGTTAAGTGCCAAAATGAACAGTGATCTTGGAGCCAACCCTCTCCTGCACCCATCCCAGGAATTCATAACTGTGTTCAGGGCACACTTTGGACGGAGGGAAGCAAATAATGTGCTGTCTAGTCTCAGTTCCTTTTCTTAATTGTTGTGGAATTTAAACAAAAATCTCTACAAATTATTTTTAATGCGTAAATTGTTAGGTAGGGCTAATGCCTGGCTGTCCTTGCTTCAGATTTGCTAGAGAGAATCTTGAGCACTGGTCTCCCCAGCCCAGGAAGAATGAGCATTACGGGCAAGAAAGAGGGGTCCTCTTCAAGAATTACTTTTAAAATTTAAATTAAATGTGTTATTTTATCATTTTGTCTGAAACAGTTTGCCAAGTCAAATCCAAATTCGCAGTTTCAGGCCTCCTGAAATCTCGGTGCTCAGTAAAATAAATAATAGACCAAGAAAAAAACAGAAAAGGGCCCTTTCCCTTGTAATAACTATTTCACGTTTCTAAGAGATCTCAACACAGATTAAGAAATGCTGGAACATACATTCCAATATTTCTTAATTTCCTTTATTTCTTAAAGGAGTGATACACTCCTTTAAGTTTCCTTTGTAACTATACAAGCTCTGGAGACCTTTTCAGCCAGGTTTCAGCCATCCCAACCCCCTAAAAACAACACAAAAAAAAACACCACCAACCACAACGAACCAAACAAGAAAGAAGGAACAAACTGGCAGTTTTGACACAGCCTATGCTCTGTATTTTAATGAATCTTAATTTTCTTCTTCTCCCAAATTCTCAAAAGGAGTCAGTGATTGATTCACCTAAAACTCCAAATATGATCATCTCAAATCATGAGCCAAGCACTTACTGGGAAGGGAAAAGGATGACACTATTTAACAGCAAGGATGATGTTGGCTTGACAAGAGATTCACAACAAAGTATTCTCTCTCGTAAGCTTCAGTCCACCCTATTAAACCTGTAGAAAATGCCTGCTGTGAAACCAGTTAAAGCCCTCATTATTGTGCTCTACTGTTTCATTTTAATATATAATATGCTAGTAATTGAATATGCTGTGGTGCATTACTTGCACATTGCCTGTGGGTTGTGAGGAAAAAGAAAATATAAATATTTTCACTTTTATAAAAATACAACTTTGTGATTAAATATTTTCAGGGAATTATATTCTCTCTATGCTATATGGAGGATTATTTTAAATTAAATGGGACAAGATTATTTTGGACTGTATAAGGCAAAATGTGCAGCAGACCAGCAAAACTGTTTTAAATCCTGCTTTCTAATCCCATAAAATTTAGCGTCTCCATATGGTCCTTAGCAACTTACACCTCTCACCCTTTAAGTACAGGAATATTTTTATACTAAGTGAAACATTATGAAAGATGATGGCTCGGTAACGAAGCAGGACTCCCTCGTGCCCCTCACATTCTGCAGCAATGGGATAGATAGGCACAACCTGCAAGGAATTTGTGTTCAAATTCTACCTGCCCCATCCTATTGCTGCCTCATGCTTCCTATTAAGCCTCGCTAAAATCTCTGCCTTCTTATTTCTTTTTTTTTTTTTTTTTGGAAATCTAGCATGAAACAATGGTGTCTCTATATAAGCTTCCATCTATCTACCATGAAAAAGACAAAAAAAAATCCTTTTGTTACATAAGCCTGGAGAATATCTTGCAGCATAATGTGAATAAATCCTTTTTGTCTAGGGAGATTCTACATGAGGTTTTACTTTATTTATCCCACTTACTAGAAAAAGCTACCCCCAATATCTAAGCTGCTACTCTTGCCCTTCTTTCTCCCCTTCTCTTAGCCTTAACTCCATGGATAATCAAAAAGAAATACAAGTCAACTAGTTTGTGCTCTGGGAAAGACAAGACCTCCCTCATAAGGCTCTGCAACAAGGATGTTACTGGCCCACTAATTCAGTGAACCCAAGGAACTCTATCATCAACACTGCTCATCTGGCTACCACTTGTACAATTTCACCAGCACTGGCAACAGTGAAAGAGATTAACAAAAGCACTGTCAGAAGTGTAAAGTATAATTTGAAAAGCAGAGCTGCAATGCAACATTATAGATGTTCAAGATAAAGTGGGATCCTGTAGCATTTTGTTGCTGTAAGAAAAACAGTAGTTTTATCTACTGTGCCTAAAAGACAGGTTAGCTGCAATTTTGCACAATATTTTTATTATGCAAATAAAACATTCAATATTTTTGTTCTCAGGTCTTTTACGAAGGGCAGACTGTAAATAGGTTGTTTTAATATTTTAATCTATGGGCCTTTTATGTTCTGCAAAAGCGTATTTCTAAAAAAAAGAAAAAAAAAGAAAAAAAGACTTGGAGAACATTTAGATTATGTGTAAATACATTAATCGTTGTCACAATCTTCCTCCTATCCCAGGAAGGAGTGGAACTGCATCCTAACAATGAATAATTTTTGAAACAAAGAAAAGTCTGCATATAAACTTGATCTCAGTTATTCTAGGATCAACAATTTATCTCAAAAAATAATCATTTCTTGGTAAAACAGGCGAAAATTTTTCTATCTATGTTTCTTATTATATATATATATGTGTGTGTGCGTGGCCGGGGCAGGGAGAGGTTGCTAGCCTGACTCTCAGGCTGCTGATAAAAGCAGTAAGAGTTAAAAGATTTACTAACAAAGTACAAGGGCAGTTTCTCACTCTAAGGACTAGGTGAAGAAACTGCACACACGTTGCCTGCAATAGAAATATCTGATGTACACATGCTCTTTTTCAAGACTGCCACGAGCCATTGTGGAACACACAAACCGCTTACAAACAGCTTCCCCATTAAAGCATATCATTTTGGTCTTCTGCTGCATTTTCCAAATTTTCTTTTTAATAGAAAGGAAGATAAAGGTGTGCAACAGACTTTACTCACAAGTTATTTGACAGAGCTTAATATAATTTACAGAAGAGTTTCCATTCATTTTGTCCAATTTATCAAAATAAAGTCCTAATATATTTACCTCTTTCAATTAGCTTGATTTTCTGTATCACAATTCAAGCTATAAGAAAAAAAAAATTACACTAGTGCAAAAACAAGTTTCCAGT
>NW_010585685.1:34096-53736 GCF_000705375.1 Tinamus guttatus
ACGTCTTCTTTAAGTAGCAAATGCATGCCCCCAGGGTGGCATGTAGGTGGATCTCATCATGAGCGGGCTAGATCTGCAGCTTCCTTAGGAGGTTGCAGATCATAACAACAAATAAGGGCTGTAGCTTAAGTCATTGGTAATTACACAAGCAAGAATAGAATGAAAATATATTGTTTCCTTCAAAGCAGATGTATCCAAAATAGGATTCAACTTTTTCTTTGCCTTATTTCTAAAAGTACTAGAATCAAAACTGTCTCCATGCAAACACTAGAGAAGCTGCCTAGAAAACACAGTATGGATAGAGACACATTGTACTTCTCTGTTCCATAAAACGAAACCTAAGATGAAGATCTGTCACTCCCGGATTCCCAGTCCCACCTGTCAGCTGTAGAAAGGTTCAGTCTGAAGCAAAGTACGGACGCCCAGTTTCTGCTATGAAAAGAAACTGTGTGTCTAGTCAGTCAATAAACTGCAGACCTGTTGGTGATGTCTCCTGCACTCCTCTAACTCTTTGCATCCTCTGGCTCATCCTGCCTCCACATTACCACTAGATCTAGTCACCTGCAGAAATGATGAGCAAGATTTTCAGACTATAAAGTAAACATAGAGGCCATTTAGAAATGTAGTTTTGTCACTTTGGCCATTTAATTTCCATTCATATCCTTCAGGGATTTCAGTCTGAGGAGAAAGAAAGGCCATAGGGTTGTGCTAGAGGGCAATTTCAGTCTCACAGAACAGGCTATAATTTACATTTATCTGTGTCTGACAAGGCTGTGCGTGGCCGGGGCAGGGAGAGGTTGCTGGCCTGACTCTCAGGCTGCTGATAAAAGCAGTGAGAGTTAAAAGATTTACTAACAAAGTACAAGAGCAGTTTCTCACTCTAAGGACTAGGTGAAGAAACTGCACACACGTTGCCTGCAATAGAAATATCTGATGTAAACATGCTCTTTTTCAAGACTGCCATGAGCCATTGTGGAATACATGATAAACAAGGAATGGGCTGTATTTGGAGGAGCTGTGACAATACATGTATGTTGAGTCACCATATGTGACTCAAATAGATCAAAGACTCAAAAAAGTGTAAAAACGCCAACCCAGATTAAAACCCTAGTCTGGTTTTTCAAGTCTCAGGGCTACTTCATAGGGCCTGAGTCCTACTTCAGCTCACAGTCAGTCTCTGCCTGTTTCAGCTGATACTCTACAGACAGGATATCTATTGTGTCCCCCTTTAATTGGCCAATACTTTGAGCTTGCATTTCATATCCATTTTTTCCCCTCCAGAGGAAGCAGGGGAAAAAAGAAACCTCACAAATAGTTCACAAGTTGAAGAAATGGGCAATGGTTGTTGGACATCACCATTTTCAAGTTACAATTTAAATAAAATCTTTTTTTAAGTGCTGACATTTTCTTCATTTTTTCGCACTCTATATAAGCCTAAATTACGGCATGTTAATGAAAATACTGGCTTTTTAGGTCTCACTCCATCCAGCTACAAATCACATGGCTGACAGCTAAATGGCCAATCTGAAGATGCTGGCTGACGTGGCTCTGGCTCTCGTATGCCCCAGGATGTAGGTCACCATCAGCGCAGACCCTTTTTCGGATCCTTTGCTCCCATGATGCATTTAGATCCCTCCATCCAGCTACAAATCACATGGCTGACAGCTAAATGGCCAATCTGAAGATGCTGGCTGACGTGGCTCTGGCTCTCGTATGCCCCAGGATGTAGGTCACCGTCAGCGCAGACCCTTTTTCGGATCCTTTGCTCCCATGATGCATTTAGATGACCCATCAAATGAATACATCTTCCTGTTTTATCCTCAAGAGAGAGGCAGATTGCAGCTATCTCCACTGCCAGCACTCATCTCATCATGTTTAAACAGTTTCATTCCTGTTCCAGAGGTGCAAAAAGTACTTCTAAAGAGCAAATTGTAGAGTTCTTTTTGTTTTTGTTGGTTGTTGTTTTCCATGAGAAACATTGGAAAGAAGAAAGCTCCTAGGACAAGAAGGACTTGCCCCACATGTCAAAGACTGTCACATCATGCAATACTGTTCAGAAATTTAACAAGCTTCATCTTGAAGATAGCCCTTCTTTAAGACCACTGGAGAAGTTGTTCCAAAACTTCACTGATGTAATGGCTGGATTCTAGACTTTATTCTAATTTCCAGGTTCAATCTATGCAAGTTGAGTGGCCAGATGTAAAATGCCAAAATAAGTAAGAATTGCCATGCCGCACCAAAACCGAAGTCCATTTGTCTTGGCATCTTGTTTCCAATAGCGAGCAGTATGGAACATTCTGGGAATGAGTTTAAGAGGAGGTTAATACAGCATGACAGTTGTGACACCAGCACTGCCAGAATCTGTTTGGAAGTCTGTAAAATCAACTTTATCCACCTTACATACTTCATCTGACAACCAGAAATGCCTTCTTAGATGAAAATTTATAGGTTAGGTGAAGTGCTTAGTTTTCCAACACTGATTTTTCAATGTATATGAGACAATTTGCCTTTCAAACAATGATTTCAAATAGCTACATAGACAGGACTGTTGATATGAAAAGACTAATGGTTGTCAAGAGCAGTAAAATTGACATTTTGTAGTTTAATTTTCACTGCACTTGCCATGAAACCTTCCATAACAGCAGGTTTTAAGCCAGTGGCAGTGGAAAATATTTCTCTCAGGACACCAAGAACTCAAAATGCAGTTTCGTCACCACTATAAGTGAGATTCTCCTCCTTTTCCTACAATACTTAAGTCTTCATAGCTGCATTCAGAGTCTCTACATGTTCTACTTCACATGGGTGATGACAAGTTATCTAAGAGTCTTCTGAATGGTAGGAAGAACTAAAAGGAGGAAGCTGAAATTCAACGCTTACACTCCTTAAAATAAAAGAGGGAGGCAGAGAACCTGAGATAACTGGGCAACCGAGCAGGAGAAAAAATGGAGAAGCTGCTGCTATTAAAATAGACCTGCAAATAACAGCTACATTCTGGCCGCAACTGCAGCATGAGGGGGTTTGTACCTTCTCTATGAAAAACTGGGCTCGCTCAGGCTGGGCTAGACATGTGAAGAGCTGGAAAGTAATGGAAAAAAGGAGAATCTCACAGAGATTTCATGGAAGTGGGTAAGGGTCATAATACTGAAAGATTTTAGAGAACAAAAGGGAAAAAAAACACTTATCCTTCAAGGCCATAGTCATTGGTGGGCAAGAGAGTAATTTATTTTCAAAACCTGTTACCTCACTGCCTTCCTTCTACGAAATCTGAGTTCCCTCTGCTTTAAAAGTTACTGATGTAAGTACCAATTTAAGATCTTGGTTTAATCAAATGTAATTAAGGCCTCCTACCCTGCTGCTTTTAGGATCCCAGCTTGCAACACTGAAGCCTGTCTTCTAAAAGCTGTAGCTGCCTCAGCTACAGCTTCTCAGCTGTAGACCTCACACAAACGGCAACTTAACACAGCCAACAAGCACCACTTGACAGCACTATCTTGTAACACTAATTTCCCATCAAAATGATGCATTTTGTGCTCACATATGAAAAACAGGTGCATTTGGGTGTTCTGCATCACTACAAAGGGGTTCCATTTATAAAACTGTTTGTTTTGTCGTTTTTCCCATTTCTGCATAAAGAATGAACAGTCTTGATTTCTTTAACATGGAAAGAATCAGACATGAATCCCAGAGCTGCACTTTTACCCAGAACTTCTATCTTTCTGTATGATGCTGATATTCTCACACCAAAAAGCTGCCATTTGCTATTAGTACAACCACAAGTTTGCTCTGTCCCTCACCAGGGAAACACAGGGCTCACTCTTTTGCTATATGCCTGCGCCTTAGGCTTGTATTTTCACCCTCTGTTTAAACAGTAGCCCCTCTTCATCCCATCTGTGTTTGTCCCTCTCATTTCGCTCACCTGTTCTGTTCCAGTCTTCAGTGTCACCATCATCCTCTTATGCTGTTCCCACTTGTTCACCGTCAGGATAAACCGTGCTCTAAAGCTCTAGCATTAGTTAACCCACCCCAGAAACCCTCTCTCATTAGCAGTTCCACTTTGCCCAACCGTTCAAAGAAACCCATAATCACAGTGATTGGAATCATGCCTTATTCACCCTCGCATAAAGTGTTTTTGATTGAGATCTCAAAAAATTAATGGGACAAATAATGTTTAACAATGAGTAAGTGGAACAAAACTACTTAAGATCGATACCTTTTTTTTTTCTGCTGAATTCAGAATTACCTTGTAAACACTACCCTTGGTGGAAGCCATAAAGGAAAAACCTTTAAGTATTTTCCTAATCATGACATGCTCAGCTGCATTCAGAGTCTCCGCGTGCAATCCACAGAAAGCAGCTGTGTACAAAGCAATTGCTCTGTTTTAGTCTGTTCCCCGTTGACTGCACTTGAAGTGAAATTAATGTATTATATGATGGAATGTAACTCAAAACTGCTGTGGCTTTTAGAAAGTTGTTCCCCCCGCCCCCACCCCGAAGCTGCTAGGCAAGTCATTTTGTTGTAGCAGGTACACCTAATAGCTCTCTGAAGAGAAGGCACTGATCAAAACCATTTTTCCACTCCAGAACTAGAAGGTATATAATAAAAAAAAAAAAAAAAAACAGGGGTAGTATCCCTTATCTGAGATCCAGGATATTTGGCAAGTTACTAACACAAAGTGCTAAGGTTAAGAAAAAAAGCATTAATTTAAAAATTTTGTCGACACTGGAAATGATTAGTTGGCAAGTTGGGTGGCAATTCCTGTTTTGCTACGATTTAAAACAGTATTCAGAAAAAAGGAGCGGGCATTAACAATGGGTTTAATTATTACCTTGTCTGAAAACTCAACTCTCACTCCCTTAAAGGTGCCTCCATCCATCTTGGTGGCTCTGGACTTGCATTCTGGGGTGACCAGCCGTGAGCGGAGCTGTCACAGTGGCGCTGGTGCTGGGGTGTGGGTAGGATGCAGGAGGGGACACATTTCAGCAGTTCGGCACAGCTCCAGGCACGTGGCCACCAAGGACCTAGCCAGCCACCCACCTTCCTTCATACTGCATCTTGTCCCACCACGTTGCTCTCAGGGCAAAAACACTTTGCACTTTACTAATGCTAAGAAGTATTGAGGAAAAAAAAAAAAAAAAAAAGCTTTAAATAAATATGTGATTGCATGCCAGCATGCCAGTTCTCGCATAGTTAATAACAAATGTTTTTCTACATGTATCTTGCGCATGGTCTTCAAGCTTCTTCTAGAACATTCAAAATGTCTCCTCGTTAACTGTGACTTATGCTCCTTTTCTGTTCCAGCACGATGAAGACAGAAAGGCCTTCAGAGCTGTAATTTGTTGCGTGGGTGCTGAATCACGTCAGGCAAATCTTTCAACACGCTCCATGAGAAGGTGGCAAAGGCTTCATGCAATGCTTATCTGTGTATATATATATATATGTAGATGTATTTTTATATATGTGTGTGTGGTGTGTATATTTTTTTCTCCCCCCTTGCAGAGATCTAGATTTGCCCTCCTCTGACTCTTGGACAGGGACCCTGCGTGGCCTCACAAGCAGCACAAGTGCCAAGGAGGGAGCAGCAGCACAGACCATGTGGCCATCATGGAGAGGCCCGGGCCAGCACCGCCCTGTGCCAGTCAGAACCGGTTCCAGCCAGGGGGAGCTGGTGGGCGCAGGGCTGGGCTGGCTCAAACACAGTTAGGGAAGACACTGAAGGCAGCACAGGGTTGGGGACACCCCCCAGGGAGCCACCGCGCTGGGGCACAGAGGAGCAGGGCTGTAGGAAACCCGCAGGAAGCAAAGAGCACCTGGAAGACCAGCAAGCAGTTCACAGAGGGCTGCAGTGCGGGGCTGTCTGCAGTGCCTCACAGACCCCTGGATGAGCGGACTGCAGCCAACAGCAAAAATAAGGGAAGCTGAGGCTGGGGAGGAGGAAGAATAAAGTTCTTACTTCTTTGTTGATTGTCTTTCTGCTAGTACCCAGTTGGTGATCTGAGGTTTGTGTTGGTTGTAATAAATTAAGTAAAATTCTCCCAACTGTTCCCCCCACTGTTCTGCCTCCTGCAACCTCAGTCAGAGAAAAAGACTCTGCTTCCTACAAAACCTAATAAAGAGAGTCTTGGAAAGTGTTTGGAAGGGAAAAGCAAATGATCTTCTAAAGATAAGAGAGTTTCAGAGCAAGTACTGAAGCCAAAGGATAGGAAACCTGTTTTAATCTGAAACCTTCCAAGTTCTCCTCAGATCTCCTTGTAAGGAATATCAGCTGATAAAAATAAAAGAAAAATTATACACAAGGGAATTGTGTTTTCTCCTCCCACGCCGAGTTTGTGAAAAGAAAATGATGTTTATTCATGAGCATAAAGCAGAACAGGGAGGTGAAGCGGCACAGCTGGCGCTGTTACACCGGAGTTCTGCCGTGGCAATCAAAATAACTTCCCAAGCCCACGCACAGTGTCCTCGGCTTTTCTCCTGCATCCGTGACAGCTCCACGGAGTAACACTGCTTGCTGATATTTGTTATTGTTCTAATGCCTAAAGCTTCTTAACTTGCTAGAAACACTGTGTGATAGTACAAGGGGATTCAAGCTGAACACACACAGTATAGCCTCAAATATATGAACGGCAAGGTATAGCCTCATTTTGCTAGTAGTGTGATTTTTCCTACATACTAATTGTATGGAAACTGTAAAGGTTTAAAGGAGTAACATACTGGAAGACGTTGGCCCTACATGTGCAAACAGGAAGCATTTTATCTTTGTAAAGAGAAACAAAATCTGTTATTCACAAAGATGATTGAAGTTAAAGCTCTTTATCAGATAATATGAGGGAAATAGGTCCTTAGTGCCTTCTGGTGGATGGACTGCTTCCTTTGATGCCTGCAGTATTGTATTGTATTGCAAAGGGCATATGCCCAGGGTGACACTTGAGATGTACGCAGCTGTTCCCTACTCTCTGGGACAGCACATGTTGATTTTGATAACCAGCAGGTGGCATTTAAGAAGTCCTTTAATTCCTCACATGGAGAATGAAGAAAATGCAGAGAGGCTGAGCATGCAAGAAAGTTCTCAATAATCTGGAAGAGGGTCTTAGGGGTCAGAGAGGTTCTTCTCATATGTGTGATGTTTGTGTACGGTCTTACATAAAAGAGTGTAGTTTCACACTAACTCACGTGCATCCAGGATCTAACAGAGACCTTATTTGTACTGCTTACTCAGCCCTGTCTCACTAGGCTGTAGTGATGCACCGGTAGAAGGAGTAATTGGTTCCTTCAAAATAAAAAACAACACTGAGGTTTTAAATTCCAACTGTGGCAGTCACAAAAAAATGAATGCCTGCTGTGCCAGACAGATGCCACCGCTGCCTGCTACTACTGAATACACCTTTTTCTCTCATTTTAGATGAAGAAGAAACAGTATCACCCAAACTACCTGGCTGAGGTAATCTTTGGCATAGAACTTTGCAAATCACTGAGTTTGACTTACCACAAAGTGATACAATTTTGGCTTCTGCTTGCAATTCTACAATTAATTTCTCTTCCCATGATGAAACCAATGGCAAAGAGGGTATTTTGAGCTTTTATTAATGCATTCATGGAGAGATAATTGTATTTCACTCATTTATACTGATTTTCCTCAGTGGATCTTAAAGCATTTTAAAATGGTCTCTGCTATGTTTGGGAGTTGAGGAAATGGAGGCACAGAGGCAGGACTGGGGCAGGCCAGTAGCCAAGGCAGAATAGAGAGCAGCACTTCCACTCCAAAGGTTTTCCCTACCTTCCATTTGCAGGCATTTCTTCATATTTCCTTAATAACACTAGTTAAGATGAAAAATTTAAAAAGCAAGTAGTGTGAGTAGCAGTGTAGTTCGTATCTCCAGGAAGCCCCAGGTAATGAATATTGAACTATACAATTGGCAGTCATATGGCTTGCCACTTTGTGTTGCCTCCTCAATAACACTGCTTTGATGTAATTGTTCCTTCATAACACAGGCAAAGGAGTTAAATCTTTCACATTTAAAACCTCCTTCGTAAGTAATTCTTTTGTCACCAGTTTCCACCAGTGTATTAGTACAAGACCGGTCAGAAAAAGTAACTTGTTCTTCTGCTTGGGCTAGGAAATCCTGTAGCTTCTTACATGTCTTACGTGCAGCACAGGAGTTAAGCACTCCCCTTGCAGTTCAGCTGTGTTTAGGCCCTGTGTGACAGAATAGCAATTGAGGAGGCAGAGGGTTCTGACATGTCAACAGTGATGTTACACCCTGCTGTGGGACTCTCCTCAGAGCCTTGGCTCCCTGTCCATCCTTCGGCTTGCGGTCACTTCTTTGTTTTAATTGAATATACGGAGGGGTTTCTGAAAGTGCCATATATAAGAGATTATCGGCACGCCAACTAAGGCGCACAAAAGGCCAGGCAGCTTGGATTATGGGGAATAAAGCAAGAGAGGAGGGTGAGCCTCTCAGTCGGGACTGGCACAGTTAAAATCCTTGCTGCCAAGAGGGGTGGTTGCCAGTTGGGCGCTCCGAGCGGCAGACCCGCTCCGTGTGTTGGGCGCTCCTGCCCTCTGCCGGCCTCGTGAGCGTCAGCCGCGGGCTCTGCCTGCGCCCCCAGAGCACCGCACACAGGGCCCGAGGGGCTGCCCGTGTTCATAGAGCAAATCCGTCAGAACATGAGTTTTCAGGAAGTGCAGAGATGGCAGCGCCTGACAGAGATCTAAATCTCAAGTGACATTTTCTATTGACTTCTAAATGCTTGTCAGATGTCTGTCTACTTCTCACCTTGTTCAACACCACAAGGATTAGTATGAGGCATCTCCGCATACTATTACACTTCCCATCTGTTTTCTTGCAGAGAGCAAATACAAGGAAGGAGAAACAAGATAATAAAGTTATTTTTGTTGTGGTGGTGATTTTCATTCGACTATAAAAATTTTGCGTTTGCTTAGCATAATGATTTATTTCGACAGTGCAACTTTGGTTAATTTAGAAGAACAACTGCTACGTGACTTAGATACCATCGTACTTGGCAACCACTCCATGATGAAACTGTGTTTATTTTCTTTGGGTGCAAAACATCACTTTAAACTTTCATTTGGTGGCCACTTTCTGTTAACTAATTACTAGAAAGCTAATTTTCTAGTAAAAATGTAACTTCAAAAAAGTCATTTAACCTGTTGGTAAAATAGACAAACTCCTAACATTCTTTGTCACCAGAACCACTGTAGAGTGAGATGTGAAACACTGCTCACTGGGTCCTGCAGTGCTTGGTCATGCACAGGAGCACGTTTTAACCAAAGGTTCTGCAAAGCCACAGGACTGTTCCCTGTGGATGAAGCTCTGTGGGGTACAACTTGAACAGCAGCTCACGTTTCCACCTTCTTACACTAAAAATGACAGTCTTCTCTATTTTATATTTACTTGTGCTTTAAAATTCATGTTTTATAAATTAGCAGAGGGAAAAAAAGTATTCATAAAGACTGGTCTTTTGGTATTTTGGCCAAGTCATCATATTTTGTCACTGCACGTTGCTATTTGATGCTACTCTACAGCAGGCTACCGCAGTTTGGGGTTATTTTATCTATTCCTGCTCAGGAGTTCTGTCTAATTAGTCTTTTCAAAAGCACCTTGGTTTGAATTTAGAAACATCCCTTTTCTGTAAGTGTAGACTCTTACACTTATTGAAGCCAGAATGCTCAGCACAAATGAATTAGAACAGAAGATCAAGGCCTGATCTGCTTGGTATAGTTTATATATTGCTTTTCCCCCAGAGTTCATCGATCTCTTTATTGCACAGTAATATGCACCTTCAAAAGAGGACGGTATGGGAAAGCGTCTTACTCAATTAGCTGTGTGCATGCAGATGTTTTAATGACTGCAGTTGCAGAATGGTAAGACATTGGCAAATTCATCTGTTTGATACTCAGCTTGACATGGATGTGTTCCATCTCGGGAATTTATCTGGCTAAACTCTTCTCACCTTAACCATAATCTTTCATTTAAGCAGCTAGACGGGAGAGCAGCAGCCCCGATCCGCCCAGCAGCCCCATGTCAGGCTTCGAATCAGCACAGGTAGCTAGAGCTGCCCATGCACCACACGTGCAGCAGGACAGCGTGGCAGCTAACACGGGTGTGTGTTCAACACCGAGTTCTGCTTCTAGCCTGTCTCCTCTTTAGGCCCTATCAGTAGTTGCTGGCAAAGCACACCTGAGGCACCTAGGCCACAGCAACATATTTCTCTTGTTTGTTTTCCCCCTCTTCCATCAGGGCTATTAGGTCTCTCTAAAGGAAAGAAAAGAATTAATCTAGTTTCTGATGTGCACAGATTCATCTAATTTTCTTTCTGACCTTTTGTTCTTTTTACTAAAATTTAAATATTTCTTCCCCTCTCCTGCTCTATAATCTCATGGTTATTTATAGCCTTCAACTAAATTCTATGTGACCACAGCCTCTTCAAGAGGTTATTACGAGTAAGGCACACATACACAAGTTACAGAGATACTTAAAAGAGCCCAGAAGCCCTTAGCAAATAAAAGATTCTCTGGACATGTCCTACTGTCTTTTACTGTGCTATCTGCTTCTGCCACCATAGTTTCTACCAATATATACCCCTTCTGAGCCACAGAACCTGCTAGTCCCTGGGTTTTTTTTTTTAAAACACATTTGTATAATTGCACATCTGGAACCCTACCTGCACTCCCCACTCCCTTCAAAAGGTTCATCTGCTCTTCAGAGAGCTTCTGAGAGCTGATTCAGTAGATGAACAAGATGACAACATGAGCACTTTTGAGTGTGCTTGCGATTTGGAAGCTTGGTGAAGGGAAGACTTAAGCGCATGGAAGTGCACTGTATGAGGCCCCTTCCCTTCCCCCGCTTCAGTCCTTACTGTCCTTGCAGCTTTTGTCTGTCACACAGACACCTTATGATCCTGTTAAACTGACAGCAGCAGACAGGCCCCTACCTTCTGCTGGAAGGGGGGAAGGTTTCCTGCCCCGTATCAGCAAATTCACACCAAACACTACCCCAAAATTAGTGTTTGTGATGAGAAGCAACAACATGTTCATTCTGCCACCAAACTCTCACTGCACTTGCCAGAGGAATGAAAGGCAACACTGCAGCCAGAGGCCAGCCTTGGCCTATAGCTAGCAGCTCTTCCACATCTCTGCTGAAAAAGAATATTTTCCACAACACCATGAGAAGGAAATAAATACAAGACCATGACAAGTCCCTTGTCTGCATTAAGCATAAATCACAGAATTGCTTGTGTTTTTGAAAGTACTAAACAAATCTAACAAAGCTATTCTTCAAACATGTCTGGATTACAATAAAGCTGCTAGCCCAACATTTAAAATAAATATATATTTAGCACAAAAAGCCCTCCACATTAAAACAGACATATGTGGTTTTTGGCATAGTTCTTTAGGGCACTTTGCTTTTTTTAAAAAAAATAAAGAATAGTCATGAGTAATACAAAGACATACCTAAGCATTTGGCAAAACTACTGTTATCCTCCAACTCTAGATCTGACAGCAGTTTATAAACATTAAGGCAAATTAGGAACTCAAGTAACTAATTACTACACAGTTCCACTAACTCCAGTGGAATGTTCACATGGAAAAGTTTACAGGACTAGTACAGTGATTGCAGCCATTCCTGTAGTTCCAGAGAGTAACTGCAGTGATTCCTGTAGCTACAGCCAACATAACAGGGATGTGGTTATATTCCCACACAAAAGGACCATCAAGACATTCACAGAAAGGTGCCAGAAAGACTTACTGACAGATGAAAGAGTCTGACCATTATATATGTGTGATTACATGACATAATAAAGCATCATTCCCATTTCAGAAAAAGAGGTAAGTCATTATATAATGCTCAGGATTAGCACATTTAGACTTTAAAGTCTGTAACTTCCATTTAGAAACAAATACTTGGTAAATACACTGATAGCAACTGACATCACAGAAATACCACTTGCAACCTGGTGCTGTAAGTGACATAGTTAACAATCACTGGATACAAAAAACATCCAAAATACTAGCAGGTATCTTCCACAGGAGAAGATTCTCAGTCTCCTTTACTGAAGGTTCACAGTCACAAGTGACTGACATCACAGATGTGCTGCCACTAGTTCAGTCTTCCCTCCTGTAGTTATCACCTGGATTAGACTCCCCGAGGTTGGCCTGTTCTTTCCAGTTATCCAGTCATAAAAAGTTCTGTTTCAAAATAAATTAACAGAAAGGGATGATAAGGAGAGGGGAAAAATGCAGTTATTAGATATATCGACAGGAGACATAAAATGAAAGCCTACTGCTTTTCCTACTTCCTACTGCAGAGGGGTGCATGTCCCACACCTGCAATGTGATAAGAGGATTCAGACCCTTTATTGCTAGATGGAGGCCTAGAGAAACCAAGAGGACTTTACAGCACATGCACACACCAGGACTTGCAGAACACCTCAGAGGAAAACAACAACAACTTAAAATGTCTAGCTGGTAGCTATTTAAGCCATCTTTATTGTATACATCAGGAATGAAAAATTATAGCTACAACAGTTTTCAAACATTATAAGTTGAATAATTTTTCTTTGTTCTCTATTCCCATTCTTTTTCCCCTCTACTGCTGCCTGTGAACCTAGCCAAGTTTTCTCCTTTCTTTCCATGTCATTCCTTCTTGACGCATTTTTTTCTTAATTTTTTTTTCCAATACTTCCACCTGTGCTTTGTCAACAGATACTAAATAACCAGCTGTGAATGTAGTCTCAGTAGAAGCACAGGAAGCCTTAAGTCATCCTATGCAGTATCACGTGGTCCAACTCCCCTGCCTCACATGGCCAGGTAGAACCACGTCTAGGAGGGTTTCAGGTATCTCCAAGGATAAAGACTCCACAGCCTCCCTTGGGGAACCTCTTCCAGTGTTCAATCACCCTCACAGGGATGAAGTTTTTATATTCCAGTGGAGTTTCCCATGGTCCAGTTTGTGCCCATTGCCTCTTGTCCTGTCACTAGGGACCAAAATGCAGTATGTCTTGGGTCCATCAACCCTTCCAGTATAGCATATATTACAACTGCCATTTTAAAAGGTAAAAGAATCCTTTATATAATGATTCCATTTAATCCATAATGAAATATAATGATTTTCAGGGCACAGTAGAAAGCAAGCACAGTCAGAAGGCAAGAATGAAATTACAACAGAGTTCCTGCATCCTTCCAAAAAGGAAGGAAATAATGTTAGCAACTCTAACAGCATTAGTGAGAATTTCTGCTGTCAAAATTGGATTTTAAGTTCAGAGAATTAGAAATCAAGGCACAAAAGAATTAACCTAACTCTCCCATAAAGAAAAGACGTAAAGTTTATTTGTAATTTTAAAGTAAAACCACAACATCTGGCTGAGCTGTCTCTGGAGCACAATAGGAATTTTTCTGAGCATTTTTAGGTCAACTAAATTAAATTGATGGAGCCTTTTAAAGGACCACATCAAGCAGCTGCATGGGCTTCTCACAGAGAGGAGAGAAAAAAAAAAAAAAAAAAAAAAAAAACACACACACAAAACTCAATCTGACATCCAACTTAAGAAAAGCCACAGAGCAAGCAATTCAGATGTCAAAACTAGACTCTTCTCATAACAATAGTAAAAATGCAATTTCAGCATCAGTTCTAAAAGCCCTTAATTTTTTTTTAAATGTTTATACCCTTTACAGTATCCATTTTTGCTTCTAAAACAAAAAAAAAAAAATCACAACATTGTTGGACACAGTGGTGTTTTTCTTCTTTCTGGCAGCTCACCATCAGTAGGATCATTCAAAGATCTGTTTTCCAGGACATCACAGAAGACAGTGTTATGCTTCGCTTTTTCTACCTTTACTTGAGAGGAATTATAAATAATAAGCCTTTAAATCCAAGCCTGTTGCTAAATAAGCTACAGCTCAAGTTTCAGCATTTTGCGACATCATTCAGGACCGACATTTCTGGATATGGGAAGAAAATTCTGGACTGAAATTTTTAATGACAGAAATGAATTAATTCACCATAAACTGAGCAGTAAAGGAAGTAAAGAAATCAAGAAAAAAAGCCACATGGCTCTCTGCAGTTTATATTTAAACCACATTGCTGATGCCTACATCTGCTCTCTGCAACTTCATTTGTCTACAGGCTTTATGAGACCTTCTCCTTTACAGGAATAACTAGTATAGAGATGTTAAAATTGATGGAGTTGTTCCAATATTCACCAGTTAAGGAGCTTGTGCAATAAGTTTAATCAGATTTAAAGGCACACAGAATGAGAGAATGATTAAAAAAAAAAAAACACACAAATCTAAGACAGACATTTAGAAAGGACAGGCAGGAAGATGCAACAGCAAAAGGGACAGTGAGGGAGTGCTTAGTCATCACACACACACACACACATATATATACACATACACACTCACTCTGCAACGAATTCTAAGGGTGTCCAGGAGCTGAAATCTGCGTCAGGCATCGATTTCCTGTTGGCTGGTGTATCCAAGGTAACCCTGTGATTGAGAAAGATAAACCTGTTATCATGTTTTCAGTGAAAGTCACCTGCTTCTATTCACTCCTGTAACAGTTGCTTAACTTCTATACCATGTGGCATGGATTTCCTTTGCATCCCCTACACATTTAACAGTACACCACATCACTTTCGGTGCGTATCAAAGGCTATGAGCCCTGCTGACAACATCCAGCACTTTAGGACAAGCCACCAGGCCCACACCTTCCAGCCAGCCTCTAACAGCCTCTCAGAAGCAGTAGTCATGAGACAGCAGTAACGCCTGTTCACACGGACTGCACATGCCTTCTGGTAGCCTCAGACCAGCTGCAAAGGCAGAGATTTCCCTGCACAAGCAGACAAAGTGTTCACTTGAGTAGAATATTTATACTACTATACTATGGAGAAAAACAAACTGAACTTTCTTCTCATGGTCCTCGAAGTGACCTAATACTCCACCTGCTCAAGCAAATTGCTTCTAAGTGCTGTGCATCATTTTCAGCTAAGTATAATCTAGCAAGTAATCCTTTGCTTTACTATTATCACACAGCTAAACCTGAATAGCGGTCCTGATGGCTCAGCTCACTGCTTTGCTTTCTTCTACACTGAAAACTGCATGTTAATACATGGTTACAGTTAAACTGATTGAAAGCGAATCAAGTTTTAATCCTAACATCCAATACTGCTCTGCAAAATAAAGAAAAAAAAGGATTTTTTTTTCATTTTTAGGGTAACTTGCACATCACTGCATTCATACACCCCAGAGAGATCCTTTTTCTGTGAAACGATAATTAGCTCTAATAAGCTGACTGTTCAGCAAGGATGGAACATCAAACACATCCAAGCGACTCTAGGTTACAGCATAATAAAAATCAAACACTGTGGCAGGAAGGTAACCACACGAGCACTTACGGCAGGACAGCAACAGCAGCAGAGCCGGGTGGCAAACCGCTCCCAGCACCAGCCAGGCTCCGGCAGAGCTGGTGCACGGCTCCTTTGGCCATACCATAGCCAATCATCCCTGGCAATTAAGAACAGGCAAAGCAGAGCACCATACAGACAGCTCAACTTCATTAGTATCAGGATAGAAACTCACGTTATTTGATGAAAAGGAGGTTTAACACCATGGCCTGGTAACAGAATCTTATTTTTAAAACATAGCAAGACATATGTATTGAAAGAAGAAGAAAAAAATATAAATAAAAAAATGAAGAAAGCAAGCTTACTAGACACTCAGATATGGCAGTACTCAGTTTACTTAGTATACAGAAATAAGCAGCTTAACAAGTTATATGTTTATGCTTCAAGACATACCCTGAGGGATTAGACTGATAGGGGTGACCTTTCCAAACTAATGCAGTAAGTGTGAGGAGGCTCATGAACTTTACTAAGGAAATTATCTTAGTTTTAAATATATGACTTAAATATTTGCCAGTTTGGACCTAAACAGATACAGCTTATGCCCCACAACTGTAACACTCTAACTCCAACAGAAGCACTTTGCAGAAAAGTAGCCTCATGGTAGAAAATTCCTAAGTAATCTGCATATAAAGCAACTTTTTCTTAATTACTACTGTTTACTCACAGCCAGTGTTCAATAGCATAAGTTCCACAGAAATAAGAGCATAAGGGGGCCACGGTACACTGGCAAGGTACAAGACCCAGATGGACACTTATGGGTACTATACGTCCAAGCTGCTGCATGGTAAATACGTGCCAAGCCATTAGGCTCAGATTGACCACATAAGACAAATGTGTTTCTTCTACTATAACTGGATGCATTTCCACTCATCTATATACCTAAAGTAGACCTCTTTAAATAAACTTGAAGAAATACTTCCTAGCAAAGAAAAAAGGTATTTTTTCTTGGTAGAACTGTTTCCATTATAATCAAACATACTGTATAACATCCCTTTGTATTAGACAAAAATGTCCCTTTGTATCAGAAAGAGGCAAATAATTTATTTTCTTGTTACTATAAATTATTTCCATCTTTCTGATGCTCCCCCTCTTATCTCTTCTCTTCAGTATAAATCTTCTTAAACTTTTTCATGCTTCTGCATTTCTTTGCCATCACTGTCAGACTGCCTCCGTACGTATCCTAGCATTTGCATTTTTCTACAATTCGCATTAGGCAAGTCTCCCTTGATCAATGTTTTCACATGGGAAAATAAAATTCACAGTAATGGCAGAAAACAAAAAGACAATTCCTTCCATGAAAACAAGCCTAAGGATTCAAATTAGCAGAAGTTGAGTAACAATTCTTTCTCAGTTCTTCCTTCCTGTTAATAAGCTCCATGTGTTAGCCTAAAGCACTATGGTGTTTTTAAAGAAAATCCAGAATTACTGAAACCAGCTAGTTCAAAACATGAAAGTAAATCACTGATTCCTGTGTTGTCCCTATTTCCTCCCACTGCAAAAACATCATGAGAGTTTGCTAGAGGTTCACATATTTTCATCTTTGTATGGTCAGTTAGTAGTACACAATAAATTATTCATCTGCTTATTTTCATAAATAAGCCTTTTATCTTCAGACTATGCCAGATGCAGTTGTAAACATGTCAGTATAGAAGATAAATCATTAACTAGAGAATACCACATACGTCCCTGAACATGGCAGAAAGCTTTAAGTACTGAAAGGTTTTAGACGTGGCTGCTAGGAATATTCCCAAATTTATTTTATATCTCATCAAAAAAATGGCAGTCACATTAATACAAAATATCAGAAAGATGAGTATTTGTCTTAGAGACCTTCTCCTTCACTACTAATGCCTGTGGATTTAATTGCTCTCAGATTTCTTCACCTATTCAGAGCAACACAGGGAATAAGACAGAAAAATCTGTATGAAGATGGTACTGGAGCTAATGAAGGGCAAAGCTGAAGGTCACTAAGTCTGAAGCAAAAGCAGCCTGGAATCAGAACACGAACAGGACAAACACATTAAATAGAATCAGCTGAGTCATCGCTTATGGAAAATTGGGCAATTAAGGACTCTGCCCCTCACAAAAGCAAACTGAAGATTTTACTTCATCAAAGCACTGCACTTAGAGCTTTCAGAATATTTCAATTCTTCTGTATTTTCCAAACAGTGTATCATGTATTAGCCAATTACATTTCACCAATAAATATCAACTGGAATTCAAACACTCATCTTTTGCTTGTTTCTTTGCACTCTAGCTTCATTAAAGTTAGCAACGCCAAAATGTAAAACTGTAATTTACTTCAGTGCCTTAGCAGTAATTTTCCATTTGAATAGCGTGTCAAGAGACCAAGTTACAACTGTTGTCTCACAGGAAGAGCACTCACAGACCAGCATGTAGCAAGTGCTGCCCAGCCCCCCAGTGCAATACACTGCATTTTACCTGGGGTTCCAGATAGAGCAGCTTGTGCTCCCGTCAAAGTCAAGAGGCCTCCTTCTTTAAGGTGTTTCGTGGCTAGGTGACTGGAAATAGTGGACGTCCAAACACTCTGCTTCCACATCAAATCACAGTTTTTGTATAATGCTAATTAAAGAAGAGAATTAGCAAGAGTAACCATTAGGTAAGAGTTTTACAATGCTTACTCCCTATCATGCCAAGTTCAATGTTACTATGAAAACAGGTTTTCTAGGTTTTTATTTATTTATTTCTGCTTCAGGTAAAGTATCATTTCACATATTTCACATCTTTCGGTTTTAAGACCCTGCTCGACAACATGTATTTTTGACAATTACCTGCCTTCTCACTACCAGAAATTAAAGCAACAATAACACAGTATATTCAAATGAAAGCAGAATTTGAACAGTTGCTTCTCTGAGCAAACATTATTTTCATTATCATTATTCACAGGGGAAAGAGAAAAGCAACGCTCAGGCACGTCAAAGGCATTCAGTATGAACATTTCCTTAACAAAATAAGGAATACACACAAGTATCTAACTAATGGACAGCAAACAAGCTGACCACCTGATACAATCTCAGATCACTGCACAGCTCCTGTCACTGCTGTGTTGTGCAGTAACAGCTTTCAGAGCTGCAGGATGCAGCTGAGATCCCACGGATAAAGCAATGAATTAGGAAACAAAATGTCAACGTTTGTGACTTGCCTGTCATTGAAGAACTTTGCAAATTTAGTTCATAGACAATAAGCTCCTTTATAAAATACTTCAAGACTCACAAATGCTCTGCAATTTAACAAACTGCTGCAATTCTCAGAAGCACTAACAAGAATTGTGGCTGAGCTGCTTTGCTCACTATTATGCTCGTGTCCTGTCTGTGCTCACAGGATCTTTATTGCCATGATTTTTAAGGATTTTTCTCAGGTTTCATCCATGTGTTCCCTAACATGGATGTACCAAAGGCTCACATTTAGCTTTGGCGCTGCCTCCAGCCCATCCTCCTGCAACACACAAGATTGCGTCCACCTTGTCTTCACCAAGGATTTTTCCAACCTCTGCTGTCACCTTCAATATAAAGAACAAAAACATTCTAAAAGCATTCTGGACCTTTATAAGATTAAATATCAAGGCTTCCTTTGAGTGTTTTTTTTTCCCCTCTCCATTTATGGAGCTGTGTTAACACAACACATTTAACAAGTTGAACAGCTGCAGAAAATTAACATTTTCGAACTACCAAAACAGTAATGTTGGAAAACAAGGAGAACAGAATGTCTGAGCATGCAGTGCGTGCTGGCAGTGGAAACAACTCATCTGAGCAGGACTGAAAGCCCTGACCCTTACTGTGCCACAAACAGCAACTACAGAAACTCACTTGCAACTTATGTCTCGACGGGTTCCTCTCTGGGTACTGTGCTATTTAAGAACATGGGAGATGAAACTCCAGGTGTGACCAGAACCATTTCTATGACATTCCTGATGATGGTGCAAGAAACAAACAACTGCAGAATAACCTCCTTACTGATGGTGCTTTTATCTAGATGGCAACAGCTGGGGCCCAAGACTTGGACCCAGGATCTTTTCCCTGTTCCAAAGACGGACTGCACAGTACTAAGGAGCTCCGCGTCCCGGTAAAACCGCCCACCCAGGGCCCACACACACCTGCTCGGCCTGCTCGGGGAAGGAGTCCGCCGGCCGCACCACCACGCTCGCGCTCGCCTCCTCGTTGGCCGCCAGGGCGATGCTGGCCACCCACCGCGGGGGGCGG
>NW_010585685.1:75516-121405 GCF_000705375.1 Tinamus guttatus
TCTAATAAAAACTACTACTTAAACAGCCTGTTATAAACATGCTGTTCTTGGAGGTATTTCACATGCTGTGCAGCATAAAATAAGTTTAACATAAGCTATACAAGCTTATAAACTTACTGAAATGATTTTACGCAACAATGAAACAAATGTGTAAATTTACAGAAATCACCTACAGAGGTAAGGAGTTCCCTTGGCTGAGGCCAGACTGAAAGGAGACATCTGAGAAGAAATCATGTATTTCATGTAATTGTGGAGAGAAATGCTCTTTTGTTTAGAAAGTCTCTTCACATAGCAATATTTTGCTCTTCATTTTTTTTTTTAGGAAAAAAATAGTAAAAGAAAAAAAAATGTTTTTCCAAAATCCATGCCTGTAACGAGATTACATAAATATATGTATTTTTTTTTCTAGGTAAATCATACATTTCACAATCATTTCCCAAGAGAAAATGGAAACATCTTTCCTAGTAATTCTGAGTAGGGAAACAGTTTGTTTTAGAAGGAGAAGTATTTCATAAACCATTCCTGATGCTGATGGCTTCGTTTTTGGTCATCTTTGTTCTGCAGTGCTTCATTGCCGTGTGCCCTGTGCAAACAAATAAGAATTATCACATACAGTCTCGCTAGTATTTAATGCATTTCCCACCTCACCCCTGGAAAGCTCCCGATGAAGCTCTTGTGAGCTGGGTGATTCCGGAAGGCACCCGCGCCAGCTCCTAGCGGGATCGGTGCCAGCCGGATAAGCGGCCTCGCAGCGCTGGCAGCGGCACCGAGGGAGGAGGAGAGCAGGGCGAAGCAGCTGCGAGGGAGCCTTTGGGCATCCTTCTCCAGCTGGTCTCTCACAAAGCAGAAAATGCACCCTTTGAGAAGGGGAAGCATTGAAAATCCCCCCAAGCCCAACTGCAATTCAAACCCTAAGAAAATGAAGTACATAGGGCGTGAAGTGTGCAGGAGAAAAAATGGATAAAACAGCTTTAATTGAAACTGTCAATATCTACCTAATTATTTATCTGAAACTGTTCATATTTATCTAAATATTAACTAGTTTTATAATTGATCCTCTAAAATATTCCCTGATTTTAAGCTCTCTGATCCTTTCCTATTAATTTTAATTTTGGTTATAGTGGCCACTCCCAGTTCCATTTATCATTTATTTAAAAGCATAAGTAAGTAGCAGCCAGGCTACACACTGCCCTGCATGCTGCCCTTCCCTACGTACCCTATACAGAATATGTATCCCATATGTAGGATGCCCGGCCCGGGCATCCTGCAAACCATTAAACATGGTTTATGTAAGCTCATGAATTTGAAAAAGCTGCGTAAGCTTTTCTGGGGAAAAAAGTCCCACCTAAGTTGTTGGAACTTAACAGCAAAAAAAAAAAAAAAAAAAAAAAACATATGTGTGACACCACAGGACCATTAAGTATCTGTTAATCGGTCGCTAAACACCCAATCATTAGCCTAGAATCATTCAGAAGTCTTCTAAAATAAGAATATGCCATCTACACTTACCAAAGGAGACAAAGGTAGGAAAAAAAGATACATCTTTAATAGAACCACTGAGCTGTGCCCAAGGTTTTAAATAGCCACGCTATTAATTATTTAAATGTCCAGCTATTAGTGACATTTCTATTCACCTGCTAGTAGCCCCTCTCTCCTTCCTTTCTACAGGGGAGGATTTCAACTGTAAGTTCTGCTGGGCAGTGATTAAAGCCTCCTTCTGAGCAAGAGTGGACTCTCTTTGCAGGGAACTGCATACATGGAGTTCATTGCAGGCCAGGAATTTATATTATTGTTTATCTCCAAATGCTGAACATATTAGGTTGCCTAAAGCATTCTGAGTGCTAATGAAGTTGACGTCTTCAAGTCACTGCAGAATGGACAAATACCTTGTGGCAGCTCTGCTTCCCGAGGCCTTGGCTGCTGGGGAGCCCATTCTGAGGCAGCTCTGCTCCAGGCTTGTAGATTTGGGAATTTGGGGAGCACTTCCTCTTGATCCCAAGTCACAGCTCAAGAAGCTCTTTGCATAGGAGGCTAAATTCGGAACACTGATGACACGGCTGGGCCCCCCATCCAGTTTCTTCTGCTGCATTTTATCATAACAGAAAACTGCATTACATGTGCCTTTTCTCAAACTTAATACCATAAAAAGTCAAAAATATCTAATTCCTAGACATCTTGTGAGGAACACCCAAAAATGAAGGATGACATTTTTTTCTGCAGGCATTTAAAATAAATTCCCCTCTTAGGGTAGGCTGAGAGGATCCACACGTGAGGTGGGTCCAGTTCAGACAAGTTTGTGCTGATGTTTTGGATAGGTCAAAGCTGGCAGCTTTGCAGTGGTCCAAAGGCCAAGCTTGCAGCAGGCTGCCCTCTGCTTTCTCCTTGCTCCTCACACACAGTGTAATCCAGGGGGCTGCAATGGCAAGGGGCAAGTCCCAGGCAGCCCAAATCTCATTCATAGTTTTGTTTGATACAGCAATATCCCAAATAGCAGCGTCCAGGTATCTGCAAGCAATGGCTGTGCTTACCCCAGTGAGGGATCAAGCTCTTCTTGGAGAGCTATAATGTGTGTTAACTGCTTCCATGTTGCTGAGTATCTGCTTACATATTTCCACTGAATTTACATTATGTTCAGCACCTGATCGTGGGTTTGTTTACAGTAAAGAAATCTACTGAATAACATCACCACATAAAACGAAGAGGACCTTTACTGTCACAAGAATATCTGTATGATTCAAATAGCAATAGAATACCACAATCTGCAATTTTAATTGAATCACCTGTCTTACCTTCATGGAAGGAGTCAAACATCCCAGGTTAGGGTTGAAAGAAAAGGATCGATTCCTATAGGATTCAGTGTTGGCCAAAAGTGAATGCTGAAACTTCCTTCCTTCCTGAGGGGAGATAAAACTATGTGTGTCTCCCTGCTGTGGAAATACACATTTGTTAGAACATTCCAAAGCAGAAAAAGTACCCATCAGAAACAGTGAATGAAGCCTTCCAGCAAAATCCAAAATATGCATTATATATATATATATATAAACCTCACCACAAGTTGCTCGATAATCTCTTCTCTCTCGCTTATTTGATCTTGCAAGCAGCTTATAAGGTGTTTATCTTCTGCTCTGGACTCCAGCTTTCTTGACTTTTCTTCTAATCCTTTAAGTCTGTGCCAAAGAAAGAAGGCAAACTAGAAAAGTCTTCCTCAGAACCAGGTTCAGGAGATACCTAAGCTTCATTCTACCATAAATGCTAAATTACTATAATTTTTAAAATGTAGGGATGTAGTCACGCCCTTATGATAAAACAATATAGAGATATTCTTAAATGGACATCTCTCTATATATATAAAACACAGAAGTGTAGACTGTTGCAGAATTTCAAAATAAATTGCCAGCCTCGTGTAAAGTCCTGTCCCTGGTCTAAACTAATACCAGGCTTGCACACATATTGCTAGGAATACGGAAAAAAAGACTTATGTCACACTACTAATACATGTCTGATATCCACCTGTTTGTTCTCTTTTCTGACTCAGTAAGTTCAGAAGCCACAGACTAATCTAAGATACTCTGGATTCTGTGGTAGGGGCTGCCCCTGCAGCGTCTGAAGCACCCCAGAATGGCTTCATTTCAACAAACACTTCAAAGTGCATCTGTGTCCTTGAGACAGTGGAGCCTGCAGTTGGGGAATATCCTGGGATATTTGCAAGGGACTGAGAATAAGCAAGAGCTTAACCTCAAAGATGCTGCTCAGCTGAACAAAACTAACTGCAAAATCATGGATTAAGGTCTCCGATATCACCAATGGCAGAGATGATTACACACTATATATAAATCTACACACTATAAATCCATCAAATATAGTAAGCACAATAATTACAAACAATACTCATTGCCAACATGAACCACAGCTTATTTAAATGACTTACTCAGTCTCTAAGGAGGAAATTTTTGCTTGGAGATGTGCCCGAGTGCTCCTGAAATCAGATAACATGTTTGCGATTTCCTTCTGGTGATTCTGTTTCAGTGAGTCGAGTTCTTTATTATGCTTCACTTGGAGGTCTTCTATCAGTAACCTTTCAGATTGGTATTAAAATAAAGCTGAATTCTCAAGCTTGAAAACTAGTTTATTATCATTGATCAAAGCATGCACTTTGGAAGCCCTTTATTCACATCAAAGGTGGCTAGTGGGGCTAAGCTCCTGGCACCTCCTTGCTGGTTTGACTTTGACACTTGAGTTGGAGTCTGAAGCAGAACCACTAGCAGAGAGGAAGGGGGAAGTTACATGGACAAGAAATGCTTGGGCTTTAACCTTTCAGAAACGGAGGGTCTGTTTTATAGGATGTCATTGTCTAGTGAGTGCATTCATCTTGAAGGTCAAATGTGACAATAATGTATTGTGGGAAGTCACTTAGGCAGCATTATTTTGAAACATCTGGATTTTGAGATGAGTTCTATATTACATGACTAGTTGCAGGTTTATTCCTCACATCATTTCAATTAATATTTCCTTCTCAAATGCTTACTGTAGTAGAGCTACACCATCTATCTGCTGTGAACACTATCTCCCAACCTAGAACAACAGCTTTTTTTTTCTTTTTTTTTTCTTTCAGGCCTTTTAGACATCAACTCTGACATGAATATTTTTTTCCTTTTTGAAAAAAGATTTTTTTTTCTTATTCTTTCTATTCTCATTCTGCCACTGACTGGCAGACAGCAACAGAATTACTGCGGCCACTTCCAGTCTGCAGAGAGAAACTGTGTCCTTCCAGTGCTTTTCTGAAGGCTAACTTTAAGAGTATTCCCTTAAAGATGTTCTTTTCAGAAATCCTTTTATATGCACTCATTGAGTAGCTAGGATGATGTATTCTGAGCATTACTCAGTGCAGAAGTAAACTGAAAGGTTCCTGGGTGCCTCAGGACTTCCATGTTACAATCTACAAATTTCAAAGCATCCCAAGGCTGTACAGATGCTTTGAACAGCGAACCCCAAATTTGTCTCTCATGTAAAAGGTAAGGCCTGCCCTTTTTCTGTAGGGATGTGGGGAAACTGCTCTACTGTGACACAACCCACGTGCTGCTAGATTGGGGCTGCAGTCACGGGGATGTGAGCTGCCTTCTACTAAGATGGCCACAATTAAAAATGTAAAACCTGATATCTATTCTCAGAGACTTCTTTTTTTTTTAATAGATCAGATATAAAAAATAGGTATTTCAATATAATTCAGTGTTCTTGGGGTTTGTTTCCCAATCCCTTTCAAATAAGGGCAATTAAGCAGCTTTTTTTTTTTTCCAGGTGATTCCTGTGGGGCTTATTTCACTGGACATATTTGTGTGTCATGTGTAACTTAACAGCTTACTTCAAACATCATTATGGCTGGAGAAAAAAATGTGATACTGCTGCTTTTGCAAAGCTCTCAGGCTCTAAATGAGTATCTGTAGAAAGAACAGATTCTGACACTCATCACATTTATAACACCTCTGATGCCAACATTATTATTACCTCTCTAGACAGTAAGTACAATTCAAGCACGAATTTAAGGCAAACCTTCTGTGCTGTTTCTCCCTGTCCTGAAGCTGTGCAGCTTCTTGCTTCTGCGACCCCAGTTCTGCACTGAGTAGCTCCATTGTGTCCTTCAGAAGTAAATTCTCTTCCCTGAGACCAGAAACTTCATGCTGGCTTTTTTCCAGTTCATCGTGAAGAGATCTGATCTGGCTCTGGCTACTTCCTTCCTAAGAAAAAGGCCAAATTTCATTATTCACAGCCTCTTATTTAACCAGAAGAGTGCACTGGACTTCTGTGCATAACTGTTCAATTGTGTGTGCAAGCCAAAATCTGTGACCAAAACTTCCTCACCACTTTATATTCTCCATAAAATTTATTTTATTGTAACAATTGCGCTGTAGATTATGATTCTTAAATGGAAAAAAAAAAAACCCTGCCCACACGGAGAAGCTGATAAACACCACTAACATTCTGAAGTGTGACACGAGGGACAGAAACCCCTTCGGTTTCTGCAAGGGAGTGTGTACCCCGGCACGCGTGGCTGACTTGCCTGCTGCTTCCCCAGCGCTCTCGCGGCGCGCAGCTCCTCCTGCAGGCCTTGGATCTGCTGTCTGAGCCTCGTGCACACTGTCTGCTGCTCACAAAGCTCCAGCCTTGCACATCCTGGCAACAGGAAGAAGGACTAGCATTAAGGAAGCCACAGCCAGGCGGATGGGAGGGTAGGTGTTGGCAAAGTAGATGAAGACACTGGTACATTAGATTTTGCTTTGACCCTCAATTCTTTTGCCATTGAATATCATAAATTTAATTGTGGAAAAAAAATTTTAAAAAGACACACAAGATATCTGGTAAAACTTGGGCCTTCTGTTACTACTTAAATAACTCATTTGAGCAACAGTATACAGATATTGGGCTATAACAACAAAGGCTCAATATAGGAATCAGGGGGAATTTTGTCATTATTTTTGCAGACTAGAAGATTTTAACCGCTTTTTCTAATCTCGACCCACCTCATTCCTTGTTAAGACACTGGTGCTTCACGTAAAGCCACCACGCAGGCTCAGCAGAGCTCTGCTCATGCCAGAGAAGCACAGCACTTGGGCAAGCAGCTGTCAGATACTGCCACTGCTCAATGGGCAACGTTTGGAGATGGATCAGGCAGAAGGTGAAACAAGGCTTTCTCTCTGATTCTTTTCCATAATTTATCTATGGAATATAAAATCTGTAGGTAGCAACCATTTTTTCTAGCAAGTGTAATTACTGAGGAAAAGCACAGTTGCATCACTAAGCAGATTCAGGGTTTATACTTAAAGTACTTCTACATTATTCTTTTTTTAATTAAAAATATTATAAATGAGTTCTAATAACCTGAGTTCAAGCCTAGAGATATTACAGGTCCTAGTAATGGAGTGTTCTATTTAGAGCTGAAGAGCTTAGGGAACTTTATTCTTTTAAACCAAATAAACAATGCATAGGGAGTCACTATTCCCTACTGCAGGAGCCAGAAGAATAAATTTGATCCACATATAGTAATTCTTCACACAGAACAAAATAAAAGACACATATTCTGACTACAGTATTCCAATTTAATATATCTGTAAGTGCATACCTGTGTGCTGTGTACCTGACTACTCTTCCAGCAGCTCTCTGCTGCTGACAGCTGACCTAGGTTAACAAAGAATGACAAGTGTGTGCTGCTGAAATGGTGGAGTATGAGAAAGGAGGCTCACACAGACCTGAGTTCCCAGAAGCTGGGGAAGAAAATGAATGGGATAAAAGTCAGTCCTTCTCAGCAGGTAACCAAGCAGTAGGAGCGGGGTATGACATGAGACATTATACCTAGCAACAGAGTTTGCTGCTTCTGTATCTGCTCCAGTTCATCATGTAATTCTTTTTTTGCTCTCTCCTCCAAGGTTTGTATTTCCAGCTTAGGAGACTGATGTTGGGTCTTGAAAGTCTCATTAAATTCCTTTTTCAAACGCTCTTCTGCCTCCTGTAAGCAAACCTCCCCCCAGGAAACAAAGGAGTCATTTTGGTATTTTACTTTATGTCAGGATGAATCTGGCTTTTTATTGCAGAATTTTGATTATTTTCATCATCACTTTAAATTACCCTTCATCAACACAAAAACAAATACTGAACTGAAATAAAAAAAAGGAGAAATTCTCCCAAATACACTAGATTAGCTGTGTATCATGAAATAATAATGGTGAAATTTATGCACTATTTGGTATTAGAGAGATGTTTTATTATTCAGCACACAAAGCCTCCTATTTGTAACGAGCCTCTGCATGTTATTAATTATCACTTGGTGCCAGACAGATGCTTTCATCTTTCCCGCCTGTGTCTTCCACTGTCCGCAGAAATGCAGCATGAAGTACAGGGCAACTCTGTGGCTGCTCTGTAAGTAAACTCTCATCCTCTCTTGCATTGCTACCAGCTTACTGCCTTCAGCTTGCTTTTATGAGCTGAAACTCAGAAATGTCTTCTGAATACAAAAACAAAAGAAAACATTCTTCTCAGGGTGGTTTTACTACATACATTTTAAAAGGAGATTTTTCCTAGGCTGGATGATTTCAACATGGACATCTGAACTTCATGTCAAAATCATATATAGATTCTTTTTTTCCTCAAAAAACCCCCCTTTTAGAAGACATACAGTAAGAACCTTAATATATTAACATTTTGTCATTGAAATACATTTGTACTTTTAAAAACTTTAGTTATCCACTTACAGAAATGATTTCTTGAAGATATTTTTAAATCAATACACATCATTATGCGAGTATATTACACTTAATGTAAACTATTCCATATATAAGCTAATAAAGTATGAAAAAGAAAAAAAATGAGAGTCCTGTTAATGGCACACTTGTATCATCTCAGCCTAAATGTACCAGGTGGACTATATTATCCTATGCAACTGTTCCAGACACACTGTGGTATAAGTTCAAATATTAAGATAAAATTTTTAAAAAAGAAAGATGATGAGCTCTCAAAACCATGGGATATTTCACTATAAGCAACAATGGCAACTCTTCAGTAAGATAACTGGAAATAACTGAGTTTTGATAATTAGCTCTTAGCAAAGATGATTTATCCCACAACAAAGACTTTTTTTCTAAAAAAAAAAGTAGCTTGTAAACTGACCTTGAGCTCCCGATTTTTGCTTTTCTCTAACATTTTTAAGATTTTTTGATGTGATGCCTCCAGCTGCAGCTTAACATTCTGATTTTCTTTAATGGTGTTTTGAAGATCCTGCAAAAGTTTCTCTTTTTCTTTGATGGACTGTAGGTCATGTTTCTTCAGTGACTCTTTGAAATTGCTTGCTTGTTGGTCTAACATTTGCTTCAGCTGAGCCACCTTCCAGAAAAAAAGAAGTCAGCAGGACAGGATTAATGGTTGCACTCACAGCGAAGTGGAATGATGCACACTGGAACACGTTATGAACCTGCGTTACTATGTAACATGCAAAGATCCGTGTTTCAAACAAACTCCTTTGTTTCAATGAAGAATAAAGTGGGATTTTTTTTTGCAGGGAGGGAGAAGGATAGCTCATGTGTATACTCGGAATAGTTTTAGTCAACTGAAACAATAAACAAATTTTTAAAGCTGAAATTATTCATATTGATCTTTTAAAGTAAAAATCTTTGAATTCTTGATTTAAAACATTTCATTTAGAGATTTAAATTGGATTAATTTTGAAAATTACAAAAGGACCTGAAATTAAATATTTAATTTTAATATTGGTTAGAATTTATCATTTAAAAGTTCTCTTGAAGGTTCTTTCTCAGTCTCTTTGATTTGATTATTGAACAACAACAAAAAAGTCAATTATTTGTACATGTTCAATTAGAAGAACAGCTGCTACTGCAGAACGTTTTGAAGTTAGAAGCAAGAAAAATACAGCAATTTCTACAGCTCTTTTAGGATGCAAACATCCTTCCAGGAGAACCTGGGGAAACAATGACATCCCTTTTGTAAATACTGCCTGCTGTCCACCAGGTTATTTGCTTAAAATATTTCTTTTCCAATCATCTCCATCTCCTATGCACGGGACGTAGTTCAGCCTGCACACACAGACCAGGAGGCAGAGCTAAGACTGGAGCTCTAAACTGCAGAGTACATTTGTAAAGCTGTAAACTGCAACTACTGAAAACAGGAGCTCTGCCCATCACTGATGTTTTATTCTTCCATCTCTTAGCTTAACTGCTAAACACAGTAGATACTTTTCTGACAGCTAGTAGAGAAGTAACCTCAGGTATCTGTTTAGAAGAACTAAATTCTGAATTCTGTTTTGGGAGGCTTTTTGGTGTGAGTCTGTTTCCTGGGTTTGGTGTGCTAGGTTTTCTACATTTTCAGCACAAACTTAAAATTGCCGCTCTGCTTATATTTGCCATTCCAAGCACCCGCACTGCTGAGAAGCCGCCTCTGCCTCACAGGCCCCGCAGGCTTCACAAGGCCAAGCAGGGCCGTGGCTGCTGCGCCTGGGCTGCTAGGCCTGCCTGTGGGCTGTGCCACTGCTCTTGCAAAGTCTTTTGTCCCTCGCCTTTTATTTTTGTGAGCACGTGAGAGAGGATGGTATGTCTTTCATTTCTGATTCATTTGTACCCAGTTAGTCACTGGTGGACCCTGCTCATCACCACTGAGCATCTATTTCAGCTCCCCTCTGAGCTCTCTGGCAGGGCTGCTCACAGAGGGCGATGCCAGTGCTATAATTAACGTGGCTTTCTTTCCCCAGATGGGGTAATGGGCTTTGGTTTGAACTTGCCAAATTCCTCAGCTATAATATTAGCATTTCACATGTTCAGTGATCTGCAACAACATCTGTAATCTAGACACAGCAGAACTCTGCAAGCAGATGCAAATCTTGCTAAAATGCTCTTTACCAGAGCTGCCAACTTGCCCAGCTAACTGTTTACTATTTGGTGACCAAATCAAGCAATCCATAAAACTTTTATTTAAGTCAACCCAAAAGAAACATTCCTGAGCATATATGTCAAAATGAAAAATTAAAATGTGTTTCTTTCAAACTGCATTCAGTGTTTTGGAAACTTAATTTATATCATTTTTTTTTTAGAAGAGAAATCATTTTATTCACAGAACACACTTAATACACAAGTGAAGTAGCAGCAACCAGAGACAGACACTCTGCAACACCCTGTAGCCCAGTGACAGGGTAAATCCTTGAAAGGTGAGAAAGTTGGCAGCAGGAAAAAAATCAAGTGCAGGCCTCCCACACATCATGGGAATTCTAGGTAGGTAACTAAAAATTAAATAAACATTCCTTCATCCAGTGTTTTGTGAATCAATTTCTTTATCTTGTTCTCTAAGTGCCAGAAAATGAAACATTTAGTAACTTATGAAACACTAAAATAATATTTTTTTCACTTTCACTTAAGTTACCCAATAAAATTGATTTGAATTAACACATTTTGAAATAGCAACCAGCTTCAGCTCCCTCAAGCTGCAAATTTAAACTAACAAATGATGCACTAAGAACCATTTACTCAGCTCTGTTAGCAAAGAAAGCATTACCGATCAGAGTCTCATACAAGCAGGAAAGCTGCATTCACTTTGCTTGAAATCTCTCTATATGTACATCATACTTTCTACCTAAGCATTTATTAAATACATTGAAAAATGTGGAAATAAATTCAGACTTCTGTCTTGTCACCTTCAAAGATCCCTCCTGATCTAAATCATATTATAATAGCCTGAGCTCCAATAGCTTTTTTTTTTTTTTAAGATTCATTTCATCCAATTAAATACAAGTAAAATTATCTGTTTGCATAGTGAAGAAGGGAAGAATAATTGCTAACTATTATTATCAGTAAAAAGCATATTATTTAATATTTTTGTGGGATAGGCTCTATCTGTAGCCTGGATGCACTCCCAGAAAAGGCAGATGCCGGAAAACCTTCCTCCTGCTGCTTGCCAACCATTCATTGGTTTCCAGAGCTCCTGCCATTTTTATGATTTTCTGAAAAATAAATGGCTAACTGGTCTGACAAAAATGACTACTTTGGCCTTTACCTTCCTTTTTTTGGGCATTTACTTTGTCTTAATCCCTATTGAAGAGCAAGCCAATGCTTTCCCATACAAACAAAAAGAAAAGCTGATTTTTTCAGGCACTACAGCTCCTCAAGTTCCTCATAAAATTAACATTTAATGTGAAACAGTTAATGCTGCATGGTCCCCTCTATCAGCATATGGGACATAGACTGCTATTATACTGTATTTCTGCCTGGTCTTTCTGAAAGAAACTGGGTGAATAGTCTTTAAAAAGAAAGTACCAAAATGATAGCTTGTATTTTTTTTTCCAATAAGAAAGACTGGAAATAGGGAAAAAAATGTTCAGAATATATATTTTTTTGAAATTTAAATACTCACCTAGGCAGGGAAAAACGAAAAGTGTATATAAACTTCAGCTGTGGTCACAACACTATTAACCTTCCAAACGCTCTTCTTTTTCCATGCTGTAAGAAGAAAGACTTCATAAAGTCTTTCTTTTCACAGTATTAGGCATACACACATTCTCCATCATTAATACTACTATTTCTAATACATGAGAAGTTAAGAAACAACATTTTAAATCTCCTTAAGTTCCTTCCTCCTGCCTTTCAATCAGAAAGGCTTTCCCATCCACCACTGTAAAACTTTTTTTGGAACATTTTGCAATATCCAGGGATTTTATTGTGGTAAATTATTTCATGTGAAGTCACATTACTTGAAAATTTAACTTAGCTCATTTTACTATTAACAGCCTGTAGAAACTGCAATATCATATGATCTTGTGTTTTAAACACTCTTCCTGCTACAAAACAAAACATCTTGAAAACAATATTCTCCATAAGTCCAATGCTATTATTTATTCGAATATACCCACTAGAATTGTATGAAGAGGTCTTAAATATTTAGCTAATACCTATCCAGTGCATAAACTCTAAGCAACAATATATTTGGAGGCTGTACTGAATTATTTGCAAATTTATGTTATGTTTATGGGTTATCTTTGCACTTCCCTTTCCTTAAGGTGGCTGATTGTTTCCCATTGTCTTACAACTAATGGAAAAATGAACAACCATTACTAAAAGCTAACAGATAAGATTTTAAATACTTTTTTTTTTTAAAAAAAGATTTTAAATAATTTTTTTTTCTAACCATAATTACTATCCTTCTCTTGGGAAGGATATTTTGATTTTTTGAAGCAGCAACTTCCAACCTCAGATAGTCCATGGGCAAAAAAACTGGGCAAATATCATACTATGCATGCCTCCACATTTGGCTCTCCCTTTTGATTTCTGCTTTGATTATTTTAATTCACTGTGACAGCAAGTGCTGTGAATACTTTAAGCCTAGCTTATGTCTGTTCTCTCCATAAGTGTGAAATCTCAAAGGCAAGACCTAGAGATGGAATCAGAATATTTTGACTTGTATCTTTTAGGCAGAAAGTTCTGAGTTTCTGAATGCGCTGTCAGGTTGCTAGGGGCTGAATTCACATAAAAGACTTAAAACAGCCTTTTGATGTATTACAGAAGAGTCACCATATTTGAGAGTGTGTTCAGAGTCAAAACAAGGCACCCACATGTTACAGGGTTTTCCTCATACTACCATCAGTAACATGTTACAAGAAGTAGGAATAACAAAAAAAATGTGTTTTACAGTTGTCTCTAGCCTTATTTCACAGTTTTTTCAATTAAATTCCCAGTTAAGTACCTTCCTAAGCCTAAGGCAATTCCTGACAGATATAGTCCCAATAGATGTACCTGTGCTGCTCCTATGATTATTAGGTGTCCAGTGGTGTCTATGGACCTTCCTCGAGGTTCTGCAACTGCTGCACTAGTGCTGCATTTCAAAGATACAACATGAGAAGGCAGTATCTGTCCTTCCATGCTATGGACCTTGAAATTCCAGAATGCCCTCTTCAACACATGTGAAAGAGATCCCATAGTGCAAATGCAAGATACTGGAGGGCTCTAATAAACTAGAATTCAACCCGCACAGGTCTCACATTCTTCCTTCCAGGGGACCAGATAGGTGAGAATTCATTTTATTTATCCAGAAGTCTCAATAATATGGAAATACTGCTGTTCTGAAATGCATCCCACAGAGATCAAATTACAACGATCTGTCTGCTCTGCACAGTGCTCTTGCTATGTTGACCGAACTTAAAACATGCCTTATGCAGCCAAGGAGGCTATTTTTAGATCTCAAATAGTGTTCTTGCTCTGTTAACCCAACCAAAAATGTGCTTTACGCAGCCAAGGAAGCTATTTTTAGATCTGAATTTTATCCGGATTGGAACTTGATTAGTGACAGCACACTGCCTAACCCTTGAGGCGGAAGCTCCAGGCTGGGAATCACACCGTGAGCAAAATGTGATGTTGTACAGTAAATGGTGGCTTGCTGGCTGTCAACACTCACATATGTATGGAAGGAAAGTATTAAAATGTCAAATGATCTCACTTTCCTGGCGATAGTGCCATGTAACAGCTTCAGAAAGTATCCTACGAAGCACCAAGAAGAATGCAAGCACCACCACCCGTGCAGCAGAGAACATCTCCTCCCCTCCAGCAAACTCGGAGACTCTGGCACATCAAGATGTTTCTTAGAGCCATCTGTTCATCCTTATGATGGTGCTATGAATATAACATATAACACAATACATACTATTTTATATATACCCAGGTGTCAAATACGGTTTCCCAGCACCCCTTGCATTTGTACATGTGTGATATACAGGCATGCATACCCTGAGCTCATCGTACTGGATTGGGAGTTAGGAAACAGTTTTGTTTGTTTGTTTGTTGTTTGTTTTCTCTCTCTCTGCCTTAGTTCTTCCAGTTGTAAAACCTGAACAACAAGGCTTCAAATCATATATTTTTATTTTTGAGCTCTTTCAATAGGATATGCTGTGTGCATGCATATATGCAAGATTAGGACATCAGAGTGTGCCAGTATCCCTTCTTTCAACCTCCTCCTCTCACTCCACCCCCCCCACCCTAGTGTTATTTTTAGGCATTACTTAGGGATACCAGTACAGCATGGTATATTTTCAGCTTTAAGTGCACTAAGATGATTTTGTGGAAATATGCATTTTAGGGGACTTTGGAATGGAGTAAAGATGACTGATTTCTGAGTACTCATGTGTGAAGAATTCCCACTGGATAGGTCAGCACAACTTAGGTTGAGAAGAAAAAAAGTGCAGCATGCAGAATGTGTAGCAAAGACCAAATAATAATTAAAAACAAACGAACAAAAAACAGGACATACCCAGAACTTTAAGAATATTAAACAAACAAAATAAATTCTGGATTTCTAACCAGGAAATGGATAGAATGTGAGAATGCAGTTGTTTGATACAAAGCCTGCTCTACAAGAAAGTGGAAAGAGGAAGCCAGCAGGTGAGGTGGGACAAATCTTTACTTAGCGCCCAAAAAGTATTCATCAGTCCTTTTCCTGTTTTTGAACAGTCAAAAAGAGTCTATTATGGCCACTCGGAGTCCATAGATCCCAGCTGAAAAGATCTAGAATTTCTTCTTTTGTTGCAATGCAAACTCCTACTGACCATCCAGCTTGCTAGAAACAAAGTGGATTAGAAGTAGTGAAGATAGAAAGTAACTGAAATTTTAGCCTGACCCTTAATACAAGGGCTCCCCATAATCCAGTAGTCCCAGGATGACCTACCTAATTCCTGTTGCAGTTCATCACTTTCTTGAAGTAGACTGAAGATATGTTGCATATTTGGGAGTAACCTGATTTTGCTTGATAAACCCTTGGAGCCTCCAACCCTTGGTTGGCAGGAAAAAAAACTGAATGACAAATTCTTATGCTGCAACCGTATTCATTTACCCATAACTTCTCAGCACTGACAATCACAAATCATTTCACCCTGCTTCTGGAAAGGAAAGGATTTTTCCTTTCTTCTGGAAGGAAAAATAAACACAACACTCAGCATCATCAGAACTTTTCACCATGAGTGCCCTGTCTTCAGTGCTTTAAAGCAGTTACTTTAGAGATTATCCATGAAGTAAAAGCTTTTAAATGACCAGAGGCAAAACCTTCACATGAGCACACTAAAGAAGAGGAAATATCCTGTACAGAAGATTTTTAAGCAGACAACATTTGCTTACAAGATCTGAAAAACAAATGGTCTGAAGAACAAACGTTCTCCTGAGAGAGAAAATGTCAGCAGTTGTCAGCAATCTTAAAAGGTACATTGTTTACCTAGGTAAATAATTGCCTTGTAGAGGTTCTGCTTTTTGTTCTGACACACAAACATTTACCCACCATGCAGCCTGTGCTGCGCTGATACCTCAGTGAGTGCTATTCCTCCTCTGCTCTCCACACAGCAGCGCTTACAGGTGGATAATCTGATACCAACACATCTCCCCCCCGAAGAATCCATAGGCATGTAAACACTAAAACGAAGGATCAGATTTGCATTGAAATTTAGGTGTAACCTTAGCAAGGAATAGCATAGTATAAAGGCTATTTTGCCCTCAAAGTAGCTTTGGGGCCAGAATACTTCCTTTATTTCAATCTTGATCTTAGGAACATACAGGGAGCACAACTAAAACTAGTAACGGTATATACTAAATTACTGGACCTGCTGCAGGTGGCCTGCCATCACACAAAGCAGTTATATATCCTTTATTTTTCCCTTCAATCCTGCTCACAGGAGGGGTTGGACTAGATGAACTCCAGTTCTCCCTTCCAATCTACATTATTGATTATTCTGTTCACTCTTCTGTCATTGCTGGGGAAGTAGCCTGGGCAGCCTGTTCCTGTAGCCTGTGCCTGTTCTCTTCAGGTCTTTTTTATGTGGATATGTATGTATAAAATATATAAAATGTATAAAATAAGCAAGATCAAAATAAAAATGCATTATACTTGGCTCAGAGATAATAAGGGTTGTTCACAGACAAGCACCTGGCAAAGCTCTGCCTCTTGCAAAGGGAAGATTCATCCCTACTGAAGACAGTGCTCCTGTGCCAGAGGAAATACATGAAGGTACCACAATTCCCACCTAGTAGCTCTACGCAGGCTATTAGAAATCCTAAATGCAAGCCCTGGAGCACTCCGGGGGCAAGGATCTTGGATTCAACATGAAATACCAAGGACAGGGATTTACAGAGCAGAACATGGGGCTGAGGAGCTGACAGGACTGAGCAGACACGCTGCGTGCTCACGTAATGTATACCCAGTTATTTAAAAGATACCTATATCCCTGTACACTGAGAATAACCATCCCGGCATACAAGCATCCAGACAAAACGTGCTGAGTTCTTTACTGTAGAAAGACTTAAATGAGCAATTTCTAAAAAGTGATTTGTGTTACAAGCTCATTAGTGCGCTTGTTCCTCCTGCTTGTGTCTGTTTGCTGAAAAACAAAACAAAACAAAAAACTAGTACATTTTCAGACACTACAAATGGGAAAAAAAGGGGAAAAATACCCATATGAATGTTATACTTTATATAGCACAATGACTCAAGAAGAATTGAAACTAACAGAAAAAGAACCTAAAAGTCTACTGAAGGCAAAAGAGCTTTCTGAAAGGTTGGCATGATACTAGTAATGAGTGCTGCAGACAACAGGGACGTGTATTCTTTGCAGCTCATAGAAAAACAAAGGAAAATATATGAGCAGGTCATAGTTTAGAATCAGGGTAATGGTTGGGTAGCAGTAAAAGGATGGAATCAAACAGAGAAGCATGAATGTTGCAAGGGAGAAATTAGCTTTAATTTCTCCTGTAAGAAAATGAGAGGATATAATGGTAGCTGCAATTAAAACCAGAAAATCACATACTTGCAGCATTACCACTGCATCTCTAGCAATTGAATCTCCATAGCTCAATTTTTCAATCTGGAAAATAGATATAATAATTCTCAAACATCTGCCATGGGATTTAATTATATCAAATGATATAAATAGCACTAGTTATGAAAAATACTGTTGTTTTAAGTTAGGAAATTTCTTATTTACTTGAATATTCATCTGTGACTCTCCAAGAAAAGATGGCAATAAATAATAATATTTATTTCCTAAAAGCAGTAAATGCCTTAAAAATACCTTTAAAAGTGACTGATTCAAGTTTGATCTGATTCACATGAAGATGACCTTCAATTGGCATCATTTTAAGAAAACCTGTTCACATAAACACAACCCCATGTAAAAGGGAAGCCTTTTCATGAGGCTTATATTTGACAGGGGAACTGTGTGCCTTCAAGCACCGCATCGTAACATAGCGACCAGGCACAAGCACTTTCATGATCAGGTAGAACAGATTAGCCCTGAGAAACGGGATCGTATATATGCATAAACTCCAGTAGTTTCACAGAGGAAAATGAATGATTCTGAAGAACACTTAACACAAGTCCTAGTCTCCAAAATCCAGAGGGTGCCACAAAAATCATCATTCAGTGATAGGAGCTGCTTGCTTGTTCTCACTTCTCAACTGATCAGCAACAGACTTTATTCTTGAAATGATGGGGAACTCCTATACCTACAGCATTCAAACTGGGAAACAACACAGAGCTGAAGAAACCTTGACTGACTTACTGCCACACTAACTGCTCTGATCGAGCATGTTTGTCCTGAAGATGTCCGACAAACACACAAGTGCTTCAGGAGACAGAAGACTAAGTTCCTCCTTAGTTTATGCCCCAGTTTGGCAAACTGCTTAGACACGCACTGAGGTGCGAGTTTCACTAACTATTGAAGTATGCACTTAAAACCAAACAAGTGCTTCAAGGTTTTCCTTGAATGGATTTCAGCTCACATGTGGATTCTCTACTGCACAGAGACATTATGGACTGCCTTGAAGCCTAAGTTCATGCCACTTGGCATGAGAAACAAAAGCACCAGAGAGAGCTGTTTTCACACAAGTTAAGTTCTTTAAAGAATCTCCTTAGCCAACTGATGCCACTGCTGCAGTGGCACCGCAACAACAAAAATTGAAGCTCAGACATTTAAGGGTGGATATTGCACAGGCAACCCATCTTAATCCACAAGACAAGCACCCTTTGCAACTGAACCTAAATATAGACATACACACCTGTATGTATTTATAGTTTATAACAAGTGCTCATCTAATTGAAATGCAGTCCACATCAATCACATCAACACCTTGCAGAATTGGCTCCTCAGCCTAAATAACACAAAATGTTGCTTAATCTTCACATCATAGATCTATGGAAATTTAACACAGAAATTGGAGTACAGAATACATTATGCTTGAGGAAGAACCTTATATTAATCATTCTAAATGTTACATCCAAGGCTTGCAAGCATAAGTGTTGCTAAGAAGGTAGTTTATCACATCAAGGGTAAATTCACCTTCCTGCCTGAGAAGCTTTTCATGGAAATAAATCAGCTTTGATTTTGCCCTCCCCCGCACACACACTTTTTTTTTTTTTTTAAGAAAAATCCTTGCATTTTATGGTAATTCGAAGTGCCTCCAGTGAGGATAATTCAAATGATGTCACTACGACCAATAAGATTAAAAACAGATGAATTAGAGCATCTATTAATAGAAGCACATTCCTACCTTCTGTATTTTTTTTCTTTCAACTTCCACAAAAGTTTACACTGACTTGACTTCCTTGGAATGTTTCATTACAAGGTCTTCCAACACATTTAACAGTTGTCCTTTCAGGTGTATTTTCTCCTCCTGGGACTGATGCTTGCTTTTTCAAATCCCTTATGTCTTTTATTCATGTTGTGTTTTCAGTAGCTACAGCTTCAGCAGGCTGTAAAACACTGTCTATTTATTTATGACAAAACCACAGTAGAATTCAGGGGTCCTAGTAATCTGTTTTGTAGGGAATATACCATTTAGGAGGATATGCTCCACTGAAAAATACTGCCTTTATTTCAGTTGCCAATGTGAACTGTAACGAGCCAGGGTTGTTCGCCTCTTCTGCAGACGAGGTTTTTTGCTTTACTGTTTCAGTTTAGTTGTGGGTAGTGACTCACTCCCAACCATGGAGGCTTCCTTTAAGGAAAACCTCACTTCTGTGAAAAAGTGCAGGACAAATCTGGGTTTTATTAGGTCACTAATGCCAGGTCTAATTTTCCAGAATGCTAGCATAACAATCTTCTAGGAGAACAATATAGCAAATAGTCTGGGCTGGAAAATTGATTAAGAGGAGATGCTGTACGGAAGGACCACTCGGAACATTCCTCACTGTATCAAGTTTATTCTTGGTATTATTTCTGTTATGTCTTTCAAGAGAATAGAACTATCTTCCATATTTAGAAATAAATAAATAAATAAATAAATCATGTCAGCTTGGTCCCAAGAGCAAAAGCTGGTGTTGGACCTTCTTCTCTAAAAGGGCTTGGTGATAGAAGAATTTAAACAGCTTGCCTTAGGCTACCACAACTGTATTGTGAGCATGTTTGCAGTTTTCTTGCTGTCATTGCAGTAACTCATGTATTGAATTTATGAGTGAGAATCAAACCGGGTGAGGCGTGTGGTCTGTGAATCTTACAGGACTGACTTCTATAGAATGACCCAAAGGCAGAATAAAATGACACTGATATAGGACTCTGGCATGTCTTCCCTATGGATGTTTGAGAGCAAAATATCTGTTTAAGCCCCTACATGTCTCTACAGTGTCTCTTGCTTTGGATCTGTTCGATAGAAGTCTTTTGCTGCAGCTCTATTATTTGACTCTTCAGTTCATCTACCTCATTAATGGCTTTGTTCTGGGAATTCAATATAGCTCCCATCCCTTCCATAATAGCAAAATTTGCATTTAAAAGAGCATAAATAACTTGTGGAATTTCTAGTATGAATGACATGGGAAATACTTCAGAATGACATTAATGAGCATCTTACCTGCCTTTTGCAGGACTTTCTTCTTCAGTCTTTGGCTACATTTAGCTCTTCCTCCATTTCTTTTTTTTCATTATACATTTTGATCTGAGAATTAAGCTATATTTCCAAATCTCATGAATGAGATTTGGAAAATCTCCAAAAAATATGCATGACATTACTCTTCTGTATATTACTTATGTTCTTTTTCTTGTCTTCTGCAGTAAATGGTCATTTTCTTTCTCAGTGCAATTCAATGATATAAATCTGTTGCCTACAGAGCTAATTTAAAAGACTCTTTTTCTCTTCTGTGTTAAATTATCCCTGGCCATAATTAATGTTCTATTTCAGGGGCTCTAGTCTCAGTCTCCAAGAGCACTGCAACACCGACCTGGACAAAATTTCTATTTGTTCTTATATTAATGTTATCCGGATAAAGCCTTGTGGGTCAAACCCAACTCCTATCTGACGTTGTCTATAACTGAAAACTTCAAGGTAAGCTTGCTTTACTTTTACTTCTGCCATATTCCAAAATTCTTCTAAAGCTAGAATGCATGGATCAGACTTTTTGAAAATGGCTTGTCATCCTTTACATGCTCTATTTCATAGTAATACATATAGTAATAACAAATGTACTCATCTAAAGGTGAAATGTTTCATCTAAGGGTCTCTAACCACTTGGCAAACACCAAGGAAAAAAGAAAATTAATCTTGCTTAAATACCAGCCCTTTTATCTCTCATGCATATTAATAGCTTTTCTTGATAGTGTTACTAATGATCAGAGCTATTAATGATTAAAGAAATGTTTATCCTTTCCTGTTGGTCATTGTCCATGGAATTATGAAAAAAAATGTAATATTTAATGATGGCATCAAAAGAAGAAGCTTTTTGCTTTTTAATTAGAAAAGCATAGAAAAATACCTGACTTCTTATTTCCTCCAGATTTAATCCAGTCTGAGAGCATCTCTTTAAAGAGTCAAGGTAATATTTTCAGCTGGAGTGTAAACCAGCATCATTCCACTGATTCTGAGGATCTAAATTTTATAATAGTTGAACATATGTCCCTCAGAAAACAATTTTAATTTTAGTCTATCTGACACTGAATTCAGAAACTATATTTCTAAAGAGACAACATTGTTATTTCCACTTTCTATTTTCTTTTAAACTGTATAATCCCCAAAACACTGCATTTCTCACATGATAAAGTAGAAACAGTAAATTAACCTGCAGGAATTTCCATGCACCCATCCTTCATTTCTCCTGAATCCAAGACAAAGAACCCACAAGAAATCAGGTTTTACTTTTCCCTCTCCCCATCACCTCCATACAGCCGGGATACTTTTCCTTATAGAAACATATTTTACAGACTTCCCCCAGGCAGAGAAGAGGGGGCTTATCTGCATCTCTGCCATGGAGTCCGCAGGCTACAGACCAATGCAGGGAGAGAGCAGTGCCTGGGTGGTGCTGGGGACAACATGTTCAATTCTGGGGACAGATCTAAGGTGAGCTTATGTGATAGGAAGGAGCTATGGTGTCATATGGACATATAGGGACACGGAACTCGGCTGAGTGTGGAGCATGGCTGGGTGCTTCAGCTTCAGCACAGCTCCCCAGTGTCTCCCCATTGATGACCTTATGTCATGTCCTTATGTACCACATGCACCTGATTGGCAGGTTGCCCGTGACCTGCCAGCGCTGACAGCAGTGCCTGGCACATGATGTACTGCAAATGTATGAGCTAAAGCACCAAGTAAGGCCTGACTGACTCAGCGCACCCCCACGATTTGGCACACAAAGCTTCACGTTTACAGGACACTGCTGAATGGCACTTGCTATGAGCTACTGCTCTCAGAATCATGCAAGATAAAGCACTTGATTTCTAACCCTCCAGCTCACTGCCTGGCCTCTTACCTGACCCTGATTTCATCAGTGCACGGAGAGGTGAGATCCACAGCGCAGAAAGACACCTACCCTGTGCACACCCTCTGCTACCATTAGTGCCTGCTTACTGTTCTCTTTAGTTCCGTGCAGAAAAAGCTTTACCTCCTTCAGGGAATAGGAAGTCTACTGTTCAAAGAGTTCTCCTAATGAGTTACTAATCAGCTTAACTCAGTCTTTAAAAACTCCCCAGTGCTATATTCTTCCTTTTTCTCTTCTAAGCCTCTTAAACTGTTTTAGTTCTTACAAAGCATTTGACTTGAGCAATTAAAAGACCTTCCCCCCTGAATTTTATAGAAGTGATAATTTGTACTTTACTAGGCACAGATAGGGATCACAATTTCATACCCTACCTGTACTCTTTCTTTCATCTTCTGAGAGTGTTTCTTCCTCTCATTTACCTTCCAGGCTTTCTCCTCCATGTCTACCTCCAGTTTCTTTACCTGCTGCAGCAAAAAAACTTCCTGAGCCTCTAAGCTCTTCCTTTGCTCCAATTCTCTTTGTTGACAATTCTTCTGCTGCTCTGCCATGGATTGCTGCATAGCTTTTTGTAAAGTCTCTTTTTCTGTCTCATAGGAGCCTTGCAGTTGGCTGGTTTTCTGTGTACACTCTTCTGTGACTCTCTGGTTCTCACTCTTCAGGCTTTCCATCTCGTTAATCAGAGCTTGTCCTTCCACACTGTGTTTTTCATCTAAAATCTCTCGTGTATCCGAGTTCTCCCTGGTTGCTTTGCATTCATCTAACAGGCCCTCATGCTGCTGATATAAATGTAAGAGTTTATTTTCAAAGTCTGCATTGGTATCCACTGTGTCTGTGGAAAGGATCATCTCTGCTTGTTTTACATCGATTCTCAGCTCTTTTTCTTTCAGCTGCTTCTTGAACAGGGTTAACTCTGCTAGGGCTTCTTCTTTTAGTCTCTTGTGTTGGTCTACTGCATCTTCAAGGACTTGGATACGCTTTCTAAGCAACTGTTCTTCTTCAGCTTTGCATTTATACTGCAGGATTGTTTTCCTTGTCTCAGCACGAATGTGCTGAATTTCTTCTTCATGTGCATCTTTCAGAGCCTGTATATTAGCCTCATGTTCATCATTCTTAGTGTTCAGAGCATATATCACCTATAATTCAAGAAAAAGAATGGGAAATTATAGTGTCTGATAACTGGTGGCATTAAGAATTTAGGAATTTATCAAGGTCTTAAATGCTTTATTAGGAGAATTATTACAGTTAAATTTTGTTGCCTTTTTTTTTCTCCAATAGCAACATATGGGACAATTATAAATTGCAAAACCTTACAGAGAAAGAGGACACTGTGAGAAGCATATTCTTTTCAGATTTTCTCAGCAATTTCTGTTTTTACTTCTGGCAAATCATTGCTTCATACACCTAGTCTGACCTCTGAATACCAGGAACAAAATGCTACCTTTTGTAGCTGCCAGACTCCCTCTGTATTTAGGCTTCAGTGCAGCAGCACCATCTGCCACTTGGCCTTTAGCAAGGGATGAGCAGAGGTAAATCTGTAGAACGAAACCTGAGATCCTGAGGACCTGACACCCCGCTCACATGGACCAAAATCACTCTGATTGGTGATGTGAATGAAAGCAAAGTTCATAAGAAGGGTAAAACTGTGCACTCCTGACTGGAGCTAAAACACCACTGAGGAGGCACCATTAGGTGCACCCCAACTGCAGGGCAGGTGAGTCAGGTTTTGGTCAGTATTTCGTGATAGCTGCTGCTCCAGTGAAAGCCCCTTTTGAGTGGGTTCAAATAAAGCTTTCTAATGCACTTCTGTAATGCCTATTTATCATCGAGATTCAGCTTTAGTGGATTCGGGGAGAGCCTCTGTGACAACAAGCAACTTTTTAAAACAATGAGCCTGAACTTTTTGAAATTTAATAAAATGCGTAATAATAATAATTCTCATGACTTTCATAGAAATTATAACCCCAAGAAGCCTTCAGTCAGTACTGATGCCCTCTCACAGAAGCTGCTGTACAAGCACACATTACTATCATCAAGAAAGCTCACCGTAGCCCACAATGAAGGACTCATGGTCTAAACCAGTACAGGTCCATGCTGAACTACAAGGCAGTTATATAGAACTCCAAAAATAGAACTTGCCTTGATATGGTGCCTAATCCAGTTTCTATTAAGGTCAGTGGGTATGGAAGCAGGATTAGTTTGTAACTACTTTTTATATAAAATATATCTTTATTTTTATTTCATATTATTACATATGTTCAAGCCATTCATACCATCAACCCTAGTAAGTCTTAAGCAGTAATTTTTGTGCATTCAAAATCTCCTGTGATGTTTTAAGCTATCTATCCGTGTATATATGGACAGATTTATTGGTGTAACTAGATACCAGAAAGGGCCAAGCAAGATGAATTTGCTAGCGGGTAATCTTTTTCACAGATAGCTCAAAATTAACACTGAACTGTGCATCTGCCAACACACATAAGAGAAACTGATATATAGATATTTTCCATCCATTTTCTCTAAAAGATAGGGCTATCCTTTATGATACAAGACATCTTTTCAGACCAGGTCACTTAGGGTATTACTGAATCCCCGACAGTCTTTCCATTAATCACATTCATACGAAATTGTAGTATGAAAGGACATAGGTATCTAATTCAAGAACAATAATACTCCGATCATTAACTTATACATGGAGGTTTTCCTCCACTCCCCCCCCCCCATATAGCTTATCCTTCTACAAAAGCAGGTCTGGAAATTACATAAAACCTACAACAGCTATTATGAGCAGGGCCTGAGTCCAGAGAGGTTAATGGAAACATTCTTAGACATTATTTGAGAAAACAATAGTCTTAAATATATAAACCTAGAAAGGAGATTACAGCCAATGTTTTGATTTTACTAGAATTCAGTCCTTCCTCAGGGAAGGTCTCAATTAAGAGACCAACAAGCCTAAAACCACACTTAAATGTCACAAGTCTGCAGCCTGCTACTCCCTCAGGATGTCTTCAGAGTCCTTGAGTTTGCTCAGCTACATCTACGCTATTTATGTACTGAGCAACATATTGAATTTCAGTCATCCATAAATAAAAGCAAACACAGAAATACATCTTGCATAAACTCCACTCCAATCCTGGTAGTAATGAAACAGATATAGAAGCCTTGAAGAGCTCACAAATGCGGAACAGTCTGGGTAGGCTCGTGGATTAATACATGAAAGAGAATAACATCATCATGTTCCAGAAGACACAAAGTGTACATTTAGATTTGTATATACTTTGGACTCAGATTACATCCTGATAACTATCCTCTGTTATTTTTAACTATTTTTCTTTTGAACAGAGATAGTTTCAGGATACTAAGTGGATTCCCTCTCTCCAAAAATTCTAACTCAGATCATTCTGTGATCCCCCTTTAAATATTCATGCCATAAAAATAGTCATAAAAACTACAAGGAGAAGGATTAATTTTCCCTATAGGCTTGGAATGGGCAATCATTAGTTTAGGCAACACTTCAGTTCGCTGGGTCCAATGATACCGACAAAATCTCTTTGTTTCATACCATTAACAAGATGCAAATACATTAGTAGAACTTAGCAGAACTAGTAGGCTTTCATGATTCAAAAATTTCCACTCTTGATGAATTTATCTAGTGTATCAGCACTGCCTGTCTTGCGTTATGTTGTACCCAGTCTGCCAGTGGAAACTGCGAGCGTCTCAACTCTGACTTCACTATAGATAGGAACTTCTCAAATTGCACTGATCATTAGACTGCACTGCAGAGCCTCTACGTTAATAGTTATCACCAAATTCTTAGGTGAGTTATCTACAGTACTTGCAGAAACTCACTTCCCTGCTCTGCCAATTATTCCTGTGCTTTCATTCAACAGTAGGTAGAACCACAATGAAGAATTTTGACTTGAAAATGCAAGTTCTTAATCTTCAGACTTGACTGCTGAATTTGATTCCTCAGTAAAAGTCTCAAGAGATTTACTTTTCAAAGGATTTCTGCTCACTGCCCCTAAAATTTAGGTCCCTCATGCATTCCTTATATAATATAAACCTCCAGGGCTACAATATTCCTATCCCAAGTACTTCATTTAAAAGACTTAAGAAGTCATGTGAAATTAGTCTGGGACTTTACCTGCTTTCTGCTGGAAGGAAAAACACTGAAAAGCAATTTCAGGCCCTGTACCTTGTGGAGTATATATTTTGCTGGATAACATGGTATAAACCTCTCCCCTGTTGTGCTCATAAAAGGCTTTTTAAAAGCAGCTCTAAAACTGCTTTTTAGCAACTTGCAAACTCAAAACTGTTGAACAGCACAGAGAGCTGCCTTAATATGAAGGAAGTGATATCACTGCTTGAGTTATTCAGCACAACACGCTGGTTCCTGCCTCCTTAGAGCTCTCCTGAGCTCTATGTGCATTTGGGAACACACTGATTTTCCAGCAGCTGAACTGTATGGCAGGTCGGCAGAAACACTGTTGCACAGCACGCACTGGGGAATTAGCAGTGCTGTGAATATGAATACATTGTCTCAGTCCTGTTTTATCTTCTCAGTGCCCTAAATCTAAATGGTATCTTATTTCCTTCCAGCTTTTTCATGGTGATGCAAAATAACAAAACAAACAAGCAAACAAAAATTGAACCTGGTCAATGAAGACAAACCTAAAGGATTCACCCTGAAAAAGACTGATCTGCTTTCTAGCAGCGGATTTAACCAACTCTGTTCTTGCCATTATGAACAAACTGCTCTAGCAAGTTGCTTCATTGGCTGAATAAGAACTGAGGCTACGGAGCCTCAGTACGGAGAGGAATGTTGCTGATAAAAAGAATCGGAAAAAAGCAAAAAACTTCTTCTTCCAGGCCCGGGCTAGTGGGCAGATGTAATGAATCAAATCCTTCCTGATGAAGAAAGGGCTAAAAGAAACACCATGAGAACAGGCCCTCACTCCATGGGATAACTAACAGGAAAAAGAAGGGAGTGATAGTGCAGACTTCAGACTAAGCCAAAAGCCTCTGGAGGGGGGCGCTGAGCAGGGTACACCCGAGAGCACCCTAAGCAAAGCAGGGGAGGTGACGGGTCCCCCTTGCTAACTACTTGCTACAGGTGACAGAGACCAGGGGGCCACTCACCGCTGTTTTACTGGTAGCAGTAGTATCTCACCCTCGGGAGCAGCCGAGTTTGTTTCTAGGAACTTTATACACTTCCAAAGGAAGCACGAGAAATGGTCTGCCTTGAAATGGTCTCTTTTAAGAGAAATGACAACAAAATTACGAGGAGAAAACTCACTTTGTGACAGAAATGGCTGTGTATACACTACTCTCCTCTGTTACCATAACTATACACACTAGAAAATAAAACCGGCTCGCACAATTGTCAAATTAATACTCTAGTAAGAACTCACAGGGATACCTTGTCCGTTCTAACTCTGAAGAAGGGACAGACTGTCTAGGCAATGGTTAGCTATGGTGCCAAGTCAGATTTACAACAGGGCCCCTATGCTTCATTTAACTGAATGATAATATATGAACTGTAATATATGGTTAGCGACCTTAAGAAAAGCCTCAAATCTTCCCTTGGGTCTTTTAGCTAGGGCTTCCTGAAAGCACAAGAAAAAAAAAATGCACTCAGGTAGTTCCAATGACTACTCATGCTACCCATTTACGTGCTTGTATGACAGAATATCGTCACCCCAAGTATTCAGAAATGTTTCAGAACCTAAAATTAAAACTAAAGAATATCTTTAACATCACAAAAAGTTTTGTATTTTATGTATTATTAAATAGCTTTTTTATTTGGCTTATGTTTTTAGTCTTCTAAAATAGAAGGTTGCAGCACCTCACAAAAGCACCAACTAAAGAAACTTATTTTCCTTTGAAGTAAAAGTTCAGCTCTGGTTTGAACAACTTTGTTTTCAAAAGCTGGAGTTGTAAAGAAGAACATCCAATATTCATTCTGTGAGTCTTCAGACCGCATATGTTATTACCATATCACTAAAGATAAAAATGCTATAAAACACAATTCTTTTGGTAAGAAATACCAAGTTCAGGGCTCACTCATCCCTGTGCACTAAAGATACCTTGAATCAACACAAATCATAATGATATTGCCTTTCACTTATAAAACAAAACAAACACAATTTGTCTCAAACAGTCAGCAAGTTATTAAGGGTATTTTGAGAAAATTTCTTGACCTCAAACTTCTGTGTATCCATGCAGAAGGTGAACGGATAAGAGGTCAAAGTCAGAGACACAGAGAGTTCAGGGCTACCTTACGCTCAGCGGAGTTTGCAAGCTCAGAGGTGGGGACTCAGCTGTAGCTCTCAGTGGTGGCCTCTCTCCAAAACCTATGTGTGCTTTTAAATTTAGAAGCTATAATTGGGACGCAGTGAGCTCCGCGGATGCGAGCTCGTCGGAGAGCCAGCTCGGGTGACCCAGCATCATGTAGCAAACAGGCTCCAGAGGGCACGGGCGCCAGCAGCTCCCAGCCCCGCGCCCAGACGCCGAGCCGGCGGCCCTGGGCGCTCTTCCCTGCCCTTGGCAGCTCCTGGGCTGCAGGAGGGCTGCAGCGCATGTGGGCCGCGCCAGAACGCATCCTACCCTGCGCGCCAAGCAGGGCTTCTGCGTCTGGGTATTCTCCTTCCATGCACAGTCAACCTAAATCCTTTCATCTACAGCTTCAACAAAGTTAAACCGCCCTTTTGGATGAGAGGACAGCACAGGAAGAGCCAACGGCCCTGCAGGAAAACTGCCTGTGTCTAGACTGCGAGGGTGCCTCTGGGGCAGGAGCTCACCGCGCAGCGTCGCTCCCTCCTCAATGCCCCAGTTTGTCCATGTTATTTGTATTTTTCATTAGCTGAGGAATGAGGATGAAAGACCTCTTGTCTACATGTGCCATGAATTATATTTTAGTATTGTGACGTATTTTATGATTTAATGTATCCAGAAAGAATAAGCATAAAATGTCTAGATTACTATTCTCTTTCTTCTCTTTCGGCATGTCTCTCGCTTCCTTTTACCCCGCCCTTGTTTTTTGCCTCTTAATTTAAACTTTATACAAGTAAGTGAGATACCTTTGTTCTTTTTTTTCTATGTTTTACTTCCCCCCCCCCTTTTTTTTTTTTTTTTAATCTAGCATGGTGAATGAATACTGAACATAAAAAAAAATAAAACCTTAGCATACTGGATATAGATATTGCACATGATCTATTTGCAACCAAATACAAAATTAGCCCTGGTTTATATTTCACTAAAGAGATATTCATCTGTCCCTTATTTGTATTTGTAGTCTCTAAGTGGACAGGTCTCTGTAAAAGTTCACTCTCTAAAGCAAAAATATATTTGCAAGAATGTTTACACAACCAGAAAAAGTGGTAAAAAATGCACCAACACAGTATCTCAAAATTTTTAAAAAAGCAGAATTAGACTGTAGAATCACAGAAGTTAAATCTAGAGCAGGATTCTTCTGCTGGGAAGCTCACATGCAGCCCACAGCCCGTGTGTGCGTTGCTGAAGGCAGATGTCATCTGCGACTACTCCATAAAGTCTACTCAGTTTAAGTCCTTTTATCCCCTCTTTGGCCTCCTCAGGCCAGAAATCCTTCTGCTATTACTCTGGGTACATGCAGTGCATCTTTGGCATCTCAGGAAATAGATTTTCTGATATTTCCAGACCATGGAAATATTAAAGACTCCTCTGATTCTGACAAGGAAACTCCATGACTGTTCTGAAACACAAGTACTAGAGAAGGAGGCCAGACGAGCCTAGTAGTAATTACCACAAAGAAACAATGAGGAAAACCCTATGTATTTCTTCATCCTCAGGAGCATCTTTTCTATGCATCCATCTCACTGACCATCAGGCATTTCATCATACATGTATCATCTAGATTAGCCATCCGAATGCCTCCAAAGAGCATTTTTCTCCCTTCCCAACACAAGTTTCTAATACAATGGGTGTAATTAATTATTCCAGATATTTAATGGATGGGTTGGTGGTTGATATTTCTTCTACATATATAATTTTCCAGCTGTGCTTTCCTACACAGATCTGGGGAAAAGTGCCATACTTTGACAAGAAGAAACAGGTTTGAATTCTCACAGGAAAGGACTCATTTGTATTCTGTCTTCTTCACTTCCTATTGCCTTAATTTCAGTATAGCCACTTAGTGTTGTCTTAGAAACATTTTAAAAAACAAAACAAATATTGGGCATTAAGCTATTATGATTATCTACTTTAATGAAGGATTTCCTCATTAACTATTGAAGAGTAATTTGTTTTGATCCTCTGGATTTTAATCAAGACTAACAGTTTTCTATGCTTGTCCCCATGATTCATTTTCAGGGTATTTTTTCTCTCTGTTCTTATATTTTTGGAAAAAGCCAGTCTTTCTTCAAACGGACAGTCCTTTCCCCTCTCCTCCCTGCCATCTATATTCATTTTTTCCTCCTTTCCGAGGAGGTGTTTAGGTGCTTATGATTCCCTTTGAATTAGTATCATCTGTGAATTTTAATGTTGTTCATTTTTCCTTCCACATCATTAATTAATATGTGAAATAAGGCGAGCTCTAACCCAGATCTTTGTAGCATCTGCCTCCCTATAATCTGACGGGTTACGAACCTTTTGTTTACAGTTTTTGAATTGCGTTACATCTTAGCAGTCCAAACTCTTAACTAAATTTTGAAATCATTTTGCAAAAGCTAAATTGCAAAGGCTTTTTTTTGTATATTTTGTGCATAATTGCAAAATGGAATAAATATCAGTTAGTAGGCCATTTAAATGAGATATGCTTTTATTTCTTTGTTACAGTTGTGTGATTCAAATTGAACCAGAGTGTATTTAATAAGATTAATTTGTATTCAAATGCTGTCACAGAGGATCAAATTATTTTTCAGTAAAATTGAAATTAGCTAAAATTTCTATCTATTAAAAATTACACAGGACTATATGAAAACACTGAAAAGGTTATGCTTATTCATGGATAAAGAGAATGCTTATTCATTGATAAAGAAAATGCACTTTGTGTATTTATGTGTGTATGTGGGCACGCAGAATTAAGACCAAGTAATCAGATTTTCTATTCAGCCTGTATAATATCTTGAACTTGGGGAAGTTCTTGCTGAGGTCTAAGATTTCTAATTTCTTTCTAAATCTCTGACTTTTACATTCTTTGATGAGTTCAGCTCCATCTTATAAAACTGTTTCAGATAGCTAATATGCAGGAAATCAAAGATTTCTTGAAGAAAAGTCACACTTGTATCGATATCTTCTGTCTGTTTTAAGTCATTGTAGTGTAGGTGAGTTTTAGCAGAGAAGTGAAAGCAACAACTCTGTCAGTAGAAAAAACCGAAAGGCCTTATTTCCATGTATTCCACTGAAAATTCAGCCATATGTTTGGTTCATATTTAACAAATTGTTGGGGGAGGAGGACAGGGGGGCAATTTGGACTTGCGCAGTCTATATGTAAAAACAAGCAGTGGTGAGACAATATTGGAGCCTGAACAGAAGACACTCATTTACTTCTAAAACTTTTAGCTGAAAGTAAAGATTTAGCAACATGTCCTGTAGATGTCTAGTTGCTGAGTTCTTGTAGTATGTTGCCTGTATTGCCCAGATAAGTTATTGGAACTGTTACAAGCAGAAACAAGTATGAATGATATAGCTGGATGTGGTCATGCTTGTGTATGCAGTGCTGCAAACCTGCACAGCTGCTAAAATGCAGCAAGAAGGACTGCATGCCAGCCTGTAACCTTCATGGCACGTACACCCAAAAACAAGAGCGAAAGAAAAAAATCACTCTGCCTAAAAGAACAAACAGACATACAGCACTCAATGTCTCAAACCCTGAGCTTGAAAAACAGCCAGGCGTAAGAGTGTACTGAAACATAAGAACCGACTCAGTGATACACTGGAACTACATGTATGCTCTAAGTTAAAACTGTGTTTAAATGTCTGAAGGTAAAAGTCATACAAATTCTGAGTGACAACTACATCAAAAAGGTGTGATCTTCCTTAAAAAAAGGGTAAAGTTTCCTGAAACTTTATGTGATGTCTCCTAAAGGCTCAGGTAAGGGTAAAGTTTCCTGAAAAATAAGGTTATGTGATGTCTCCTAAAGGCTCAGGTGGTAGCAGAACAAGTGAATGTACAGAAAGTAAAACACCAAGTTTGAATCACCAAAGCCAAGCCTGATTAACATGCACTGCTGAGGGGCAGGATAAATTATCTCAGCCTTGGCACAGGTCTAAAAATATTCACATCCTGGTTCCTAATGGCTTTCAGCACAAGCAGGGGGAAGAAAAAAATAAATAAATAAATAAAAAATCACATTCCTACCTGTTGCTATGAAAAGTACAGGCCAAGGGCTGAGGACCCACCACTCCCTAAGTGTCCTTCAGCACCCTATAGAAAGAGCCTGTTTGGTTGTATGTGCCTAAGTAAAAGCGCATTTTATAGCAAGACTGCTAACATGATAAAGATCTCGCTACACTCATGGAAACTTGTACTTCTACTTCGGTGCAACAGTTCTATTAATAAAATGTAAACACCTAATGAAGACATAACTTCATCATGAAATAGGGAAAAGGAACAAAATGCTGTACCAATATAAATATTTCGTGCACCATATATAACACAACAGCATGTTTAGAAATCTAAATTCACGGCTCTGGAATATTTAAGAGACTAAGAATATCTTAAGCTAACTGAGCTAATTTCTGAGTACTGACTTCTAATTAATTGGGGTATTTTCTCCATTGTAAAATGCTGCCATCGTTACATCACTTAAGAAATTGTTAGCAGGGAGGTATACAGTCTATAAAGTCACTTAAAACCATACTTTTGTAGAGTAGTGATGAAAAACTAGAATATTGAAAGGCTAAAATCAAGCAATTTTCTTCTGTGCAACTAATACATCACTGTTTAATTAAATTTTCCCTGTAATACACATATTGATAAAAATGACCTTTTATATAAAAACATTAAGTAAAAGTACCTTGAAATAGTGCTTTGAATTTGGTCCATAATCCCCATTACTAAAGTAGCTTTTAGTTGTCGATTATTACAGCAGTCTGATTTCTGTAGAGTCAGTGAAGTTGCTGTAAAAATCTGTATAGCAAAAAGGTAATTCTAATACATAAAAATCCCAAGAACACCCACAGGAAAAGCAATATATTTTGAATATTCATCACTATTTGTAACTTTGAAGAGAGCAGCTTAAAGCTAAAATTATATAGAAAGTGTTTAGACTGCAGACCTGGGAAAAGCTGAGATTCTTTGCCATTACGCACTCACCTACGGTGTGACACTGGAGTATGCAAGTATTACAGCAACATTTTTGAATGTGAATCCCGAACAGTAGATACAACATACAAACATGGCAAACTTGATCTTCAGTGTGCTTGGGGCAAAAAGATTTCTAACCATAAAAACCAAAGACTGCCAAACATCCTGGCTTAACTCTTCAAAATATTTAAATACTTTCAAATGTTGAAGAGTCACATAATTCAAAGGTGTTATTTCAGTGCTTCCTCATTTTCAGTCTTGCCCAAAGATCTTTGCTAGCTGTCTGGAATCCATGTTAGTGTATGATTCTTGCAATGAGGACCAAGGAAGATGAGTTCATATTAGAAGAGGTGCAAGGAATGAATACTCAGAATTCTTATGAGACAAAATCGGAGATTTTGCTTGCTTAGCTTTGTACAGCAAAGGCTAAGAGAGGATATGATTATTACCTAAATGCATCAAAATAACAACTGATGGGGGGGGGTAGGAGGAAGTCAGTAAATTAATTTGAGGTACAAGAAAATTAAAATGGGTAGTGCAAGATCTATAGATTTAAAAAAATATACTTTTAGCCATCTAGATAATGAGATTCTGGAATGCTTTCTAATAGGAACAGTGGTTTTAATGGTGTTTTTGACCAGTTTAATAACATAATGTTAATAACATGATACAACACATTGACATTAAGATCCAGGAGAAGACAGTTATGACAATAAGGTTGAGAGACCTCACCTTAATTTGCATTTTTTTTGTCAACTGATAGGCAAAAACCATGCTAGTTTTCATATCCAGAAGATAATTGTAAATAAAAATTATAAAACCAAGTAAAATACATGGGGTTGATTTGGTTAGTCTTCTTACGACATACTGTAAGCACCTTTATAAAAAGATCTCTTCCTTTGTAAATACGGAAATCAGTATATTTCTTGCTCAGAGAAAAACACTGCTGTTCCAAAAGCATAATCCTAGTTTTTATGCTGTTACAGTTCATTTCTGTAGAATACTGAATACCTCTCTGGAGAACTGAGATCAAAAAAGCCTTGAAGCAGAGCAACAACTAACTGCACTTCAGCTGAGGCACCGTAAGAACTGATTATCGAGCACTGTTAAGGCATCACAATAAATAAGATCAAGGAACTTAGCTTAAATTTTATGAAAAGGCAACATATTTCATCTATAAAGATGGGTAGATGCTCGAGGTGCTCAAACAGTTGCACAGTTGACAGGCACTTCCAGAGCAAACCATTGTATTTTAAACACATTTAATCCTAGTACTGCCAAACTTTTTTTTTTTTTTTTCCCTCTGGGCACTAAAATACAAAGAGTTAAAAGATTTGGCACAGAACGATACTGCAAAACACTGGAGTGGACTAAATAGTCTACACTCTGATATACATCCCAGGCCCCTTGTTAAATCTTCTGTAAGATTCCATCTGTAAAGGTGAGTTAATGGAACTAAATATGAGAGTATATCTTATACACTTGCATAAAGATATCTTTCTTCAAATAACTAATGAGAGCAACTTTTTTGCTTATCTGCCAGATTTCCCATTGAAGCTTATTTGATAATGTTCATATTTTTCTATACTGCTGACTGAGCTGGTGACTAGGGGGATTAGGCAGCTGGAGTATACAACATTTTCAGGTACTCCAACTGGTGATTAAAGAATACCTGCTTGTGTTTCTTGTTCTAGAAGAGGAGCATACATGTGCCTATGAGACATTCAGTTCTCATGAAAAAGAAAATAAAAATAAACAACAAATAAAATCTTACAGTGTTTTATCAGCAATTGGCTTTTCCCTGTGTCAGCACTCTTGACAGTTCCTCTCTTCAGACCCATAGTTTTCAACAAACAAACAAAATTTGTTCCAGGCCACTTGTATGACTAACATAATCTACTTAACCAGAAATAGCGTAATTAAAAATCAGCTTCTTGCAACAAAGCTCCCAAATAACCAGATGGATCCCTAAGGAAAGTGAGTTTCAGGGTAACAATCCACCCTCATTAATACTCTGTGGGTCTCCAAGAATTTCTCCCAAGGAAGGAAAGTATGAAAGGGCTATCTTGTGACTTAGACAGCTCTCTGATCACTTGCAAATGTCACCATTCTCCCTGCTACTCTAGTTATTCCAATTAGGCTCCTTCCAGAGACTCAAGTCCAGAGCAGCAGGTTGGGTTTGAGTCCCACAGGCAGATGTTCAAAAGATGCCTGAATATCATGAATGCCTGCAGTATATCTGGTTGTTGCCAGCCTGCCAAAAATGCCTCTTAAATGAAAGCTGATTCACTCTGTGCAACACTGAGTTCATTTGCATTCCTCATCCTATCTCAAGTGAAAAGGACTGTCCCGAGAATCAATAAGCACATGAAAATCATGCAATACCCAGTGGGGGTTAAAAACTGCATAACACAAGACAGCAGTGAGCCCTAAGTTTCTAAGTAAAAATCCCATGCATTTAAAACAGAAAAGAAATAGATCAGAAATATGAAGAATTCGCAAGCACAAAGCCTCGTGCATCAAAGCTGAAATTTCTGATGGAGAAGACTAAACTTAATTATGAGTAAAAAAGTCATGCATTCTGATACCACCAGAAAAATGCACTAACTTTAAGTCCCTATTGAGCTGAACACACTAGGGTTGCAGAAAAATATCATCTGAGCTGTATTATTTGTACCTGGGAGTTACAGCTAGAGATGGACATTTCTATTCGCAAGCTGAATGTTTCTGATTCATTTTCTGTAAGTTTATAAATCTTACAAATTTTGTTCTGAAAACTCAAAGCATAGTTCATCTGAAGAGAGATGCAATGTTATCTGAAGAAAGCAGGACTGTGAAACTACAAATATGTGGTATGCAATACATAAGTTATCCAGCCCATGTCTTATCATGTCACCAGCACTTCATGCAAAGATGCTACTGCCTGATCAGCTGGGTTCTTCTGTTGGTGCCTTTGCAAACTGCTCAACTTTGAGGGTAGGAAGTAGAGGTCACTACTGATTATGTAGTAGAGAGCCAGGATACAATTCCCTGTATCCTATATCTAATTTAAACATTTTACATTCATTTCTCCTTCTGGCATAATACCAAGTTGATAAAGTCATTAGATCGTTCACAAAATATTATTTCCCCACCACTGAAAAATTTGAGCAGGAAGTAGCTAGAGAACAGAGAGCAGTGTTAGATTCCAGTCAGGAAAGACTAGTGCTACAGGCAACTTAAAGTTAAGGGAATGTTTACCATAATCACCTCAACTCCAACATGGCCAAGGAAAGAGATGTTTCAAAAGAGCTTCTGAAAGTTCCCAGGACAAAACTGGTATCAGATTTTGCTTTTTCAATTTTGGGATGGATGTCTGTTTCTAGTATAGCACTATCCTACCCAGAGTTTAAAAGGAAAAGCATGTGATTAAAATTCTAAGCCTGCCCTGAGTACTCTATAAGCATGGTTTTATTCTAAAGAAAATTGATTCTTATAAATCATTTTCTGCAACACGATGATTGTTTTAAGAAGCATTTTTTTGAGCTTCAGGTATAAAAATTCTTTATTTTAGATGACTTAGCAGTATCAAGAGGATAAATTATATTTAAAATAAGTAAATTATTCCTCCAACTTTTTATAAGCAGAAATTTATCATAAGGTTAAGGGGGAAAAATATGTAACTTCATTAAGGCCTTAATAAAATTTCACCAGGATATTTTGCATTGGAGTAATTTTTTCCTCTTTTTGTTGATAAAATAGTTTTCAGAATTTTTTCCCCAATGCAAAGAGAAGCTTTATAAATTGAGATAATGTTTTCAGAAGAGAATGATACTTTTTCCTCAAAATTAAGTTGCATAGAGAGGCCTTAAAAATAATCTTCATTTTATATATAAAGGAAAGCACAATAATCTTTATAGAAAATGAATTCATAGAGCTGAGAAGCTGAACACAAGCTTCCCTGCACAGATCCCGTTAGCAGGCTAAGACTGCTCTTGAGAAATTGGGTCATCCATCAGCAAGAGAGAGAGGGGGATCCTCCAGTTCCTGTTACCGGGAAGTGCAATCTGCTATCAAAAAATAGAAGCACAGCTATTGCTTTTCTAATAAAAAGAGAAAAAAAATGAAGTGATACTAAAGGATCAACTCACATTCATTCAGCAAACTTTCTATGCTATGAAACAAATAATTTCAGTATGAGAAAATGACTTGGAGGGTGAAGGTAAAGAGAGACAATGAACAGACAGAAAGCAAGGGGACTGTTCAGGAAATCTTACTCTAATTTGCTGTTATCCTTCACGTGTATTTCACTGTGGGTGAAAGGAACTGGGAACGGTATCAACAAATAAGCAGCACCTCTCTCTAAGAATTTGTACGGAACTCAATGCTAAAACATAGTCCTTTTTGAAATAATAAAAAATTGACGTGCATTTGGACAGTTTACAATTATTACAGAATCACAGTGTATGTTAAAGTGTAATACACACATTCATGGGAAAAAAGTATTAGATTGCATACAAGTATTATTATATAAAAATACAGTCTAAGCATCTACATATATAAGTGTAAATATATGCATATATAAGTATATATAAGTAACCCCTGTATAAATATTCCTCTCTATATATGTTACCAGATCCACACTCTCCTTAAATGAGAATAACAGCACCTAGAACCAGTAAGCCACCCTACGTTCCCATCATGTTACCTTCATTCCACACTTACAGTTGGTGCTTTTTCAATTCTAATGAAGAGGGAGAGGTTATATACCTTTATGAATTGTGGGGAAGCTTGCAGAACATGTAAACGCTGGTATTTTACAGGAGTAGCAGGGCTAGGAAATAGCCTTTTTTCCCCTCAGTGACTAAAGGGCAGCTGAAGAATAGTATAGGGGATACCTGCTACCAATTTTCTCTTGCTTCTGATCACGATGTTGAAGATCCTCATGATATTTATCGGTATCACCCAGAACTCACTAAAAGTTTCAATGCAACCTGCTACATCCTTCAGTACTACCTCTTCTCCAGCTCCTGTCTTTCACTGAGGCAATTTAATACAGCTCTATTTGCACATATCCTAAGCACATGGTAACAAGCAGCATTATACTTTAGCATCAAAATTTAGCAGCACGCTTGCAACAAAATTGCTTGAAAGCCTCTAAAAAGACAAATAAATAACCTCCAACCCGAGTACTTGGGACTGGATATCACCACCGCCCGCCGCGGCGGAGCTGGGCGCTCTAATGAGGGCTGCTAATTGCGAACACCCCTTCCCTGCTGGCAGGGGGGAGTCCCCCAAAGGCGGGGGGGCCCTACCTTGGTGAGCTGCGCGATCTTCTTGCACATCCTCACGTGGAGCGCGGGCTCCGGGGGGCGGCCCTCGCCGGAGGCCATGGGGCCGCTGCGGGGCCGCCTCCTCCCCATGGCCCGGCAGCGGCGGCGGCGCCACCACGGGGCTCGCCCGCAGGTTAAATCCCGGTGCGCTGCGCGGAGGCGCTTTCTGCGCGCTCCGCCTCGGGGCAGGTCCCCCTTGGGGCCCCGGACGGGACAGCAAAGGGACGAGGACAATCTGGTTGCGCGGCCGCGGCGCTGCCCAAAGCGGAGCAGGGCGGCCCTTCCCGGCAAGGGACACGGCGCGACGCGGAGCGCGGCGGCTGCTCTGTCCCCCCCGGACACGTTGGAAACGTGGGCTGGAAGGACACGGACTACACCTTACCGGGCGTCTTCCTTCTTTATTTGCAGCCCGCCCCTTTACTCCAAGGGATAAGGCTTCTAAATCTGCCGGAGAGAGGGGGGAGGAGAAAAAAAAGTCAGAAGTTTGTTTTAGATCACAGAATCACAGAGTGGTTGAGGTTGGAAGGGACCCTGGAGATCATCTAATCCAACCCCCTGCTCAAGCAGGGATGCGGAAAGCACGTGGCACAAAACCCAAGCTCTTAAGATGAAATGATTTTAAAAGAAGAAAAAAACAGTAAGGGGTCAAGCAAGCCGCAAACGGTTAGCAGGCGCGTTTAAACAAGAGCAGAAGAAACGGGAAGGAAAAGAAGCAAGGTGGGAAGACAGAGAAGGCAGGGAAGGGGGGATGCGCAGGGAAGGCGGCAGCTGCCCCAGCGAGCGGCTCCGCAGCCTTCACTGCTGACCGGGACGCGGGGGGGGCGGGGAGCCCGGGATGCCCAGAACGGGGGGCATCCGACCTTAGGATAAAAAAAAAAAAACAAAGCCCTGAATTTCTGGAAGACAGAGGCTCTCCAAAGCTCCGAAGGTAGAAAGAAGCTTCGGTGCAGGAAGCTTTTCCCATGATTAGGGACCAGGGATGCCCCGCTGTCTGTTACTGGCGAGATGCGTTACTCACATGGGAGTTCAACACAGTTAATGCAGTCACGGCATCTTCTCCCCTTGGTCACCAGTCTGAGGAGGAAGAGGTATAGGCTTTATTATCCGTCAAATTTTGATAAGGTTCATGAGTTTACTAGGACCACCAAGAGAGCACTCAAAAAAGGGATAGGACAGTTATATAAGCTTTTATTTTCCAATGAGAATTGGGAAAATTGAGTGAAAATACAAATCAAGTTAAGAAAAATGCAATGCACTTCAGAGGTACTTAAGAGAAGTTACCTGTGTTATCACTCAGATACATAGATAAGACAAGCAATTTCATGTTTCCTCTGCTGAGTGTCAGAGGACATTCCTGGGCCTGAAGGCGTGGATGGATGGAGGCTGGATAAGAAGCAAAGAGGAGCTCAGATCTTCAGATACACCAGGAAAATGACAAGAGTTTTTTTTTTTTTTTAAGCTGGCAGTTCATGTATTGGGGAGGGGGTGGGAGGAAAGGCAAGACTTGAGCCTTTGGTGTGTGGTGGTGTGATGATTCTAGCAAAGCACCATTTCATTTTTTAACCAGTTGACCTGTTCAGTCCTGACAGAGAGGAGGAAAAGTTAAGGATAATCCAATTTCTATTTTGAAATTAGGTAACGGGTAGAGGATGAAGTTCCCATGCAAATAGTCCCCTTGGCAAAGGCTGCAGTACGAGATCAAGTCTTTGCTAGACCCGCAAAGGAAATGACATGGAAGAACTGTCAGCAAAACTTCAAATACTGGGAAAGCTTCAGTCAAAGTTCATGCACCAGAAAACGCAAACACAGAGCATAAATTCATAAGAGACTCAATGTTTTGTTAGTTCCTCTACTCAACAAAATACTTGCTTTCAGTGACAGAATTTCAGTAGATAATGCCAGAGCTTTTCAAGGAGAACAGGAGAATCTGACTCACTTTTTTTTTTCCCCTTTCTTTCCTTACTGATCTAGAGATCACTCATGGATTAGTAAAAAGGACAAAGTAAAGATATCACAAGTGTAATTTAAGTGTGCGCACTGTAAATGCAGATTTTGAGAGCCATGTCAAACACACAGGTTGATTACAAAAGCATTTTTGAAACTGAAGCAGTTTTTGTAAAGATACAGTTTAAAATACAACTTAAACAGTCTAAATAGAAAACGTGCACACACACTTTGGTTTGAATTATTATTGCTGCATTGGTTTTAAGAAGATTATAGAAGAAACTCATTCTATCCCCACTGGCTTTTTAACTAGATAAGCAACTTTGTAGGGGTCTATAGCTTTACTGCTTAGGCAGATTAAGCAATTTACTTTTTTATTAGCAGAAATAAGTCATACATGAATAAACACGCCTTTCATTTTCACTACCTGCTACCTGTTGAATATGCAGACTCTACAGTTTCTGAAAAATTCACATCCTTCTTTGCAGTCCTTCCAATCAGGCCATGTGGTATGCATACTACAGTTCTGAGACCTTGTTCTACGAACTTTAGCCTTCTCAGCCTTTGAACCTTTGAAAATCATAGCACAAAGAACATCTTCATGTGACAGGATGTTCTGTTTCTTACTTTGATGGAGGGTTATGCTATCATTGTACAATAGAAACAGTTATTGTTTAACACACTAGAGGTTTAGGTTTGTTTTTTAATAATGTATTTGGGGGAATATTCACTGAGATCAGTTAGCGAAGAAATGAATACCACTTCTTATGAGCTTTGACACATGGATTCCAAAAAAAACCCAAAAAACTCACAAATGAGCACTCCCCTTCTGTAACACTTTTATGGTGCCTTGGTGCTTTTCTCCCTCTATCAAAGGAGAGAAACAACTCAGCCCACAACCTGCATACAAAGTAAATAACTTTTTAGTTCCTATGATTATACTACAGCACCAAAGCAATTTGTCATTGCTGAGTTAATTAAATAATATTTTGTCCTGTCACACATTTAAGTCTAGAAGACTGACTCCAAGTTAAGAAACACTCTTGGATAGTTGATCAGTCAATGTCAATAAATCTTTAAAAGATCCTCTAAATCAACATCATCAGGGATGGCAAATTGGAAAAGACTCGATCCAAGATACAGTTACTATAAAATCTCTTGCTATGAAACAAATCAGCCCTCTGCTTAAATGACTGAAACAAATTTTGATAAGCTTTCATAATACATATATCATGTATATGTATTAAACATCAGTGTAACTTGAGTAATGTCTTGATCCACCTAGATCAAACTCATCCAGTTTATCTCACTATCTTAGCTGAAAGGTAAGTCCATCAATCCACCATTATTATTCACCATTATATCTAAACATAATTTTTGTTTGTGCCACATACAGGATAAGATTAGCTACCATTATAAGATTCTCACATCCCATATTCCAAGATATAAAGAAGATATTTTTGTTGTAAATGTGTTTTTGCTTCCTTGTTAATATATGTATTTCACACAGTTTTCCAAAAAGACAATTAATGCAGAGCCCAATTCTCCCATTATTTATCTGAAAGACAGTATCACCTAAGTCAATGCATTTTTTTAAAATAAGTCTGAGGGCAAAGTTAAACTGATCCCCCAGATTTGACTCTACTGCTGTTTTCCAGCCCAATTGCTTTAGCATTTAAAAACTGTAGATAGTATCATTAGCCATTAACTGTCTTTAAATATTTCAAATTAAAATGCTTTATCAGGAAAATGAATTTTAAAGTCTGCAAGGTAGTGTCTCGCAGAAGCAGATGTCTTCCTAAGTATTATTCTAATTTAATTCATAAATCATGATTACCATTATCACCCTATTTAAATTCATTTTGATTCCAGAGAAGCTTTTTAATACCAGAATAGAGAATCAAGGGACTGTTATTTCTTTCATACAGGAAAATCTGGAAAGTAAGAGGAAGCAATCAGAAGGCTCATAAGAACTGCCACACCGTTCATCCAGTTCAGTATCCTACTTCCAACAAAGCCAGTTTATAGTTGAATGTAAGAAAGATGGCAAATGGTTCTACCACTGGTACATCTTGGGTCATTATGATGATGGGTTCACCATTTTCACCTTTTTCACCTTATAAAAAAAAAAAAAACAGGAGTTGGGAGTTCAATTCAAAGCCCACAGAAATGCTACTGATTGACTGAAAATATTGTTTTTTTCAAAAATGTAGATACACTTTTATAGCTGCCTTTTATAAAGACAAGTGTTGGAGGAATGTGATGAACAGAACCTCTGATTACAATTGTATAATGATAACCTAATTTGGATGTAATATTATGAGCTAATATTTTAAATATGGGCACTGCAAGAGGAGCCCACTAGATGCATCAGTTAGAGAAGCCCTGGAATACATACTAAATAGGATTACGACGACTTTCCATTTTCAAACTGATTTTTACTCAGTGACCTATATTTGAAGTTCACACTTAGAAAATAGTATTGCTGCAAGTTTAGCTTGGTCTGCAGTAGTTTGTTTGCACAAACAACTGGACTCCAAAAGGAAAGAGAATGAATCTAGAAGGTCAGAGGTAAGATAAGATGCATCTAGAAAGAGAACATTTGCAGATGAGTCATTGTTAAGAAGAAAAGGAGAAAATCTTGTGTTACCAGAGCACATTTCCTTCCAGAGCCTGGAACAGCCCCCAGGCTTTGATTTCTATCATTCCTCCTCTTCTCCATTAGAGCTGCGAAACGCGCTGGCCACAATCTCTGAGTCTGTCCTGCTCACCCTACTCAGGCCACCACTGCACTGGGTAGGACAGGGCTGAAGAGCTGCTGGAACTGCACGGGACTCCTGAGCCCAAGTGTAAAGGTTTTGGGTGGAAGTCCCAGGCGAGACGTCTCACAGCAAACCACTCCAGCAGGTAAACGGAGCAAGCATCTGATAGTCCAAGGAGGCTGCTATACCTTATGTTCACCATTTAGGCCCTGTTTGTGACCTCAATTCAGTGCGTTATAAACCTAGGATATTGGGAATTGAGAATCCTGTGACATATTTATCCTGAAAGCCAGCCTATCTAACAAGGTTAGATTTCAATTAACCACAACAGAAACCTGACTTATATTTCTACCTAGAAATGCAAAGTCTAGTAGAACTATTTAAAGCAGACTGGAAGAAATAAATCTGAAAGTCTGGATGAAATCCATCAGAGGGCCTGCAAGGTATTCACCAGGGAAAAACCTGGTCTACACATGAGAGATGCAGGCAGGAACAACTGGACTGTCAAACATAAGAAGGCTAAAAGTAATTGAGTGTGTATTAATTTCACTTACAGGAAAAGTCTTGAGTTTGTGAAGACATGTTTACCTGTTCTCTTCTGTTTCCATCCTTGTCTCCATAAGCAAACTTCTGTTGTAGAAAAAAAAGTAATGAAGTTAATTTTCTTGTACAAATACATTAAATATAAAGATGGCTACATATTATATTCTTGAAAAAAGGTATCTCCAGTTTTCAAGGATTGTTATTTATAGGTCCCAGTGAATTCCTTAAAAAGTATGATCTTGAAAAAAAAACAAGGATTTGCTGTTAATGATGGTATTTTGTGAATCTTCAACACAAGATCGATTTCACCCTTCATTTAGGGAAGAAAAAAGGTGTTTAGCATATACAGTGTGAGGTTACTACTGTATCTGAGCATCTAGAAGCCACTCCCTGTATTATTGGAGAAGCAGCACAGTATGAGGCCAAATCCATAATTTTGGCAATAAAAAAAATATGACTCTTCTTTAAGAAGTAGGTATCTGTTTTAATCATACACAAATGTATGGTAGGACAATATGTAAAAGAAAGCATTTGCCAGATGAATAAACATGAATTTTTAAATTTAACTTAAAAAATAAAATTATCTTTTCCTACAAGGCTGCTACCCTCCATTCTTCACATATAGATCATCTACCCCATAATCCTTGACATAATGTCAAAGGAAAAAAAAAGTTTATTTTGTGGATAAAATTCTTTAACTTGAATCGGGGTTTGATCCAGATCTGAAACAAGACTGACCCCTAGTGCTTACCTATTTTGTTAGATGTTTTCTGTTTTAAAGACCAATACTTCTTTAGAAAGTGTTCGATGTATTCGACCTATTTTAACTTGATTGTACGTCCTTTGTCCTTCATAACTACCATTGCTTGAGGTAATTAGACACTTAGAAAAAAAACCCCTAACACATATATGTGTTAAATACCTTATGTTCCTAGAGTGCACAGTTTAGTATTTTGGCCCACATTTTTTGAATTTTGCTAGTACGGGCATAATTAATATGTGCTCAAAATGTTTCCATTCAACTAACCACCCATGGCTCAGTTTCGCCGTGGTCATTCCTACCTGCAAGGTCAAGCTTACTTGAGAATTTATTATTCCCAAGTTAATGTATTTCTGGGAAAACAGTAGGTTCATAATAAATGCTTGAAAAAATAGGAGAAAAATATGCAAATAAAAACTTGGAATTAAAAAAAAAGGAAAAAAAAAGTGCATTCAGACAACCACCAGTTGCAGTCCCTTGTAGCTGCTATGAAGCACAAAGATGTTTTGATAAGAAACACACAGTCTGCAACTTGGATCCAGCTTCCTCAGTTCACTCAGACAACCAAGTAACACTAGTTAACTTCATTTCCTTTGATACTTAAATTCTCCTACTTGTCAACTTTAAACAGGTAAAAAGCACCGCTCCAGGTACAGTAGCTGTGTATTCTTGGTGACTCTCCACAAACGGATCACCTTCCAAAAGGCTGTGGTGTTCTGGGACAGAGGTTGTGCTCCGTTCGCCTGTCACCCCAGAGTTACGTTTCTGTAAGGTGCACAAAACGCAACTGTGATTTTTTTCCTTCCGGATGGGCGGAGCTTCACGAAAGCGTCTGGCGGTGATTCCAACCGGGCAGACTTACTAAACTATTTTGCGCACATTCCACCGCCTTTTTTTTTTTAATAGGCTTGCAGCTGGTGTGTTGCCACTATGAGGCGACTGAGCTCAGCAGAGGGGCAGGAGCAGGAGGACGGAGCCCCCCGCCTTCCCTCGCTAGCGCCTCCACCGCCGCCGCCATTTCCTCGCCCCGCCC
>NW_010585685.1:121607-212390 GCF_000705375.1 Tinamus guttatus
GAAGAGCGGCTGTGGGGCCCGGCTGCCCCGGGGCCGCCATGGGCGCGGGCAAGGAGACTCTGCACATCCAGGAAGCCTTTCAGCTGGCCCAGAAGCCGCACCAGAATCACGCGAAGCTGGTGGTGGCTCTGAAGAGAACCTACAGCCAGGTGAGGCCGGCCTCGGGACAGCAGCACCGCGAGGCGACGAGCGCAGCGTGTCCTGGAGCGGCTCTGTCCGCGCTGCCCCATTCAGCACTTTAAAAACTTAAAGAGTGTCTGTCAGTTTATCTCGTGGTACTGCTGTGGAAAGGAGAACCCAACAGTTATCGCTTGCTATGATCTCCTGCATTGTTTTTTCAGTTGGAAGATAAGCAAGATTTTCATGAAAAATTCATCCATTTCCTCAAGTACGCTATGGTCATCTACAAGCGGGAGCCAGCGGTGGAGCAGCTGACTAACTTTGTGGCTAAATTTGTTACTTCGTTTTACCAAGCGGAGGAGAGTGGTAGCGAGGAAGGAGAGGAAGATAATGCACTTCTGAATTACGTGTTCAATTTTCTGCTGGAGGTATTTTAATAATTGTTATAATGTCTTTAACATGATAAGTGAAAACTTGAAAACGTACAGATATTTGGAAACAAAAGCCTACAAAATGAAAGCAAATCAAGGCTAGCATTTTACCATGCTTTCTATATTTTACTTATGCTTATGAAAAAAGAAAGTTTTCTTATTTGACGGTCACAGGTGTCAGATGCATTTTGAGAAGTAAAATTATTGCAAGATCTTTCATACAACTGTGGTTGGTAGGTGTATTGCTCATTTTCTGATTACTGCATGCATTATATACATAAAGAAGACTGACAGTTCCAATAGTACAAAAACATTAGTTGAGTGATGTTTTCTTAGACTGGAATTTCAAAATGTAAACAAAAATTTATTTAGGCTAATGTCAGTAGTCACTGATGCTAACCTCTCTTTTGAATGTTTATGAATGCAGAGGAGTAAGTTGGCTAATGCTGTACAGTTTGCACTGAGCGGTAAACATCCTTTTTCTTGTGCATGTGTGTATGGATGTGAAAAATAGCGATGTAACTAATAGACTATGTTTCTTCAGGTTTTTAATCTTTTTAATCTTATCAAAACAAAAAAACTTGGGAAGGGGGAGAGCTTTTGAAGTATGGAAGGACACATTTCACGCACTGTATAGAATGTTAACTACTTGTATGTGCACATTGATATTATATTGAAAAAACAAATGGCTGTAATAAAGCCTTTTGTTCTTTTTTTTTCTTCTTCTTTCTAACCTTCTCCCCTGCCCCAGTCTCATGATGCAACCAGCCACGCAGTTAGATTTCGAGCATGCCAGCTTGTTAACAAGCTTCTGGGAAACATGCCAGAGAATGCCCAGATTGATGATGATTTATTTGATAAAATTAATGAAGTTATGCTGATTAGACTTAAAGATAAATTTCCAAATGTGAGAATTCAAGCTGTCCTAGCCTTGTCAAGACTTCAAGATCCTAACGATGAAAATTGCCCTGTGGTTAATGGTAAGTGGTAATACCTTTTTTTTTTCCCCATTTGTTTATGATTTGTTGACTCTTATAATTTGAAATTTGTTTTAAAACATTGAGTGACTAAATCTTAGAGGAGATTCATCCTGCAATAGGTAATCAACCTGTGGGGCTTCTTGCCATGGATATTATAAATGCAAAAGTTGTTTATGTTCAAGTGGAGAAGACAGAACTGCTTGGAGGGGGGATCTTTTGGGCACTGCATAAGGAACAAATCTTACTGCACTCAGTGCGTTATTTGAACTGAGCATAGCTGAAGGATGGTGAAAATATTGGGAGGTGAAGTGGAGATATGATACATGCTTGTTGCCTGTTTGTCAGAGGCAAGCTTATTACATTTAGCCTATGCTTTTATCTTGACTCCTTTCTCTTTCTTTGCAAATCTCATGTGGCTCATGGAAAAGCTGCTTTAAAGGAGAACACCTCTGAAATCCAGGTTTCTGTGCTGTTTATGGGTGTAGTTATGGGTGACAGGAAACTGAATTATGGTAGACAGACTGTAGGCCTGTACCAACACAGCTGTTCTTACTGTGCCCTGACTAAATTTTACCTACCCTCTCTTGTGGAAAGAGTAAACTGATTTATTATTATTATTAAGATACACTATTTGAAATTTATGTTTTCTAAATGCTTGTTAATATGCTTATAGAGGAGCATATAAATGTCACAGTGAATTAAGATATTCACACAGAAAGAAGGATAAGTATTAATTATATTATCTTTTTGTTGCATTTACTATTCAAGAAGGGGCAAGAGTGTAAGAAGCTTTACTACTACAAAAAATATTTTGGTAGGCTTAATGCAGATTTCAGTTTTCCGATTATAGGAAAATTTGAGAATCCTTCTCGAAGGTGGTGAAGATAAATTGCCAGGGAATAGAGAGATCATAAGGAACCAACTTCTGGAAGCTCTATTCATCCAGTAAATGACAAAATGGTTGTTTGTAGGTAGGATTTGCCTCCCTAGAGTGGCAATTTTCAGATTTATGAACTGATGATCGCACTTAACATTGCAAATCTTATTTCTGCAATTGAATTTCTTTTGAGATACAGTTTTGGCATGTAACTGCCATAAACTTCGGGTAGTGACCCTAAACCGTACCATAGATTTGGATGAGCATGCAAGCAGGGATTTTTGTAGTAATATCTGTTGACTTCTTTTTTTTTTTTTTTTTTTTTTTTTTTCTTGTAATGTTTTAAGAGCTTGAAGGTCACATGATTATGTTTTTAAATTTCAGTTTACAGCACGCTGCTTGAAAATGATTCAAATTCAGGAGTGAGGCGTGCAGTGTTGTCATGTATTGCTCCATCGGCAAGCACTTTGTCAAAAATTGTAGGTCGTACTATGGATGTAAAGGAGGCTGTCAGGAAGCTGGCATATGAGGTAAGTTGTATCACTTAATTTCAAAAATTGACTTATAAAAGCATTAGGGATTTTTTTTTTCATCATTTGAGTGATAGGTCAGTTAAACCATCTTATTTTCCCTTACCGGATTTTTTTCATGAGTCATTTAATGATTTTTTTCAAGTTATATCCCCTGAATTCTGCTGTAGAACTCTCTAAAAAGTCAAAAGAGAAAATTTTCATGTGATAGAACATAAGTTATTAGCATTGGAAAGTAAGGATTTTTTTTTTTCAATCTGTTAATTTCTATCTACAAATAAGGCAATGTTTATGAAATGTTTTTTCTTCTCTGTTATTTTCTGATAGAGAATTATATAAATCTAGGTAAAACAGTTTAGGGTTCTAAGGTCACAGTAGTACAAATATAAAATATTGTATGTTTTTGTTTGTTGAAAGTACATTTCTTGTGCAAGCTGCTTAGTAAATGAAGGATAAGATCAACTTTCAGACAGTATGTTTAGTCTTCTGTATTCAGAGAATCATCTTCTGTTTTTTGAACTGAAGCTCTGTGTTAGTAGTCTTTAAGGGATGTATGTACCTTCACTGCTGGTATGCAGAGCTCTTGGAACTTTTAAGGAGAGAATATTACATGTAACAGCAGGATATGGAAACAAATCTAGCAGCCAAATTTCTACCTTAATTTTACCTCTTTTTTTTTCTGCACAAGAATCTGCTGTTAACTTACAGGACCGAGGGTAGAGATTTTGCAGGATTTTATTGACTTACAGTTTCTGTTTATGGATAACTGAGAATTCAGAGCCACAAATAGTTTGCAAAATCAATTGTTCTAATTTTTAGAAACATTTTACCATCCCTTTTTTTTAAGGTTTTGGCAGAAAAAGTTCACATGAGAGCTCTGTCAATAGCACAAAGAATAAAGTTGCTCCAACAAGGGCTTAATGACAGATCAGGTAAGAGATCATATTTTTTTTAAAAGAAGTGAATTTTTAAGAAATAATATTTTTTAATATTGTAGGGATAACACATGGAGAATCTGTTACTGCAGAAAGGGAGTCAAAAGTTATCAAGAATAACGTTATCAGGATAAACCAGAAAAGGAAGAAGATTTCAAGAAAATTGAAAGCCTGAAAATTTGGCCTCTGAAAAAAGGCCAAATACTATTAAAATTAGAAAACAAGAATGTTATTTAGCACATAAGTGGAAAAAGTGCAAATATTTAATCTTGTCTTTTTTTGAAGCAAAAATACTTTTTTTTTAATGTTAACTGTTTTGAAGAATTGAAATCTAACACTAATATAACTTTGAAAATTATTTGAAATAATATTTCTCATGTTTATTCTGAGAGAAATCTTAATGGGTGATTTATTTTTCATTTAATTAGCTGAAGTCTTTTCTATCTAATTTTTTTTTTTTTTTTTTGGTTGTCCTGCATTCATTTCTTCATGAGGCAGCTTTATTCTTTTTGAAGTCTTTTGTGCTATCATAAATGAGTATCATCACAAATGAAGAATTTGTAGTTTGTTCAGTTTTCTGTAGCTGGTAGTCCGGAAGCAGCCAGCTGATTAGCCTTTTAAGTCTGCATGGAGAAATACTAAAAGAAAAATATTTTTTCTTTGTCTCTTTAGTATATATTCACCTAAGTGAAATTTTATCTTTGGGATTCTGAATGAGTGAGGTGGTTTTTTTTTAAAAAAAAGACTGAGTCAATTTTGCATTTCTAGTGACGACTTTTGGGAGATTGAATACAGATTGTTAGCTCTTTGCTGCTCGGAAGATTCCAGTTGTGACTTACACACACCACATGTATATGCAAATTCCACACAAGCAAAAGTGTTAAGAAGCCCAACATTTGTTTACAGTTACTGTAAGATCAGCAACTGTTTACTTTTACAGTAATGCTTCATAGATTGTTCTTGTTTAAGGAAATATAAACTTGACTATATAATTTCATTAAAAATGATATGCAAAACAAATGATTTGTGATATCATGTTGAAAACTTAGTATGTTTTGTCCTTCTTAACATTTTGAACTACTTAAACTCCTGTTTCATTAGAGGCTGTTAAGGAGGTAATGAAGAAGAAACTGCTTCAAGCCTGGTTAAATTTGACGGAGGGGGATGTTTTAGAACTTCTTCATCGACTGGATGTGGAAAACTGTATTGACGTGGCCATCCCAGTACTAAATGCAATATTTTCACTATCTCCAGTCAGTGACTCTGTTAAGAACTTTAAAAACCTTGACAGTAGGTATGCAGATCAGTTTTCATTTCTAAAAGATGTATATTTTGTATCATAAGACTATTAAATTAAAAGCTGTATCCAAAGGGATAACTATAGGATAACTATTACTTGTGATTAGAAGACAGATGTTGTTGCATAAGGCATAATGCCTCCCTGGTGTTTGTGTTCTGATTTTTTTTTTTCTTTTAAGATCTGTGTTTACCAGCTTAAAATGACTGTGCCAAATCAAGCAAGAAGAAAAAATGTAAAATGTCTTTGACTTTGTTTACACACACATCCCCAAAATAATTTTCTTAAGAGTTCAAGGTGGGGAGTAAATTTATCCACTAAGCAAGCATTTCTTTATGAGAAGTAAAACTTGCACAGTGTAATTTCTTTTACTTCCTTGTGCTGTTTCTATGGCTTGCAATAAAGGCAGTGCTCTGGCTTACCCCTGCAATTTTCTCTATTAATCTTTGGTACTGAAAAGTGTTGTTGTTTTTTTGGTCTGATTTTTTTTTTTCCTCTTGCCCTTCCTCTTCCACTTCTTAGTAATAATTCTGGTCTTTTTCATGTATTTCACTGTTTTCCTTGGCTCTTTTGTGTATCTTTCCTTGGCAGCTCAACTTAGGGATTGTTCAGTTATCTTTGTATTGTTTTGAGAGTTGGTACAATCAATCAGAAGAAAATTAGTGAGCTTGAGTCTTCTGGGAATGTATCCAACCTGTGCTAACAGAGCTTGAAGGAACTGAGTATCTTTGAGGCTTCTTTTCTTGGATTAATATTTGGTGGAAATTGACCACGTGAGTTCCTAAGCTATGAGGAGATGACATGATCAGTATAAAGATACATAAAGCAAAACTTAAGAGAGCAGAGTATAATGAAAACAGTCAAAAATCTGAAAATATAGGCAGTTGTATGGGAGACAAAAAGTTGCAAAAAGAAGCAGTATTGAAGTAGCTGAAGAAACAAAAATTAAATGATGATTAACAGTAGCAGCAGTGTAAAGTCAGATAATAAATAATAAATTTAAAAGGAAAATTGTGGCTGATATATATAATTGATCACTTTTTATCCTTTTTGGAAAAAAAAGTGTCATGTAATCCTGTGATGTACTAGTAGCTTATGATGGATTGTAAATTAGTAGATGCATTGTATTCAAAAGAGACCTATAAGGGATGGTCTGGTTTTTAAAAAGTAATATTAATGGGGAAACAACTTCCTTACAGTCCCTGGAAATGTGCCAATATTTTAAGAGGTTCACAGGAGTAATATTCATAGTTATGGACTTGTGAGTCTGTTCTGATGCTTTCTGTTTCATTATAAAAGGGTTGGATTAACTGAGGATTGAAAAATATATATTTTTAAATAGATCTGTCGGCTATTAACATTTTCAGGAGAATTTACTGAAACTATTTACTGTGTGATTCTTAGATTTATGGAAAAGACTTGTTATGATGTTTTTGACTATAGCCTGAGTGATGCAGTGTCCATATGTTGAATGCTTAGCTTTTGAAGTCTATTATTTATATTTAATGAATTGGCTTTTAAATAAGAACTCATCAGATTAATGAGAAACTATCTAAAGATAGTTTTTGTCTACAAGTTTCTGTTCTTGAGTTTTTTGTTTTTAAATATCTTAGAGATCTGGAAGTCTGATTAGAATCTTCCTGCAAATTGGTAATAGACAGCTTCAATTTGCAATATAAAAAAATCATTTATGAAGAGTAAGTTATTTTTTCCACTGTTAGCTCTGCAGAGAGTATTTTAAACTCTTTTTTTTATCATGGCAAATAACCTATTTCTGTGTGTTTGTTGACTTTGTCACTTTTTATTTATCTGTATATATATATATATTTTTTTTTTATTTACCTTTTTTTTTATGCTAAGAAAAATGATTCCACTGCCAGACTTAACAGCTGAGAATGTGTTGTACTGGAGATCTCTTTGTGAATATCTAAAATCAAATGATGAAGAAGGTGAAGATTTACTAGAACAGATGTTGCCAGAACCTGCTATATACGCAGATTATTTGTTAAGGTACATTGCATTTAAAAATAAGCCACTTAACTGTTTTTGAAATCAATTTTAGTGGTATTTAATATTTCACTTCAGTTTTTTTTTCTTTTTTTTTCCTTTTTTTTTTTTTTTAAGAATATCAGGATTAGAGTCAAATACTCGTATGTTTAGGAAAGTCAGGAATAAATAAAACAGGAGACAGTGCAGTTGTGGATGTACTAAATGTGAATGATTAAGAATTATTTTATTCTTGCACACTAATTTTAAAAATGTCTGTAAGAACATTTTACCCTTCACTATAGTCTCATTAAAATTTTTTACCTTTTACTCTAGTTACTTGACGTGATGACAGCATGTGGATGCTGCTGGTGTATAGCATAGGTGTAATTAAGTGATTCAGTGAGGTAAATGCAAGGTAACTTCTTGTAGTCCTATAATTCTGTTAAATTAAGAACATTCACACACTTACAAATTATCAGTTAAATTACAGTATTTTGATAGTGAATGTGAACTGCAGTGCCTCCAGAATGAAGAAATACAAGTATAGGCAGTTTTAGTTCTCGCAGTTTCTAGCATTTGAACTTCTCACCCTATTTTTTCCCTTTTAAAGAAGTGTGAGAAGACTTACCACTTAAAAATTGAAAAGAATAAAGTTATAGTGTGAAAGCTACTCTAAAATCTTTATTCTCATGGATCATCAGAAAGACAGATTTCTAGATTGATAACATATAATTCTGTTATTTAAAATAATAGAAAATTGTTCTGTAGTCTACAATGGTTCTTTGTCCATCTATGAGTTTATAGATTGTAGTGTGTTTAGTAAAGAACTTGCAGATAGGTTTTTTTTTTTTTTTTAATAGTACTTTTTTGTTGTTCATGGGCAAAAAGCAGCAAATGTTTTATTAAGTCAGGCTTTTTACCAGAATGAAGAAAGGTGATTTTTTTTTTCTTTATTATTTCTTTTCCTTCCTTTTGGCCTAGTTGGATATTCATCCCAAAAAGTTTGAATCTTAACTTAAAGGGTTAATAAGAATCAACAGCAGTGTCCATTTTAATGGTGTTGCTGCTAAATAAGAATTACAACAGAAGTATTGCTCAATTAAGCAATGAAATGTGGAGTGATGCTTCCTGAAATAATTATAAATCAGATCTGGAGGAAAAAAGCTTTGTTTTGATAGGTGCTTACTGTTAAAAATTATGTGTATATCTTCAATGGGCAGATTACAAATTTCATGTTTTATATGAAATGTGCTAATATGTTTCATAAACACTTCATTTATTTCACATCCATGCTGTTTTAATGTAGAAATGTGGATCCAGTATGACAGCTATAAATTTATTTGTTCATAATCATCTGAGTCCATAAAATACTTTTTTTTTTTTTTTAAAGAAAACAACACCCTTTTTGTTTCTTTCCTCCAATCTTGCTTCAAATGCCTTTACTTATCTTCCCCTGTGGGAAGATGCTGGTTAACATTAGATTTGTTGGTACTTGGTTGTAGTGTGAGCTCTTAAACTATTTATTGGTGAGCTGCTCCACTGTTCAGGTAAGATTTGGAATGGTACGATCAACGTTTTGGATTTATTGCGCTGTAAGGCTGCTATTTAGAAAGAGCAGCAAACAACAAGCTGTTGAGTCTTAAGAGTGAATGCAGCCCTGTGCACTGTATTTCGATACTTCACTGTTAGCTACTGTAGAATGCTAGTGTAAAAGGATCAGCCGCTGCTCCCTATTTTATAATTGAAGGCAGTCCTAAGCTGTAGATGCATACAAAGCACTTTTCCTATTTTTAAAGAATTTCATAAAATTTCCTAAATTTAATGAGCTGTTGCTGAAATGTAACTGCAAAGCTTTAGTGAAAATAAGGAATCTAAAAACAGCTCATAAGTATTTGAATTTTATACAGGTTGTGCATCACACCAGGACACAGAATCAGAATGTGCAAAAAACTAATGAAATGAGATACTCATGTATACACATATGTATATATGCTTGTGTCTATATGAAAAATGGTGCACACACATACATACGATAAATGGTACACATATACATTTATTTTTAAGGTAATGCCTAGATGTGGGGTACAGAATTAATTGCACATAGCAGCATAACTTTCGTTTTCTGTTTCTTAGTGTTTTGCCTTCTGAAACAAGGAATATTTTTAAAGCAGCACATTATTTTTAAATCTTAATTTATTTGTCAGAAATACTTTTCCAGAGCTATTTGCCTACCAAAAGGAGAAAACAAAAGTGAATCTAAAGATTTGTAATTTTATATCCCATATGGTTACCATAATGTTTTGTTTTGTTTGACATTCCAGCAGTGATCTTGAATGTAATTACCTTTGTTCTATTTGGATTCAGTTATCTTCAAAGTATGCCAGCTCTTAGTGAAGAGCAAAGAGAAGACTTTTCCTGTTTTGAAAACCTGATGACAAAAGAATTTATAGGTCAGCAACTGATCCATATTATAGGCTGCATGGATACCAGTGAAGAGGGAGGAAGGTAAACTGAAAAACCTATCTGTGGTATTACTGCTATAGTCACTTAATAGGTGCGAACAAGCAGTTTCTACTGAGAAACTAACGTGATCAAATGGGCTGAATATGCTAGTTGAAAGAATGGCAGCATCTTCCTGACAGAGTTGTTCCCAGTAATGTGCCAGATGCCGTCTGCTTAGTTTTATAGAGAGAGGAAAAAAAAAAAAAAAAAAAAGGAGTTTTAATGCAGACTTGCACAGTTGCTTGCGAAGGACAAGTTCAGTTCTTTTCCTAAAGAACTACTGATATTGGAATGCTACAAGACTGTTCCTTTGGAACTCAGTGTTTCAACATTAAAGGAGCTAAATGGCTGATTTTTACTGACTTATGCTAAATAGCCTGTGGGGGTTTTGTGCTTGAAGCCCAGTGTTCCAAGACTTAAAGATGATCAGATGTTTTAGATACCGAGCTGAATTGGACTGGGTTAACTGAGTTATTCAAGTGATCTTACAATGTGAACAGCCTTTGATGTGAGTTAATTGTGTTAAAACAAATTTGGAACTTTAAATCATCATAGGCATTTTCAGAAAAATCACAGTTATGATGGTACAAATTTCAATGGCAGTAATTTCAAACCCTCAGTGTAATACATGACATGTAATTCTACACTGTCAGGATAATTAAGCTTGTACCCTTTGTTTTTTAGTTTCTAGCCAAATGATTTATATGAAGGCATTCTACCTGGTTGATAGCTGACTGTTTTCTGCTGAAAAGAACTTTCTTTATACTGTAGTTGCATTTGATTAAAACAAAAAAATGTCGGCATTTTCTAATTGGGAGAAATTGGGTAAAATCAGGAAAAGACAAACATTGCTAGATAAGAAAATACATTCGTCACTTAACTAGTTAAAACCAAGATTGGTTTTATAAGGTATTTGTCAAGCTAGGCCAAAATGGATAAATTATTAGCTCTTAAGTGTCTCCCCCCAGCCTTTTAAATGTATTGTACAATACAATGTAAATGTATTGTTTTCTTTTTTAATAAAGGAAGCATCTGATAGCTGTTTTACAAAAGATTCTCATTCTACCTACCACTTCAACAGCCTTTATAGCTCTACTTGTAGAAAGATTACTCAATATTATCAAAAATGATGATGGAAGGATTCAAACTGTAAGTAATTTTAAAGACTGGTTGGTTTTTTTTTTGCCCCCCACCCCTTCCCTTCTGTGACACACAGTCTTTGAAAGTATTGTAAATGTCAGGAATTAAAATATTTTAGGTCTAGAAGTGCATTTATATTTTTCTCCCGCTCCTGCCTTCCCTCCAGAATGGCCTCATTTTGATTACCTGAAGAGATATATTCAATTTTAGAGTGATTGTCTGATGCTGCAAATGTAAACCTAAAAATAGAAAAATATTAGACTTTAGCAAGTGATTTCAAACTCCTTTGCCGTGTTAAAGTGAAAGTTTTGACTGGTGCATTCCAAGCAAGTGTCACATACATTTCCAAATTTCCAAGTTCTTCCTATTCATTTTAGTTAAGAAAGATACTAGAAACCCTTACAGGAAAATTATTTTAATAGATTTTTTTTTAACATAAAGTATAATTTTTTAAATTTAATGTAAAAAATGAGCTACTAGCTTTACTCAAATATTTTAAGCATATTCTAAACTTACAGATGGAGGCACCTTCTGGAAAGCTCAATCCAGTTCATAAGATAAGAGTTTGTAAGAGGATTATGATGGAAGAGCTATGGTGATGTCAGTATGTATATTATTAGTATTATAGTGCTCTTATAGTACTATAGTGCTAATAATAATTGTACACATTTCTATTGGAATCCTAGCAAAATACACTGACTCAGCAGGTTTTGCTGATTGAGTAGAGCTTGAGAGGAAGTTAACGTTTAGATGAGGTAATCCGGCATAAGAACAATCAGATTGTCTATGTAATCTCCATTCTGTCTTCTGTTTTCCTTGCATTTCATTTAATTTTTCTTTTAGCGTAAAGGGCCAGACTTCAGAGAACTCCTAACTAACTGGCATACCAAATCCTTAGCCTAATTCTCTTTCTGGTTTTATGCATGTGTTTGTGCTTGAAATTAAACTACTAGTCACACGGTTCGTTGTACTACACGTGGTGATTAATAGGCCTTTAATGTTATTAATAATTAATGTTAATTAAAGTAGTAAAAGATGAAAAGCTGTACTCCTTTTACCAATCTTTTTTTCTAAAGCATGTGTTTAGGCACAGAAGAGAAAGAGTTCACCACTTTGTGAACTGACAAGTTGCACTTCTGCATGGAAGTTGCTTGACTTACTCATGGATATTTTGTCTTTAATTTTTTTGGCTTACCTTGCTATAGACTAGAAGACACTAGACTTTTATAGGCTGGAAGACACTAGATTTTCATAGTTAGACTGTATATTGACAAAGAGCAGTGAGGATTTATTGAAGTGACTTAAATGCTGAGTATACAGATGCTCAGTATTTCAGAGGGAAGGTATTTAAAAGTTTGAATGTTGTTTAAGATCTGATTTTTTTTTTAAACTAAAATCAATGTAACATTCTGATTGTAATAATAGATTGCAGAAATTATCTCAGAAGTTCGTGAGCCAATTGTTCCTGTTGACCAGCCTGTTGATGCTGCTGAAATAAGAAAGCGACAACTTAAGGTGAGCAAATTTTAGTTAACTAAAGAAAAATAGTTGTCACATGTTTTTGTTTGTTAGACTTTTTTTTTTTGAGTAGTAGTAGCAGTTTATTATTGTCTAGTGTCAATATTCTATTGTTAGCTATTGCCAGGTAGGTTACAATGTTGCGATTTTCAATTTCTTTATACTTTATATTGTAGTTGGCTGAAATTAAAGTGAAGATCTTTGAAGCAAAGGCAGCTTTGGAAGAATGCATTACTCAACAGGATTTTAATCAAGCATCAATACTAAAAGAGAAAATAACTGAACTGGAACAAACAAAAAATGATCTGATAAAAGAAGGAGAGCAACCTGAAATTAAAGAAATGCGTGTTGAGAAGGTCTCTTTTTCCTTTGCCTCTGAAAATACTTTGTCAAGTGTTTTGTCTTGATATTTCTTCATTCTTTTAAAAGAAAGCATAATTTGGTATCATATAATCTACATTTTTTAAAGTTAAAAATGGTATTTATGGTGTTAGTGTTTTTCTTCTGCATATAGAGAAGGTGCTCCTGTGCTCTAGCAAAAAATGCATTGCTCTTAAGTTGTGTTTTTGTCCCTCAATAGCTAAGGAATTATAAAAAGGTTTTGCTCTTTTTGCTTTCAAGCTTGGCTAACTGAAAAAAATGAAACTGAATCCCTCTTCATCATTGCTCTTGTTTAATATTCATATATAGCTAATGCATAATGGGCAGATGAATATTTTGGGTAGGTTAATGTAATAATGACCTTTTTCTTTTCCCTGACTTTCCTTGAAGAATGATCCTGAAACACTGTTGAAGTGTCTGATGATGTGTTATGAGCTTCTCAAGGTGATGTCCCTTTCTAAAGGAATTGGTCCAACCATGAGAGAAATAACTGAATCTCTGGTATGTAATAGTAAACACTATTTTGCATATGATGCAGATGAGTATGGCAGAGCTGGTGGGGCAGTCTGGTTATTTCAGAATAATTTCTTTTCTTCTTCTGCTCTGTTTTCCCATCACCTTTGAAGAACAAAATGTTTTTTGGATTGTAAAGTTTAGTAGACTATAGAAGGTCTACATTGCCACTGCTTATTACACTTGCTTTTAGCATTAAGTAGTATGCAATTTCAAGATGAATGTTTCCAACTGTTGCAGGCTCTTATCTCTTACTGCTTTAAGACAGCTTAAACTCTCTCCTGGTTAGGTACAGAAAAAAAGCAGCATGCCACTGTGTGACTGCATGGTGCACACACTGTGCAGATGTGTGTGCAATTCCTATCCCACCTATCTAGAAAGAATATACTAGAACTGGAAGTGGTTTAGGGGAGAGCAGCAAGGATTGTAACGGTGTGGAACAGCTATTGGGTGAAGTAAATGCGTACATCTTAGTAACCTGGAAATAAGAGGGCTTGAGGGTATATAGAGATCTATCAAACACTTGTCACTTAGGACATGAGGGGCTTGGAGAAAGTGATTAAGCGGAACAACTCCTGATCTCATCCTTGTTTATAATACTATTCTAAGAAATCACAGTTAGTATTAATATGCTTCTTTAATTAAAGAGGTTTAAAAGATTAAAAAACCTTCTTAATTTAATTGGGGGTTTCATTAATTTTTAACATTTCTCCCCTCACCACCATTATTTTTTTTAACTCTCTTTCCATGTTAATTTTCCTGAAGGGCTTTCACTTGTTTTGGAGCATCTTATTGAGCATCTTACTGAGTTGGATTGACTTTCACATTTACAAGAGGGTTCTAGTATAACCTGAGCTTGGCATGGCATTCATGTGCTCTCTGGCCTGGCTGGCCTTTGTGTGCATTTATATAGTTGTCTTTTTCAAAACCATTCCAAGTGCATGAGTTAAGGGGCTTCTGTATTTTGCAGCTTGGAAATGGATATTATTTATTTCCAAGAATGATAATATTTTTATAAAGAAATGTGCAAGTTTTGGGTTTTAGTTCATAATGAGCTTTCAACTTAATTTTGTTTGAAAACAAATATTCTACTCGATCTATTTATGTCTATAGAAGCAGAATATATAGTGGTTACCAGCATATAATCCTATATCTATCTAAATTATTTTTAGTTTCAGGGTAAGCACATTTTACACAGTGGACAGTGTTTTATTTTAAATTTATGTATTTCATCTAAAAAGTCTAAAATTATTTTCAGATACTTCCTGGAGTAACTAATGTCCATCCAGCTGTGAGAAACAAGGCAGTTCTATGTTTGGGTTGCTGTGCCCTTCATAACAAAGACTTTGCCCAACAACATCTTGCCCTACTGCTACAGGTAAAAATGACTGTAAAATGAATTGTGGTCCCTGTTACCTCGCAAGTAAAACTAGCCTTGTGTCTCTAGGAAGTTATCTGGTATAGTTAGCTGAGGACCTCATGTGCATACTTCATGCCTCATGTGCATCTAGATCTGGAGGGTGTAGTCTCATATAGGTTTTGTCTGATTTCTAATAATTAACATTATGTGGCATTCTGGTGGTAGCTTGCCTTTCCTTTATAAGATTGCAGATTTTCTTTTAAATAAAAGGATTTTTTTACTCTTAAGATCTCTCTTCCTCTTTGACATTTGACTGAAATCAGTCAAACATTTAAGAGTTTGAGTTAATCTCTGTGTTGGTAATTTTGCATGAATTAATTAACAATTGTTAATTGGAGGATTATAAGTATCCAAACTAGCAAAAGAAATCTGGCTAATAGAATAGAATGGTCAAACACTCTTTTTCTCCCAAAGCTCATGTACCTGTATTATGAGTTTCATACTTGCAATATTGTCTACTGAATATTGCATGTCTGGTTATGCTGGGGCCCAGTTATTGTAATATTTTTTCCCTCTTCTATTATGTCTGTTTATAGGTTCACACAATAAGACTGCATATGTATATGCACACACACATGTGCATGCTCATGCACACACACACTCGCGCGCACACACACTCTCACACTTAGCCCCCCACTCCACTTTCCACTTTCCTTCCCTTGTACAGCAGCACAGGCAGATGGATGAAGGTGCTGATGCCACCAGAAGTTAACTTTTTAAATTCTTTCTTATTTTTAAAACCTGTTAGCAAGACAAGGAAATTAGGAATGTAAGAGAGCTGCTTTAAATTTACATAATATCTTCTGCATCTATTTTCCTTATTTAACCTAGGTTTTACAGATAGATGATATCAGGGTTAAGCTAAGTGCTTTAAAAGCAGTCTTTGATCAACTAATGTTATTTGGGATTGAACTACTCAAACCCAGAAGAGGCAATGAGTCTAAGAGTGAAGATGTACAGATTGCAATTGAAGGCTGTGAGGAAGAAAATAAAACCATAGAGAAAGAAGAAGAGAATGCTACGATTCACAATCTCCTACAGCTGCTTTCTGGTTTCTTGGACAGTGAGGTAAGAAATACTATTTTCCTTAAGGTTTTCTGTTGGATTAGGTTGCAATTCAGCATTACAGGATGTGTGAGATGAATGAACTAATACTAAAATAACTGATCTAGAAAATGACCACAACTTTGTCTTTGATACTTGCGAACATTATTCTTAGGTCACCTCTGAAACTGCACAAGTGCAAATACGTGAATGTACTCGTGACTGGCAGAACAGGGTGTATATGATTTCAGTGTATTAGTGCTTAAATGCTATGGTGTTTGTGTATTTTTATGATCAACTCTTCTTCTTTTTAGTTTTCAGAACTTAGGACAACTGCTGCAGAGGGCATAGCCAAGCTGATGTTCTCTGGGAGGCTGATTAGCGCCAAGCTGCTTTCTCGTCTTGTTTTGCTGTGGTATAATCCTGTGACCGAAGAGGATACTCGGCTCAGACACTGTCTGGGAGTTTTCTTCCCTTTATTTGCTTATGCAAATAGGTATGGCCTTTGTAAAATGCTATGTAGAAACATACATTGGACTGGCACTTTTAGGAAACTTTTTTGGTCTTGCACAAAGTGGAATTGGTTTTTATTGCTGTACAGTAGCGAAAGAAATTCTGGATTTTTTAGAGTTGGGTGTACTAGAGCTGGGCACTAGACTAGTAGTCATTTGACTTATTCTCTGGGGTTCAACAGCTACAATTCCCTTGCCTTTTATTTAGCTGCTAACCATTTATTTACCTCTTAAACCTGTTTGATTTTCAGATTCATTTGTTTTAGATTTAAAGGTCTAATTCAGTCTTCTATACTTATCACTTTTGAGTGTAACTCAACCTATGAGCCTCAACAAAGAAGAGCAATCAGTAATGCTTCCAAAGGAAGTAGTCTCAAGCAGATATAAATGAAGCAGGCTGCATTTAAAACAAACAAACAAAAGCAAAACAAAAACCCTAAATTCACATCAGATTCAAAATCACCTCTTTGTTCTGGGAGAGGACAGAGGAAGTTACGTAAACAGGCAGGAGCATAAATATCAATTCTCCTTTCACTGGCTTGAAAAAAGGTTTGGTTTGTCTTGGAGCTGATGCTAGTCGTGTTGGCCAGTTTTGAACTTGCTGTTTGTTTTCTGCTCTTTCTGGTTAAATAGCCAAGGTTGTATGACCTATAAGCTGTCACAGTGAAAGCAGTAGTTCAAAGAGGAGTTGGTTCAAAAATACTGTTGTCAAAGTAGTAGTAGGAAAAATGCCAAGCCTCTTCTAGAGGATTTTCTTACCGATTTAAGTTTTGTTGAAAATTAGTAAAAAACAAACAAAAAAACCCAAGAATCCCACTAATTTAATATATGAATTTCATTGCAGCAGAGAAAATCTGGGGGGGACTTAAAGTTTAATTTTGTTTCTTTGTGCTCCTAATCTGTGACTCAATTGAAACAGGTCTAACCAGAAATTCTTTGAGGAGGCTTATCTTCCCACCCTGCGAATGCTGTTCAATGCTCCTGCCACTTCCCCTTTGGCTGAAGTAGATACCAGTAACGTTTCTGAGCTCTTAGTGGACCTCACCAGACCAAGCGCGCTCAAACCTCAGGCCCAAAAGTCTCCGGAGTGTCAGGTGTGTAGCAATGGGTTGAACTGGAGGAAGGCACTTCTTTGTGTCTGGAGATGGAGGCCCTTCACTTCCCGCTAGCCAGTTGTCTTGGCCTCTCTTTCAGCCTGCATGTGTGCTTTTTTTTTTTTTTTTTCTCCTTTTTTTTCTCTCCAAATTTCCCGTTCCTTGTTACAGGAACTTGCACCAGCCTTAGTTACTTTTACTGGAGGAAAATACTTAAAAAGGTCACATGTATCAGGTGTATGTACTCAAAATACTCTATTTTAAGAAAGTATTTACTATGTAAAATTATTAATTATCTGCCTAAATCAGAATGATTCTGTTATCCTTTGTAAATAACTTTCAACTGCATTTCAGAAATACCTGATCTCTTTCCTTTATAGGACTTAACAGTGCATGATAATTTGGCAATGAAAATTTGCAATGAAATTTTGATGGATCCAACTGCACCAGATGTTCGTATTTATGCAAGAGCTTTAAATTCATTAGAACTCAGTGGTTCTTCCACAGAGAATCTTCTGCATCTGCTGGATGAGATTCTAGAGGTAGTTCATAAATAACATGGTTGTTACTATTTTAATCACTAGCAGACTAATAATCTGATATGCTAAAAACCATATGCTTTTTCCTTACTGTGATAATATGACCAGAATATGCCTTTTAGCAACAGTCTTCATGGAAAATTCCTTTTTGATAAGGTATTTACAAAAATCTGAGTTCACTGTATAACTTAAATATTTAGGCTATCAGATAATAAAAATAGCTTGCAGCTGTGTGAGCAGCTGGATATGATTGAAAACAATAGATTACACCACAGCTACTGAGATAGGTTTGTTTGTTTGTTTGTTTACATTCAATGTTAAGTCCTTCACAGTCTTCACGGCTTATCTTTCATAAATAATTAAGAGCCAAAATTTTTTACATGTAAACTTACCTTCAGGATCACTGGGCAGCAGGAAAAGATTGCTTTGTTTGAGATGAACCGGGAAGGGACTACAAGGCTGATGGAAAGTGTTGTGTTTTGTTTGTTTTATTGCTGCTGCTTTTATTAATGTGGAAGTTACAGTAAAATTTGGGAGTGAGGCAAAGGAAGACGGTGCCATGTAGAAATGTCAAGAAGAATTCCAATCATCTCAAAGTGGGAATGTTACACCACTCACTGGAGTGACTGGAAAGGTTCAGTCACTTTGTTTTTAATGAATAAAAGAAATAGATTTTAAAAATAACAATTTAACAATTGTTAAACAATTAAATTTGTCTTCCCCAGAAAGTGAAAGACAAATTGTGCCAAAGAGCTATTGAGAAGATCAAGATAAACTTAAGCAAAGGTGCAAATAGGGGCAAAGATGACTCTGAAAGGACAGAGGAAACGGGCTTCTCGGAAAGGATACAGGAAACTGGCATCACGTTACCTGAAAATAATGGTCAAAATGAAGAAGGTAATTCAGCAGAACTCTTGTTTAGTAGGAGGTTTGCAAGCGGGCAACTTGTGCACATCTGCGTGAAGAGGAATCTTGGTTTCTTTCTAGTAAACAAATCCGCTTTTTGAAAAGAGAAACCATACATTCGGGATCCTTGAAAGAAAGGAATATTTACTGCTTGGGTTGGGTAGCAAAAAGGGAAACAGCCATTACTTTTTGTCCTTCAGTTGCATCAGGGAAGATCTAGATCAGATGCTAGGAAAAAAAAAAAAAAAAAGCTCCTTATGAATAATATAGATTGTGTAAGATAGAAACTTCCTAGAGTTCTGAGAATTTAGTCTGAATGACGTTTTAGGCTTGCTTCTAGCCTTATCTGATTTACAGAAAATATGAGTTTAAGATTGTATAGCCTTTTATATAATAGTAAAAATTTTAAGAACCAGTATTTTGGGTCAAATTGATCATCTGTGGCATTTTTATTCCCCCTTGTGTTTGACAGAAAATGAGGAAGAATCTGATCGTGCTTCAGTTAGTGAATTTAAAAGTGAAGCATCTGCAAAATCGAAATCCACAAGGCGCAAAGCTGGCAGAGGTATGTGCTGCATTTCTAGCTATAGTAATTACTGTGAAAATTCAGTCTTCATACTGTGTTTTTTAAAATTATTTATTTGTTTAAAAAATAATGTCTCTTGTAGAAGATTTTGGAGTGATATAAATCACACGATGGTTGAGTTTGGAAGGGACCTTGAGGGACTTAGCACAAGCCCTCTGCTCAAGCAGGGTCACCTGCAGCAGATGGCTCTGGACTACAGATGCTTTTGAGTATCTCCAAGGTTAGGGACTCCACAACAAAAATAGGGGAAAAAAGCCTCTGGTTAGAAGTTTTCAGAATAATTTAAATACATTACAGTAATGTACAGCTGTTTGTTTTATGTGAATACAGTTCCCAAGATTGTGGACGTTAGTGTTTTTAACAAACAAAAAATCCAGTGGGTGACTACATACTGTATGTCTAAATGAAACATCAGAAAAAAATAACACAAATTTGCATATTTCTTCAATAAAGTTTTAAGAATGCAAAACTGTTTCAACAAAGGACATAATTCGATGATTTAAAAGTGGCTTTCACTTACACTTAGGAGAGCGAAAAGGAGCAGCAGAAACTAGGTCTGTGAGCAGAAGGAAAACTCGTGCAACATCTGCCAGTGAAAGGTAAATCTCTCCTTCACCCTTGCTGTGATGTCAGTTCTAGCAAGAGAATTCAATTCAAATGCTTTTCCTCTCCAAACTTGCATCTTTATCCCCTAAACTGTTGTGTGTAAGAATCTGATATTTTTCACACTTGGCTGCTGTCTTATCACTTATTCTCCAAGCCTTAACTGATAAGCTTCTAGGAATGAGCCATAAATACATAAGTGCAATACATTCCTTCCTCTCAGATCACAGAGACCATAAGTGTTAAAAAGCTTTTGAAATATCTTTGAAATATTCAGTTGTGCTCACCCTCTCGTGCAAGAAACCTGTGGATCTTAGGCTGATCATGGGCAGCCTTTCCCGTTTGCTTGTTCAGTGTATTCACTTTGATCCACTCTTCACCTGACCGGATTTTGTGCAACTGCAAACACCGATCTTTTCTGATACTGCTAGATCACTTACATACTTCATACTTGCAGAGAATAATATACTTAAAAGCACTAGAATGTTTTTTTTTACCTTATAAGACGCTGTTTTAATTATGCACGGTTTCAAATTTGTTAATATAAGTACTTTTCAATTTTCCAAAAGTATTTTTGGCCTTAATTTAAGGTATTTTTATTTCAGTGCTGATGAAATGCCAGAACCAGTCCCAATGTCAAGTGCAAGGCCTTCAAGACGAGCAAAAACAGCAGCACTTGAAAAAACAAGAATGAATCTTAGCTACCTTCTGGATAGAGAAGCAGACGACTGAAGACAAAAGTAGATAACTACTGGCATTAAGATGCTTTTAGTAGCAGACTTAAAAAATAAACTCACTAACAATGAAACAAAGCTTAGCTTCTATAACTGACCATTTAAAATTGCAGGTTTTTTTAGGAACTCTTATTTGTTTAATAGACTTTCTGATATTTTTCACCGATCTACTGTATCATTCTTGTAATAAAAAATCTTATTCTTAAAATACAACCTGAACAAAACGTCAAAGTTTTTATTTATCTTCAAATGAATATTGTTTGATGGCAAGTATTTAATAGTTCTTTTTGAGAGCTACATTCTTAAAGTGGTATTTTTTAACATTAGTCAAACATAATACTTGTGAGTACGTGGCGAGTGAGTGCCCTTCCTTGCAACACTTTGAACACACCTGCCTTTGATGCAGCTATGAACCTTTAATGAACCTCTTCTATTTCTCAGCCTGTGTCAAGGGAGGTTTTAGGGTTCATGTTAATGTAAAGCAGAATTGGTCTGAAGTGCACATTGTGCTTCCTGCAGATAACGGGTCTGTTATCAAAAAAGTCAAAATAATGAAGCTATGAGTTGCTGACTCTGTAAATCTAAGATGGGAGGTCAGCCACTGACCCTGACCTTGTTATAAGAAATCATTATTGTGCTTTCAGAAGACAGTAAAATTACTTGGGGTACAAAAAAAATCCAAAGTATTGAGGGCCACAAAGAGCAGAAATAAAATACTTTGAAAGCCTGTGTAGTGCTGTTATAAAGGGGCATACACTTGTGATTTAGCTTTGAACTCACTTTTTTTTTCATATTATATTCAAAATAGTCATGAATTTTACATAGACAATAGAAGGTTAAAGTGAACCGGTGTTCACTGTTGGTGGAGCAGAGCCACTGTAGGAAATCAGAGACAGTTCTTGGTTTGGAAACCCTTCTATCCATTATGTCCTTCTTGCTCCCATTCAAATAAGGTAGTCGGAGGATGATCATGTTGTTCACGTGATGTGGACGTGTTACCTACTCATGTTGAAGGCAGCTTCCTCGGGAGTTTCAATTTAAAACTTAATATATTGCGAGTGATCTTCACTACATCTCAGAGATGCTAGTGAATAAGTAGTGTTCCCAAGGGGCTGTGCCTGCTGTACTATGCTGTTTTCAAAACTGCATAAAGAAAATGGAGAGAGGGTCATTTTGCTTTCATCCTTTAAATTTTTGCTGAAATCTTTCAGACTACAAATTGCCATGATGCATTCTTTGTTAATGCTTGCTATTTAGAAGCTTATGTAACTTTGTGACCCAGTGTTTTTATTCATGATTTTGAACCTAGTTTTGAAGCTTTGAGATCCCCCTTTTGTTAAATTTTCTCCTTCACATCCTTACTCCAATTTGTATTCCTAATGGAAATTTGTGTATGTGGAACCACATTGCTCATCCCCTTGAATGCTGCCTGAGCATCATTAAAAAGGTGAAGTGTATCCTTCATTTTTTCCCAAGTTGTCCATCAATCGGACCCTCCCCTGTGCTTTAAAAAGGGGATATATAAAGTTGAAAGATAACTTTTGAGGTGAGACCTGCCCCTCTGTAATGAACAAGCCATGCTATGAACTCAGTCTTGTTTGACATGGAGAAAAAAACTCATGGTGCCTCTTCCTTGAGACATGCGAACGAGGGCACACGTCTCATCAGGTTTGTTGTTTATGAGCCTCTTTCAATGTCTCTTTTGGCTAGCCCAGACAGTGGCTGCTTACCGTGCTTCGATGGTGCTCCAGTTAATCATAGAATCATAGAATGCTTAAAGTTGGAAAGGACCTCTAGAGGTCATCTAGTCCAACCCCCCTGCACACACAGGGTCACCTAGAGCACGTGGCACAGGACTGCGTCCAAGCGGGTTTGGAAGATCTCCAGAGAAGGAGACTCCACAACCTCTCTGGGCAGCCTGTTCCAGCGCTCTGTCACTCTCACGGTTAAGAATTTTTTCCTTAAGTTCCTGTGGAACTTTTGGTGCTTCAGTTTGTGGCCATTGCCTCTAGTTCTGTCGGGGGCCACCAGTGAAAAGAGGCCAGCACCATCCTCCTCACTCCCTCCCCTGAGGTACTTATAGACACTGATTAAATCCCCTCTCAGCCTTCTCTTCTCCAGGCTGAACAGGCCCAGCTCCCTCAGCCTCTCCTCATAGGGCAGATGTTCCAGGCCCCTGATCATCCTTGTAGCCCTGCACTGGACTCTCTCCAGCAGCTCCACATCCCTCTTGTACTGTGGAGCCCAGAACTGGACACAATACTCCAGATGCGGCCTCACCAGGGCTGAGTAGAGGGGCAGGATCACCTCCCTCGACCTGCTGGAGATGCTCTTCTTGCACTTCAGTGACTATGCGCCAAGAAATTTAATTGTTTGGCCTGCTTTCCCCCAAAATCCAATCTATGAAATAGGTGAGATACATAAAGACCATCTAGACAATGTGGCTTGATGATGAATGTTTATTAATACATGGGCAGTGCAGTAATTTTGTTCTGCACTGTCCAACATTTCAGTGACTTAATATCCTTATGGGAAGCTGTCAGACTTACCTGACCACACAGGAATCTTTAATTACTGGATTGTGTCTGCAACTAACTTAGAGAGAGAGAAGAATTGCAACTTCATTTTATTAAATAAGACAATTCTAAGTGAATACTCAAACCCCTTGTTATATAGAATACAATGTCTTCCAAGGAAATTTTCTGCTGGAAAATTGTCTCTTGGGAAGTAAAGAATATATGATTTAGTGAATTAAGGAATTCACTACAAGCTACACTAGCTGTTGAATGTATGACTCCAGAAAAGAGAAATATATAGTACAGTTTTATTCTAACGTTGTTATAGCTATCATAAAGTTTTGATGAAGTACATTAACCTTGCTAAAGCTGATTTAGACTTGAAATGTCTACAATGTAGTCAACTACAACCATTTTTTTTCCAAGTAGATTTTATAATTTTGATGTTTACATTAAATTTCCAAAGTACAAGAAAAAAATGAAATAGGAAGCGCATTTACATCCATTTTAATTGGTGGCAGGCATAAATTTATAAAAACAAAAGGGGAAAAAGACCATTTAGCAGAAACCTCAAAAAGTGCAGATACAGACCTGCTGCTTAACAATCTTTCAAGAGATTGTCCCGTAGAGCTGGCTCTTCATTTAGGCAGGATAGTCGTTCAACACCGGCACACAACTTATCTCAAGATAAATGAGGATGGCAACATACTGCAGAAATAAATGGTTGTTCAGTATGCTTCAAACCATCCATCCTTGAAGATCTCCTTAGGTAATTTACCTCTTCTTTTTACTGCTTTCTTTCGAGGTAGTCTATCTCCACCTGTTATTGTTGTGTTTGAATTGTTATTATCAGAAAACTTTACATGGTGACTTACGTCACAAATCACATAATATATTAATCTTCGTGCACAAAAATAAAACTGGGAAGTAATAAACTGAAAGAGCATAGAAAAATCACAATACTAGTAAATGGGAACATCTGATTCTTATATAAATTTGTACTGCAAAAATTTCATGATGGTCAGATGTGAAACGGCATGTTTAAAAAAAAAAAGAAAAAGTACATCAAAATGAATAATGCTAGTAGTAATATAAAGCCAAATTACACAAGATCAATATAATAAATGCTTATTATTCAGCAGAAAAAAAAAATCAAGAACAATATACAAAATAATAGTGCAAGAACAGCTGTGATCTATTTGTTCTCATCGGTTTTGAGATTTTGGTTAAAAACTTTACAGCTGGTAAGGGATGCTGCTGCAAAACTCAGATTCCACTCAGGGGGCTGTTTAAGGCACATCTTTATGGACTTCAATCGTTCGTTTTCTGTGTTCATGTCTACAGAATTCTGCGGCTCCGAGACCTTCACTTGTAGCGCGCTGTAAGAAAAGAAGTGGGGTTGGGAAGGGGAGAAGAAGGGGAAGATTTTTAGCACTGTTTCTTTTTCCTCTCCTTCCTCCTCCCCCAAGCGAACAGCTAAAGGGCAGGGTGAGGTGGTGGTGGGGCCCGTGTGTTGATGCGCTGCAGGAGCAGCGGCTGAGCCCCGGCCAGCCGCAGCGCAGAGGCCGAGGGCTCGGGCAGGGGCAGCTCTGGAGCCCTGTTATGGGTGACTCCTGGTGCCGCCGCGGAGGCCGAGGGCTCGGGCCCGGGCGGGCGGCTCTGAGCCCTGTTACGGGGGGGACTCTTGGCGCCCTCAGGCCGGGGCTTTGGTGCAGGAACCACCAGGGCGGTTCTGCCTCAGTGCGGCCCAGGTGACAGGAACCCATGGCAGCAACTCCCAGAGCAGGGGCCGAGGAAGAGAGTCTTCCTCCTCCTCCCCTCCCCAAGTCATTGTAAAATTAATACAGCCCTAACGAAGACTAAGCTATAGACTGTTGTGACTTTGTTTCATGTCTAGAAAAGTAAGTAATGCAGGAAGGGAAAGAAGTCATCTGGCTTGGAGATCACTGGGCAAATGTGGATTGATTCACAGATTGTTGCCAAATAAAGCATGTAATTTTATGCACTTAAGACAAAAAGGAGGAGTTAAGAATACTATCTCATCAATTAAATATTTCAAACTTATTTTTCTATAATATTTTTCTCATATGACCTAAGCACAAATCATCAAGGATCAAATCTGCTCAAGTGTGTTTAATCATTTAACCATATGCAATGAATTAATCTTGTTTGTGTGAGGAAGTGCTAGTTTATATGCAAAAGTGCTTATAACATGGGTGAACAGTCTAGTAGAGCACATGCAGTTACTTAAAGGACGTTAAAAGACTATGACCTAGGATTGCTTTGTATTGCTCAAATACTAGTGACCAATTTTCATTACGATTTTTCCTACTTCACAGCAAGAGGGAATGACAACTTGTGTAGCAGGTAAGTGGCAGTTCATCGATATCTTTCCCACTTTCTTAGGCTTTAAAATTTTTATGCAAGATACTGAGAATGACAAGTGCCCTTTTAACATATTACTGAAAACAGCTGGATGTTTCTCCCTTGCTAACTGTTGTTAACAGTTAATCTTAAACCTCAATAATTAGGGTCCCTAATTCCTTCCTCTAAGCTATATTTCTGATATTTTCCTCATTCTTTTGCTTCTGCCCTTTGTACCCTTTTCCTCTATTGCTTCTTCTGCTTTTTTCAGTCTGTTTGTGGTGCTCTGGTCTTTTCCTTGTTGAGGGAAACGTGACTACGCTGTGTGCAGATGTAGGTGGCACAGAGAGGAGACTCTAGTGAGCAAGGTTAAATTCCTCCTTAAATTTGTCACCTCTTCAGCTCTGAACCTGGGATCTCGACTGCTGTGAGGAAAGTTGAAATCTTCTGCAAGGGCATCCTCTCCTGGGGATGGGGTTAAATGTATGTATGTGAGCTGGTACTGGGCTGAAGGCTGAAGTGTTGCAGCCTTCCTCATCCCTATTGCTAACCCTACTATTTCCCATGTTTTCCTGGATAGAAAATTTGAACCTGTGAGGTGTTGATTGTTTCTGTTTATCACTAAATGAAGTGGTAGTAGTGTCTGGGGCAACCACACTATGGCCCATTCTGTCCCTCAAGCAAATCACACGTTCTGTTCCGAAGGTATGTGTATGTTACCTAATAAATATTGTTTGGAAGCAGTTGAGCTTTTCTGTGGTTTTGGGAGTGTTTTCAAGTTCTGTTGCCTGAGAAGTGGCCAAGCTGACCCCATTCCTGTGGAAGCTGTGACTCGCCCACACAGAGGAGGGCTCCCGTGTGAGTGCGTAGCCCAACCCTGAGAGCTGGTGCCCAGCGGCTGCTCCTCCTAGTGAGCGGCTGGAGGCACCGATTTGAAAGCGTTAGACAAACTGATCAGGCTGACAGTGTGTTCTGGGATTATTGTATATTTTAATTTTAGTTTTTGTACAAATTCATGTAAAGGTGTAAGAAACAATGACTTTGCAAAAACTAAAGCCAAAGTATATGAGTATATGCTGATAATTGGTATGTAAGCAACCCTCCCCTGTCCTTCCCACACCATCCAAAAAAAAAAAAAAAAAAGAAGGTAGAAGTTAAAGTTAGCATCATTTTCACTTCACCAGTACAGGTAACCTCAACCTAAGAAGTTTAGGATTTTAGTCACTTTACCATGATAAAATGTAGTAAGAAATCAGATTAGAGATCTAGCCTCTGTTCTGTGTGAGGTGCGAAGGATGGGAACACGCCAAGGTTTTGTGTAGTGACAAATTGACCCCAGCTATCTTCTCAATACACTATTCCAGTACCTCACATTTTGCTGGCTTTTTCTGGTGGCTGCTGCGCGTGAAACCAATGATTCTAGAAAACCCTCAGTGATGCCTCAAAAGGCTATTTCTTCAAGTGTGAGCCTCAGTTCCCAAATCAGTATTACTGACTCATCTATGAATTCACTGTCTCTCACCAGTTTCAGGAAAAGAGCAGCGGCCTACGTTGTTCAAACAAATGCTAGCAACCACAGGAGAATAATCCTGATGCAGTGTATGTGTGACTCAATCTCCAAGCTGCTGGAAGCTATAAGGATTCTTGCCCCCTACCAAAAGCCACTTGCTAAATTAAAGCAAAAAGAATGAAATAGAAAGTTCTTTGAATTCAATTTTCTGCTAAAATAGGCAACAAGGGACCTTTCCATACTCCTAAGGCTTAAAATCATTGTTCTTGTCCATATTTCCACCTAAAACTACTTAAATCCAAGTAGTTTTAATATGCAGGCTGATAGTGTACAGAGCCCAGCAGTCTCTCCCCAGCAGTGAACAAATAGAGCTTTAGGTTAGAAAGATACATGTGCCTAAAAGCAGAGGCTGGAAGGATCACCTATTACAAGGAGGGGATGCTGAGCGGGTAAAGTGGCACAAATGCTTGTGGAACTACTGTCTAAATGTAATAATTTGTGGTAAGGACTACAAAGCTAGGACTCCGCTGGGAGCAAGCAGAAATCAGGTGAATTTAACTATTGAAATAACATTTCAAAAGGTACAATAATCTGTCAGAATGACAAAAACAAACAAAAATCATAAGAATGTAGAAAAAAAGTCTAAGGCTCCATAAAATATCAAGTTTTTCCTTAAGGGTTTATTTATATTCTTTTAGACTTAACAATAGATATCTATTCCCATTATTTGAACCTCAAAGGCCATTGAAAAATAATCTAGGTAGCCTTTACTGGTGTCTAGAAAATGAGAAATTAGCATAAGAAAAAGGTCCTTTTCCTTCATCTATGAAAAATGAAAATATAAATATAAATTGCTCTACCAGTTCAACTAGAAAAGACTCTAATGTTTTATGAGAAAGGGATCAAAAACTGTATTTTTTTCTGTATTTTTTTTCTAAAAATTTTAAGATTCCAGGACTGTTGACTTGAAAGCAAGGAACTAACAATACAAAATCCATTTACACATCTGGCTTTTGGAAAATACCTGCATCTGGGTATCTTATGAAAAACATAAAGGTTAAATGTTTTCCCTAAGTAAAAGTGGTTTAAAAAGTGTGCGTGAGTGTTTAGAAAAGCTTTTTCATAGTCAGATTTGAGAAAAATCTTTGAAGCAGGTTAGCTGGTATCTTGCTCATATAGCATAATAAAACTCTTGCAAGAGAAGAGGGAGCAGATTTAGGCAATGAATAAATATGGAGGTTTTTTTTTTAAAGTGCATGAAAGTGCACTGGTTCTGAAAGCTGTGCTCTTTAAGAGAGGTTCAGACAGCTAAACTAAAAGCTTTAGCTCATGATAACCTAAGGAACTAAGGAATTTCCAAATGGGCCCCATTCAAAACAACAGAGCATGCAAAATTTACACACCTTATCTTTTCACTGCTGCACTAGGTTACACTATGGGAGCGGAAATACAAGGGGAGGAGAGGCTGTACCACTGCATGTGGCGCCTGGAATTCCAGAGCGTTGGAGAAAACGGAGTATTTGACTGTAGCAGAGTTGCAGCAGTTGTGTTACGGGAAATGAGGCGGAGACCACTGAGTTCCTTAAATGAACCTGGATTTGTTATGTCTATTTAGTCAACTGTTTATCAAGTTTACATTCCCGCTTTTATGCTTCTGCATTAGAAAGGCCCAATTATTGAGAATGCCAGTATTTTCCCGTTTTCTATTAATTTGCTTAGTTTCTTTTATGACATCAAGAAAAGTAACTAACTTCCTTGCCGGCAATGAGTTATAAGACCACCCATCTGCTTATTCTGCATCACAGGTGAAGCTTATTCTGAAGGCAAGTAATGTTTCTGCTGGAAAGCCTTTGAGAAAGGGGGTAAGATGTAGCTGTTGAAGAGGTTTTCTCAAAACCAGCAGATTTCAGTATGTATTTTAGTATTTCAGGCTGTTTCAGTATGTCTCAGCATTTTAACTGATCTAGCATTTTTAATCTGTCCCACAGCAGGAGGGTGTAACGTGATCCTTCAAGAACCAGAAAGCTGGAGACACTTGCTAGAAACTTGGTTTTGTCACTAGGTCATTAGTGTGGGGCTAATGTCTTCTTTCACTCTAGCTGGAAAGTGCCTCACATTGTAGAAGCTACTCTCAACTGAACTGCAGTTGAGCAAGTAAGCAACAGCACTGGAGTATTAGTACCATACAGCAGTGTGTGTACAAAAGGTGCGTGCAAGGTTTCCTTTCAAATTGAGGTTATTTCAGATATAGCCTGTAAAGTTTTGATTGTTGACATATTAATATATTAAAATATGTAAAATCAGGAGTTGTTGAGTACATAAAAATACAGTGCCTAGTTTTGAGTTAGCTAGATTCCTTAACTATTCAACTTTGAAATGGTTACGTAGATTAGCAAATGTTCATTCCAAGCACTGAGCTAACATCATCTCATTAAGACACCATTTAAAAATAGCATACAAATATTATGGATGAAATTGATAATTTAAATATTCTTCCAACAACTAGAATAGATTTTTTTTTCTGAAACTCTTGACTACTTGCCTAAGAACCACATTATAACAGAGAAAATGAACATTCTTATTAAATGAAAAAATATTCCATTTTCAAGTAATCAAAACTGTCTTTTTAATTTTTTTTTCATGCGAGCTCCCACCCTGATCTGAAGGAGCAGGATACAGTGGGCTGTGTGACCACAGCCTGTGGTATTGCTTGCTGCTGTGGAAGGTCCACAGCTCCCTTCGTGGTTCTGATAAACCCACCCCTTCTCCTGAAGGAAATCATAAAATATTTGTTATATGTTAAGTTCCTAATATGGAGTCTTTTATGCTGTCCCATTCTATCAGTGGATAACAGCTTCTCTTATTTTAGCTCAGCTCTCTTTTTGTGTCTTTTTTTCTTTCTGTCTGCTTTGGCCAAATCCAAAGCATCTGAATGTGGTCTTCAACAGTATTTAGGGAAACACTCCTCATGGAGTAACGAAACTTGCTTAAACACTTGCCTAAAAGGAGGCTTACATGATTTTCTTTGCTTCCGTAGGCAGTAAATAATGTTTCGATATTCCCAAAGAAAATAATTAACCTGGTGAGAACATAAAATTCCAGTGGAACTATCCTAAGCAAATCATGTCAAATAGTATCCAAAAGATGCACCAATGCATCTGACATCCACCTTACCTTGAAAAAAAAATTAAAATGCACTCAGATCTCTTCTGTTGCTAGACTGAATGTATGACTTGTTCTAACTGCTTGGTACTATCCTAATCTCAAGATTTCAATTGACCTTATTCTGCTTGTACAGTTTTAACTGAAATTCAGTAAGCAGAGCAAGTGGAGAATATTCTGCTTACTTGCCTCAGTGCTTCACAATAAAACAGCATCACAACACATTTCAATAATATTCAGTAAGACATCCAGATCAATAAAACTTGAAGAAAAACTTTAAATATTTATCATAAATGTGTGTATAATAGCATTTCAAATATGGCAACAGAACAATGATATAAATTATCATCATCAAACATCAACAAAAATGCAATCCAAAGAACATATGAATGGATAATGATGTTTTCATGTGCATAAAATTTCCAGATGCAGGAGATATGTTTGGAAATGCATGCATACACAAGTAGAAATCATATTTCTTCTTTTTAGCCAGTAACTGTATGCTTGACTAAAAATGTTTATATGATTTCCTTGGCCAGTGCAGACAGTACACAGAGCTGAATCAACATGCCAAGAGAAGACATCATTTTCTGTATCAGACAATCCCCAGATACTGCAACCATGCCCCAAAAAAGTTTTGGGGTCACAAGCTTGGATAAAGCTTCAGAATCACAATTCTTTGTCTCTAGGTTTAACATTCCTTTCACCAGTAAACTTTCTGTTGTATCTTTTCTCAAGACAACAATTGATATGAGAAACTATGAGTAAAAAGGGGAAATAACAAAAATTGAAAATGAAATAATGTAAAATCTTAAAATAGTTATCAGATTTCCTAAAGAGTCAAAACTGAAGGAGGAAGTTTATCAGGTAAATAAAATTGAGTCCCAATTAGAACCTACATGAAACCATATTACAGTAGTAGTTCTTACGCTGTTATAGCAAGAAAAAAATTTAGATAAATATAATTTGAAAGCAAAATTATCTTGACTATGTCAACATTACAAAATAAGAAGTATGAGAGAGCTCTTTCTTCATTTGCAAAAAACGAATGGGTATGTGTTAATCTTTCCCTTTCTAGTTCTGGCTTTTTTATAGTAATCCTGTGTCACAGTTTGAACCTCTTAAATGCAACATAAAAAGCTTGTTTTTGGCCCCGAATCAGTGAATTAAAATACAATACAATACCATAAATATGCATTTTGTAAGAGCTGTACTTTTGGAAAAGAAGGATTATACTCAATGAACGTAATACAGAGGATTTCATACATTACATAAAGCACAAAAGACATGAAGGATACTATATAGTATATTGTAGTAGCCATAATATTGTATACATTACAACTTAAATTAATCATTCAGTTCTTCATCATAGTTTTCTTCGGTATAGAATACAAAGAGGAACATCAGATTTTGCTACGATGCTTTGAATATTTTTTTAATTCTCTGTGCAATATAATCAGATTAATACAGTATTATTTCTATAAATTAGTACTTCTGCAGTAATACAATTCCTATTGCAGAACCTTTGTTACTTGATGAGTATTTAATACCTTATTTATCTTATTATAATGAGCTGAATCTTCTGTTTGACTTTTCTTCATTTGAAAGAAAAAATGGTTTCACAAGCGGTCCGCTTTTAAATGGCCTTTCTGAGATCAGTTGTACATCAATGTGCTAAAAATATCCAGCTTTAACAAAGGGTTCTAATTTCAGACTAGTGTAAAAATATTCCAAACCAATGCACTGAGCGTGGTCATTTTATGTTGTTCTTGACTAAAATAAATTTGTATTTGAAAATGTTCTGTAAGAAGTCAATACAACAAAGCCCTTAGAGTCAAGGGATTTCATCTTTCATTGAACTGACCCTTGAAAGAGACTGAATGAATACTTCTCAGAAGTACACAGTACTATTTGTTACTTTAACTATAAATCCATAACAGATTTACACTAGAAATCATTAAATGACCAAAAAAAAAAAGTTTATTGTTTTACAATTATGTGTTAATACACTGAGTTTCTGCTTCATTTTGTAATTAAATCTTTCTCATAATGCCAGAAACTACACAGTGGAATGCAATTCTATTCTTTTTGAAATCAATAACCAGCTGTCCCTGACTTCAGAACTTAATTTGTTGTCTAAATTATATTAGTTAGCATTTTTTCTTCCACCTTGATATTCTATTAATAGCCATCATAGAAAGTAATAAATCTATTGTAGTTAAAAGACTACAATGTAAATTATTATATATATTTTAATTGCACTTTCTGTACTACTATGATTCGATAAAATGTTAATTTTATTACCTTTCTGGAATTAAAATGAATATCATGCAATAAAAATATCCAAAGGCCCTAGTTATTTGATTTATCCAATTCTTTAAGTTTACAGTGTTAGGGTGAAGGGGGGAACAAGAACTTACCTAGTTGGTACTTTGGGTAATAAGTTGTCATTTGTCCACTATTGCATGATTGTCTCTTATGCCTTTTCCTTATATTTGTATCTGTTGTCTCCCATTGTGGACTCTTTCTTTTGTTTATTCTGATAAGAACATCAGAATTACCAGCAGGATTATCATCATGGATTACCCCACAACTTAGTTTTCTGCTGTTAAACTGGTCATCCAACCTTTCAGTCACTTTGGAAGAGTTAGGTCCTTTAGTTGTTTCCATTTCATTTTCTTGTTTCTTTAATGCATTTTGCTTAGTGGAATGAGACCTTAAGAGAGGAAACCTTTTTTCTTCCATATAGGCCTGATTGCTCTTACTTTCAACAACTTCAGGAGAATAAATGATATTATTTAAATTAAATGAATTGTGCTGCTCAATATGGTTGATTTTTCTGAGAAATATTCTACAATCTCTAAAGGTTTTGGCTTTCCATGCACTTTGAAACAGTTTATCTTGGCTTTGTTCTTTTCTAATATTTTGTTGGCTACAAATTGTTCCATTTGTCTCTGCATGTGGTTTAAGTATATTTGCTAAACCAGGATGTGGGCTAAAGTCAGAAGGTCCCATCATCTGTTGGACAAATGCACCTCTGGCTTCACTTCCAGTTGGCAAGAGACTACTCTGAGATTCCACCAAAGTTCCAGTGGTCTGGATTTCTACTGTATTTTTTTCCTGGAGCTTGGACATTTCATCACTGGTTTCCTCACTTGTACTTTTAAACAACTGGGTTTGGCAAAAGAACTGTAAATTTTTCTTTTTTGATTTCCAGCCTCCTGGAGCCTGATTATATAGTTTTTTTGTTTGTCCCCACCTATTGTGTTGTAACTTCTTAAATTCACTTCTTTTTAATCTGGCTAATGTGAAATTACTTTTCATGTTCAGGACTGGAGAGCTGACCATGTTATGTAGTATTTGTAATTTCCCTGCTGGTTTTGAAGGAGAAGATAGTGCAAACTTTTTAAAGTGCTTTCTGAAAGGGCAAGTACTAAGATCAGATTGTTTAGTTTCCATCTTTATCTCTCTGGTATTAACTACTTCTAGAGGATTGCGAGCATTTGCCTTTCTCACTAAAGAGAGAGACTGTGTTTCTGTAGTTTGCATAAACCAGGCACACAGTTCATTCATATTACACTTTTTCTGAAAAAGCATTTTTATAGGTGATGTTTCAAGTTCTACTAGGCACGAGTCTAAAGGGCTTGATGTTTCAGCATTACAGTCTTGGTCAATGGGATCCCTTTTTTCACATACACATTTATCAAACTCATTTCCCCCCACTCGCAACCAGCTATTAGTGATCTGTTCAAATCTATTATTTAGTTCTTCCAGCAAAGTGTCACTTGAAGTGGAAGTAGCCCACCACCTGAGAGAAGGATTTGATGAAAAAATGGGGTCTGATGATACTTCATTAATGGGCCTGAATTCACCCTCCTCAGGACCCTTTTTTGCATTCCCTGAATGTCTCACTTCTGAGGTATCTTTGGGTGCTACGCTCTGATTTGATTGCCTGTGTTTATCCTTTTGCTCTTTTGCTTTTCTCAAATGGAGTTTATAAGACTTATGTAGCAAGGCACTTCTACAAGTAAACGCACTAGAAGACGCTAATGAATGCAAAAAGTGAAGTGAGGGTTTTCTGTCTCTGACAGAGTGTCTCATTGGAGATTCACGTTTTCTTGATGCTGTTGTAAGAACACGGTCTGACCCATCCTTTCTAGACTCTTTCTGGATGCTCTTTACTTGACCCATTTTATTGCACAGTGGAATGCCTTTCTCCTGCGGTATGTTTCTTTCTAACATGGCGTGTTGTTGCAAAGGAGGCAAACAGTTGCTAATACTCACTTTTCTTTCCTGTGGTGAAAATCTATTAACAGTCACTGATATGCCAGAGATTTTTACCTTTGCTGGTCTACCAGGTTTTCGAATGGTGGTTAAAGGTTTCTTAACTGGTCGTATAATATTGCTGCAAGGATGTGGTGATGCTGGGTTACTCTTGATAGGTCTAATATAGTCATAACCAGAGACCTCCTTCTCAGTAGAATTCTGTAAGGCTGTTACTATTTCAGTCAAAGCATTTTCATTTTCTGCATTTTGCCTTGCTTTACTACAATCGCCAGCAAAACTGGAATCAACATGTTGTGCAGGCAGAGCGCTGATTACATTTAGATTACCTTCAGAAACATGTCTTTTAGTTCTTCTCGACCTTCCAAAAACTACAGTCACAATAATATTTTTGTTACTGTTAACTTCTTCCATTAGCGCTGCATCAGATTTGGTACTTTTCCCAGCACCGCTAAGTTCAGTTCTACGTTCTGTACTTTCAGTTAAGCCTGTTTTTGGTTTTGGAGGTCGTCCAATAGGTCTCTTAATCTGCTTAACAACTTGAGGACCTATTTTCTTTGGTCTACCAGGTTTTCTTTTCAACACCAATTCACCGCTGCTGCTTGAGTTCTCCGCAGTTTCTTCATTCTGCTTAGAATTATTTGAGTTAGTTTGACTAACAGCACAAGAGTCTGTATTTGCTTCTGCATAAATGCAACTTGATTCCTCCTTAGTGTCATTTTCACTGTGATTACAATCCTTGATGCAGATTGGATGAGAAAGATCTTCTGTGGTCTGTTCTTCCAACACAGCGTTTGTGTATCTCTGCAACAAACAACTATCTGTATTTGCTTTAGAAGTTGCAGCTGCAGATGTCAAAGTATATTTGACTCCTTCGCTACTATTAATCTCTGAAACAAACATTAGCTTAATAGGGCTAGAGTAGTTTGAGGGGGATGCTATCTCTCCAGCTTTGGAAGTTGTATGCAAGTCCCCATTACTGGCAGTTGAACTGAATGAACCAAAGCAGGAAGATTTCAAAAGGCTGCCATCAATTTCTTGATCTATACCCACTGTTTGCTTATTTGTTGTCACACACAGAGTGGTGGTTTCACTAGTGCTCGGCACATGCAAACGTGGAAGGAAACTTTCTTCTATGCACGTTGTTTCGCTCACGCTGAACGGTAAGCCAGTCCTCGCTGCTGGGGTCATCACATGCTCATAAGCACAATCTTTTAATTTTTGACTTATTTTATAAGTTTCCAACAATGGGTTGTTGGTCTTTTGGGTTAAGTGTATTGTATCTTCTAAACGCTCAACAACAACCTGTAGATTTGTATTTCTCACAATTTTGCTTGTATTTCTATCACTACATCTTTCAGCATGAACATCTTTCTTTATTCTCATTGTTTCCAAACTTTGCAGAGAGTTTTTTACTTTGGATGGTTTTCCAAATACAATATTGTTTGTTACATACACAGAGTACCATCCAGGCTGCACAAGGTCACGTTTATTTCTGCCCCAAATTCTCTTGGCTTCCTCCTTCAGAGACATCCGTTTTATAGTTGCAAAATCTCTTTGTGCTTTTGCAAAATTAATTGGATTGGTTGCGATAGCACTGTTTTCTGAAAGAGCTAGAAAGCCAGAGCTGCTTTGAAAGTCAGCAAGAGGTAGTTGGAAAGAATCTGGTTGGTGTACTGGAAAGCACACTGGTTTGTTTTGGCAACTCATACATGGATTACTTTCAAGATCTTGCAAAGTTTTACCTTCTATCACAGTAAATTTATGTGTTTTGTTTGGATATAGCTTATCAAAGTTTTTTGTAGATTTCTTTACATTTCTCTCAGAACTGGACTTTTTTCTTATAAGAGTTTCCTCAAGACTCGCAAGTTCCCTCTTGATTTGCAAAGACTGTCGTCGAATAAATGGTGAATCAGGAGAATTATACATCGCAAATAAAGTTTCTTGACGCTTGCGATATCTTGTTTGGATAATTTTATTTTCCATTTGTTTATCGTGTTGGCTAAGTAATTCCATAAAACTGTAATCACTTGCCTTAGCATTATGCAAGAGAGAGGTTATGAAGTCTCTCAACTTCACATCATTTTCAGGTGCCCTGTCACTGCTAGCAAATTTTACAAGATTTGTTGCTATATCTGTAGTTTCTATTGATTTCAATTTTTCGTTAATGCGGTCCATTAAATCTTGAAAAATGGCAGAATGCTCACCTTTCTCAGACTTCTCATAATTTATATAATAATTGCTGCTTTTCTGATCTGTTGATAGCAAAGTTCCATCTGAATATTCAGCCACTTTTCCTCTGCATATTTTACTTCCATATTCAAATTTTCCATTGCTTTCTTCAGCTGGCAAGAGAGATGGAGGCTGTTTGATGGATATTTCAAGCTTGCTGTCTAGTGTTGGAAAATCTGCAACCGATTCTTCCAGTGTTTCAAATTCTTCACTCTGCACAGGTGAGAGCGGAGGTGGTGATGGGCTGCGAGATCTACTTGAATTTCTAATGCTGTTCAGCACATCATAGTCCGTAGCAGATGTACATGCTGCTGCTTTCACAGAATGCCTGTAGTTACCATTTTGCAGTTGTTCAGCACAGTACCTATGAGAACTACATGCTTTGTTCGCCACTGTCTTAATACATCCGATTGCTACAGTTTGGCACGACAGACAATGGAAATCTTTAATACAGACAGACAGAGGTGGTAAACAAGTGTTTGGCCCTTGATTTTGTAAACAGCACCTTTTTGGCAGCATATGCCCACTGCAATTGCAAAATGAAATGTGAAAATCCTCTTCAGGGAGGGAACGGGTTGTTTCAGAGTGGACAAAATGTGTTGGCTTGCAATTGCAAACTATAGACACATTTTCATCTTGCATTAAAAATTTTAACATGGCCAAAGTCTGTTGCCAGTGATACGAACAAAAAGTCTCCAAAACTTTGTTTAATGTTGACTTTCCTTTTTCCAAATTAGTTGTTTCCTCTGATTTTGCATCAGCTGTTGAACTTGAACTGAAAATGAAAACAAATCAAAACAAAACATAAATTACAGTAAAGTACCGTATATAATGTCCATTATAATGGTTAAACTCAAGACTAAAACTCTGAAGTCTGCAAAACAGTTTCTATTCAATTTGTACAATTCATTCATCTTTGCAAGTTTCAGCTGAAAGGATGCGTATCTTATACATAGTCCTACCATGGTGAGAAGTAGATTAATAAGAAAGAAATTAATGGGCAAAACTAATACTTTGAAACAGAGCTTCTCATGAAAGTTATTTCAATGTTATCAGGCTCCTGATGTTTCAAACTATCCTAGCTATTTACAGCAATAAAGCCTCACCAATAAGCCTGAGAGTTTATTACTACTCCCATTTCATAAACTTAGTAGTTGAGGCACAAACAGGTGAAGGGGCTTCATACGGTCACGTGAAGCTTATGTTAGAGGCAGTAATAGATCCACCTCTCCTGCATTCCAGGCATGAGCTTCGACACGACCATCTATAACCCTAATATAGAGAGGATTGAATGCTCTTTATCATACTATTTAAAAGTCCTTTTTAGAATTTAGTTTTGAAAGGACACTGAGTCTTAAACAGCTGATGGAAAGGTATTTAAAATGGCCATTTACTATGTTACTGTTCATTTTAGATACAAGCCTCCCTTTTTCATTGTTAAATACATTGCAGAAGTCTGTCCCAGGCTTTTCATTGCAATACATTATACGTGCGCACACACGCACAACACATGTGGATCCTTAATAATACAGAAACAAAGATAACCACCACTGAAGTAAGTAAATTCTGTGTCAAAGATTAAAATCCTTTAAACCTCAAATCCAGGGCAGGTGTGTATCTAAACAAGACCTCTAAGCAGTTGTTCTGAAAGATATTCACTCAGAATAAAATCACTTGTGAAATATTACCTTAACTATTTAATTCATTTCTTGTCAATTATTAAAACTAACATGACTACTTACCTAATCAATCATTTATACTGAAAAGCTGAAAATTTTCCATAGTAGAAATTTATACAGATCTCTCTTCAACTAAATACAAAATCCAAATCTTGGGTAGCAACTACTATCAGATAGTTAACATCTAATGCAAAAGTTTTACTGAAACCAATTGCATGAGCAAAAAATATTATTAAGAATTCTGTTTTAGAAAAGTATATATTGTTTAAACATATCACCAAACTCTGAACATGACACTAACTTTTCAACCTAATATAATCTCATGTATTTTTTTCATTGAAGACTATACTTTATTTTTTTTTTCATTTGGATCCATTTTATAACTGTAACGATCAAGGAACAAATATTTTAAAAAATTAACATATTTGGAGTTGCCTATTAATTAGTTCATATTCAGTATAATTAGCATCAACAATATTTTTTTTGCTTTCAATTTATCACTAAAAGTTATACATACATAGTTTTGTATTTTTCTTGGCCCCCATGAATTTTAAAAATAAAAGCCTAAAATAATCTTGATGCTATTGGTCAAAATTGTAGTCATATTTAAACTGAAATAACTGGTAGTCTAAGATGAAAAATCCTTTGCATTTGCAAACTAAAATAAAAAGAAAATTATTCAAGGCATATCTTGCAAGATTTAACTGGTTTTGAAACAGCACTACATGGAAAAGAATTTGAACGTTACTTCTCTAACTTAACTTGGATCTATTTTGTTACAGATTGTCCTACAAATTCAGAAGTCTTGGTATGTCAAAAAAATAACACTCAAAAAAAGAAACTTTATTCTAATAATTTGTGAATAAAAATTAGTTGTCCTCCTCACCACGATGACTTCAATGAAATAATATTTTGTAAAGTTATATAGAAAAAAAATGAACAAAGCACAAGATCTTCAAAATTTTGTAAATCACAGTAGATTCATTAAATACTAATGTGCTGAAGTGATGTCTATGGTACTTCCTTCTGTCGACCAAAGTCTCTAAGCAGACACGTTTGTCTTCCTAGGCTTATAAGCTACGTCTAATGGAGTTTCACTGGGCAGCTTTAATTGGAGACCATGTATCCAAAATGTGAGTAATTTTTACTTAACATAGGCTCACTAGTGGAAGAAGTTTTCCCTTGAGGTGTTAGTTTTTAGCTTTTTAGGCTGACAGGCATCTCCAGCTATTGTTAATGGCATCACTCTAAATGATTCCCCCTGCTCAACATCTAAGAAACACCCCAACTCCTGACTAAGTTGCGATTCAGGGGTGGGGGAACTTAATCCACAAACAAACTAAAGTTTTAATATTCCCTGCAATTCTTTCCTATAAACCTCTTAAGACTGTGTAGTCCCACTCTTATTTAGACTCTCCGGCAGGACAGAAGGCTCTAACATGAGTGCGAAGCAGAGAAGGAAGGGTCATCGCTTGCAGAATTGCATGCTTCCTTCACAGCACTCCTTGCACCTCCTACAAATCACGCAAGAGATGGTCAGAGCGAGCGGGTAGGAAATGGAGGGGTTCAGAGCATCGATAGATGCTGCTTCCCTAGTTCCCGCTGCACGTGGTGTCTCTGAAGGCAAGAGGGAAACCTGCAATTGCGTCATTTCCCTGATGGGAATGGCTTGGCAGCCAGCCCAAGGAGCAGGGATTGCCTGGAATCCAAAACAGGCACTTAGGCTGAGATGTCTAAAAGTTTAAGAACTATCTTTTCAGCATATTATTATTAAAAAAAAAAAAAAAAAAAAGGCAAATCTTTGCCATCTCTCAAACTCAGAAAACTGTCAGGAAAGGACTCTAATAGAAGACGACTGCCAAAAGATTTACCTCCCTAGAGCTCTATCCAGTCTCCTCAGCCACAGACAACTGAGATCAACAGAGCAACTTCACTGAAGACTTAGTGTAAGTTGTTCACATAACTGTGAACAAAACATACTGTCAAATACTCACATGAAAAGAACAGAACTAAGAGAAATACAATTTTGTGCTTAGTGAAATCTTCATTTTCTGGCTTTACTAGGTAAACAAATCTCCACCAAAAAGCTAACATAATTAAGACATATAGATAATTGCATTAGGAAAATGGGCATTCAGTTCCATTTTAGTTACTGTTTTTGCTGATTTTCAGCTGCAAGAATTTTACAATACATCATTTAGTTTTCTAAACTGATTTTCCTCTCATTTCAGTAATGAATTCTGAGAAAAAAATCCTTCTTTAAACACACCTATTTCTGCTTTATATGTTCTCATAGCAGAACAGCCACTAAGTACTTAATTTGTACAGGTTTTGATCTTATGTCACTGCTATTAACCTTGTGCCTCAGGAGTAAGTCAAATGAGTCAGTGTACAGCTTTTTCTTTTCTTATTTTTTTTTTTTTACTGAATGAGCAAATCAATCACACATCAGTGTTGTAAATTTATGTGCAAAAGCATTGAAGTGCTTTACTACAAATTACAACGTAGAAACACGTTAACTAAACAATTAAATTCATACAATCAGATTTAGGAATATAACAACACAAAGAAGAAACAGAATTACAGTACATTTACAACACAAGACAAATACATGGAATTCATTAGAAAATATTGTAATAAATAATTCATGAATTATAGTGCAATTGATTTATGCATAAATATAACTAATTGCCTAGAAATCAGTTGTTAACAAAATCTGTCAAAAAATCAAGGCAGCCACAGAGTTTTACTAAATTACTGCGACAATGGAAATACTGCAATTAAAAAACAAATACAAGTATTTGTACTGTAAACAACTAAAAAATCAGTCTCACTAAAGTTAATATACAATTTAATATAAAATTGTCATTAGCTACCAGAAAATGGTTTAAACAGCTTTACTGAGCAGTAGTTCTAAAAACAGAGGCACTGTTTTTTAATATAAAATACTTGAGAAACATTCAAATAAGTAGAAAGCATGTAGGGCTTGCTTTCGCCTTCATTTAAAATTCTGCTGAAACAAGAATTTTCAGAAATTGTCAATTACTAAGTAGTGACTGGTAACTGAATTTATAAAACAGTTCAAAATGTATAATTTAAATGACATTTAATGGAATACACAGGGGTTGGGGAAGGAGAATCTACACATTTCCCTGCCTTTCCTTAATTGTGTAATCAAAGGTTAGCCTAATAATTAGAAACAAACAATTCTGTTCCTTTTAAACACTTACAGGTTGAATATCATCTATAAACTATCAAAAAATATTTTAATATACTATTTCTGACCAAAAAATAAATACAAATACTAAAATGTTGAAAATTAATTATAATATTACATACAAAACTACTGAGCACTGTTAAGTCAATAGTAAAATGATCCCTGATTTTATGAATCCTGTCATTTTTTTGGTCAGGTCATCTTTTAAATGATATAAAAGGGTGCTGTAACTTGTCTTCAATATAAACTTTTGACTGAAGTTTATAGCATTGTCTGAGGAGTATAAAATTTCAGTACGGTACAAATATTAGGCAGTGTATTGAAGTCCCAACTTTTTGCTAGTAAAATTGTATAAAGATAGCTCTTGAAACACTTAGCTTTTTTCCAGTGGGGGTAAATTAACAAATTAATCCTTCTGGCCCTCACAAAATATGGCTTAATTCTTTTATAATGAAAGATGACCCTGACATCTGCTGTTTTGTGACCTGCTTGTCATTAAGTACAGCTCTGTCTAAAAAAGGATTCATTTTGTAATATGCAAGTAAACCTTAATCACTGAAGAATATTCAGTATAGATCTGAGAGACCAAAGAAATGATACACTGGCTGTGCAGTTTCACTTAATTTCTTAAGGATTTATTCTCTTTAAAAATGTAAGCTGTAGTCTTTTAGTAAGGTTAATAAATATGGGCTGGATTTTACCATCAGTACTGCAAATATGTTCTCCACTGAGCTTAGTGGCAAATTTATTTAAAAATCAAATTACATGGTGAGGCCCGTATGTATCTAGTATCCTATTTCATGTAACATATGCACATGCACATTTAAGTGAAAAAAACACATCTGACTGTGTGCATGTGCTCAAAATATATGCTGGAAAAGATTTTTTTTTCTCCAAGCCAAATTAGATGTTTATGGAAATTGATGTTCAATATTGAATGTATGAAGCAAGTCTTCATTCTTCATATGCAGACATATGCTTTGAGATACAAACACAATTTATAAAGTTCAATGTGAATTTTTTGAAATTCTTTTAAAAACTGTATTATGAAGGTAATTGGTCTCTCTTAGAGTCTATTAAAAGTTACATATTTAAAGTGAACTGTCTACCTTCTGCTTACCAAATTTATAAAAGAATTTATATTACTGAAAGTTCAAAACAGTTTCACTGTTTAATATTTGTTTTTCTATCAAGACCCTGAACTGCAAATTTGGTTATTAGCAAAATGATAATGTAAGTTGTTTTTCATTTTGACAAACTGAAAATGTTTTGAAATGTCAGCAGCAAATACATTACAGTTACAGTGAGGTTTTTCAATAGGAGTGTGACACAATCCTTAAATAAATTTTAAGTAGTCATAACATCAACTAACCAGCACGTTTAAACCAAAAAACCATTCTCAAGCTCATTCTGTGCACATTATGAACATGCTCTAAGTTGCATTCCAACTTTCTTCTTAAACCTTACAAATTACCTTATTTTTCAAACTAAAAAGGAAAATTATGTTAATAAAGTTTAAATTATTTTATGCTCTTAGTATTCCATCTTTTTCATATTTGATAATTCTATAACTACAGTAATTTCTCAGGTTTCATAAGTGTACATTTTGTAAACACCAATTTCTTGCTAAAACAACAACAAAATTCTCTTAAAATGATTAAAAATGCAGTTTATGCCTGCTAACATACATTTTTATTAATGAAATCTTTATTTCTTACTTGTATTGGATATTTAAGTAACGATGAATTTTTTTTTTTCTTTCACAGATGTACTATATCCTACTAATACTTCACAAATCCACTTCCTTTTAAGGAACTAGCTCTTTAAAAAAATCCCTTGATTTGTATAATCTGAGTTACTTACAATTTATTGCAAGTATTCTGTGAAGTATCAAAGTTTGCAAACCCTTAATCGTGTATTTCCATAAGAAGATGGTTTATTGAATGGGTAGAGTGGTTCTTTACCAATTAAAAATTATGTTTCACATGACAAATACTTGTTTTCCCAAAACATCTTTATGCTATTGACTACTAAATAAAACCTGAATCTTTTCACCTATTTATACAAGGATTATATTAAATACACGCTATCAGAATTAAGTGAGCAACTCTATAATTCTGTCCACAGTGAAAACCCTGAATAAAACTATTTTTAAAAGGCATGTATGTGGTTTTTGAACTGTATAATTTCATGTCTTCTGTCAGAGTGAGCATATGTATTTCTCACACAGTGTGTGTATACAGACATACATACACACACACACGCACACAAAACAATTTGCTAACAATTATTCTACACAGGCTTGCTGCTATTTTTGCAACTGCCAGTCCCTGAATCTGTCATATTAAATAAGCCAGTATCTGGTAATCGGAGTTTCTTCTTCGGCGGAGTCTTCAGTGTTCCAGATCTTTCTTTTACTTTATATTCTAAAGTGCTGTGAGGTACCCCATAAATTCCTTGTGCTTTGGAAACACTCATTTTCCCACTCATTACCATTGCAATTGCTTCTTCCATTATTTCATGATCATACTGCCGATAGCGGCCACGTTTTTTCCTTGGCTGCTTATTATCTTTACGATCCAAACTATCTTCTGTATTTTCTGAGGTTCCATCTACTGTTCCATTCTTAGCATTAAGACACAAAGGAGAGAGGTCCCCATGCAGAAAGTAGGAATCAACACTTGAGTGAGTTACAGCTCCAGAACATTCAATTTTGTTCTGTTTAGGGAGTATATTTTTCAATTTCTGAAGAGCTGATCCTTCTAAGACTGAGGAGGTTTTAGAAACGTGGTACATAACATCCAGAAGACCAGCAGTATCAGACTGTGGTTTGGATACAGAACTTATTCTTAGCTGAGGAATTTTTAATTGTACAGTAGGACTTGAAGTTTCATATTGAAGATTTTCATTTTTTTCTTTAAATTGAGTGACCATTCTCTGTAGAGTTAATTGGTGGAGGTAACTGGAAGCTGTTGGGAATTTTAATTCTGAGGTTTCAAGTAGACTGAGTTTACTTTTTTCTGTGCGCTCTGCTTGAGCTCTTGCCCACAAGGCTACCTTTTGTAGGACTGCACAAGTTTCTTTACTGTCTTTAAAGGAATAACTATCATTGAAATCTCGAGTTTTGTTTTTAAAAGGTGCAGGCTTTCCTGCTGGTAAGGCTTCTAAGTGGAGAAGTAAAGTTTTTTGAGGTATGCCATAAAGTATGCCTGCTTTATTTATGTCCAGTGCTCCAGACTGAATGTCTTTCAAAGCTTTTGAGAGCAAACCATCTGCAAACTCAGCACTTCTTTCCACATAGTCCTCTCTGTGTCTGTGTAGTCTCCTGGATGGATGGAATGAAACGATGGTAAACTGATGTATGAGAGACTCTCACACAGCTATGGAAGGGAAGGGTCCACTCCTTTATTATACTCCTTGCTTCGGTAACATCACTGCTTCTGATACTTTTAAGCCTTTGAGATGTGGTAGTTAAATGATTATCCTAGCAAAATGTTACAGTTCTGGTAGGACAATGTGTCAAAATCGTACGGTGGCTTCTACAGCAGCCCTTCCAAGAACTTTATATCCTAGCTCAGTATTTGGTAATATTCTCAAGTGCTTGCTATACTTCCTTGTTCACATGCTTGCAGAGCAACACTGTTATAATTTTAATTATACAATTAACGGTCCATTAAATACCCAAATCCTGAAGGAGTTTTTGTTAGTAGAAACGTGACGTTACCGCTAAACAAGTAATAAAAGAGTCAACCCCCTCATAGAAAATTTGCAGTATTAAGTACAAAACTACACACAAACATCCCACACTTGCACAAAACTAGGCTTCTACAACAATAAAGTGCTGTAATTAACAATCAAGTCCATTTTGGCAGTATAAACACAGTTTTAAGAACTTCTGGCCACTATTTATAGCTTTCTATTACAAAGTCATATTTAACTTCTTTGTATCAGCAAATAAATAAAATGCAGTTTTACATCGTTCAGCAAATACTGTGTTTGTAGCCCTATTTGCAGTAAATAATTCTGTAACACGTACAGGTGACAAAAAGAGTCCTGCTACAGCTAGCAGATGAGAGGATGCTGAAATCATAACAAAACAAAAAAAATAAAACTGTTTCACTAGTTTTGTGGTAGCTTTCAGCAGATGCAATACCATTCCTATTGCTGAATGAACAAATTTAACAACTTGCCACCACACACCATAGCCAGAACCATGATGCAAGTATGATGATTAAGAGCTCTCTCTCTCTCTCTCTTTCTCCCTCTCTTATTAAGGAATGTTATGGAGAATAGCCATTTAACTTGTTCATGGTGGTTGAAGAGTATTTTAGAGCTAAATATCAACATTGCAATTTTTGTCCAAAATCAAGGTTTCCTAAATAGACTCTTGGAGAATACATTCACATTTCCTTTACCATCCTACCGCTTTTATCGTGTTATTCAATTTCAGTTTCAGTTCATTTTTAGTAACATGAACTAAAGTTTGGTGATTGTTCTGATAACTTTTCTTTAAACAGAAAAAAAGGAAAAAAGACAAATGAAACATATGATATATACACAGACACACACTTATGAGGACAGAAATTTCTTTCAAAAGCAAAATATAAAACCGCACATGTGTGTCAGTATATACATTACAAATATGTTATGAACATAAAACCTGGCTTCAGAGAAGACACTTAGATTATTTCCTTTATAGAAAGAGAGGCCTAAATGGTGCTTACCCAGACACTGAGTTTTCAGAACACGATGGATCATATTTTGATTCTTCCAATCTTGCGCTTCTCTTGGTAGAGAGATCTAGCACTCCATCCCCTGCAAAAAATGAGTAGTCAGGACAGCTGTTGTTTAAGGATAGTCTAAGAAATGTTGTTAGCAAATATTCATACCTATGGCACAGTTTTTAAGCACTTTTCTTATAAAATTAGATTTTAAGCCATGGTCTTCCAAAAGGAAAAGCTAACTAAATCGATATGGAAATATTCTGCAGGGATTGTTCAGTCTACCCAGCTGCTGAAAAAAGGGAATTACCAATGTCTCTGACTTGTGCAACAAAAGACAGATTTCATCTGTTGTGGAGTGAGTCCCCCTTTTTGTGCCTTTCACAACAGTTTCTCCATCTTTAGTTGATGCTCACAGGCGCCATGATATACAACAACAACAACAAAAAGTTCTTAAAGTTCTATAATAAAATCTAAAAAACAGAGATCAACCAAAGTGAAAAAGAACTTTTCCATTTTCAGTATTTCACAATTGGCTTTGAAAATAGAAGACCACCAGCAAGCTTAAAAAATCCTAAAAAGAGAACAGTACTGAAAATACAAGCTCCCAAGACAAAAAAAGAAGACATATTTTGGGCCTCTAAAGGGTCAGAACTAAAAAAAAAAACCACACATACAAGGCCGAGGATAGTTGATTCCTCCAATACTGCATATGCATTCATTAGATATATTTGATTTTCTAACAGCAATGCTTTATCTAAAGATGATCTAATGAAGTTCTTCAGCAAATCAGATTACTTTGAACTTCAAAGAAATGGATCTACCTCTGATCTTAGCTTCCAGCATGACAACATTAGCAGCAACAATACTAAAGTACAAATAAGATTGACCAAAAGTCATCTGCAACATTGCCTGGGACATGTAAGGGCAAAAAAGTAGAACAAACAACACGGGCAGTACTGGATATCCTTGACATTTCTGGGTTAGTTCTGGCAAACAGAACCCTCTGACTACCCTATTTTTGAAGTAAACCACGCTTGTTGTCATGAACTACCCTTTTGGGTAAGACCATCTTGGACAACTCTGTCTCCAGCTGCAGCAGACTCTACTCCTAGAGTGGGAGGGTGCACATCAGCCCAGCCACAACCTGAAGCTCAGTGCTCTTTCACTCTCCCAGTAACTACTATCGTTGGGTCAAGGATGTGACAAGGGACACTCCTGCCCGCTTTGTCCTCACTATCAGCCTGGGTCCTGCTGGTGGAAAGTTGTCCAGGCTCTTTTTGAATCCACTGACACTACTTCCATAATGTCCTAGGACAACAGTTACCTGCTGTATAAAGAAAGCCACTTATTTGTTTTTAATCTCATACTAGTTTCAATGAGCACAACCTCATTCTAGTGTCGGAGATAAGGTAAAAATGAATGATTCTCCATTCACGTACATAACAACGTCTCACTGTGGGCCCATAAGCCTCAATGAGATTCAGGAAGTAACAAAATGATGCTCTCTTGGTCTTATTCCCAAATCTTTCCTGGAGATGTCTCATATTTTGTTGGCTTTTTCTGGGCTGTAGCACATAAAAATAAAAATAATGATTTCAAGGAACTGTCAAGGTAACAACTCCAAAATCTACTACAAGCTCTCCAATATCATTTTGATTTGCCCTTTTCTGCTGATCTGGGATGGCATTTCATCAAAAGCAAGACTGCCAGATCAAGTATACCACAGGAAAGGGAGGAAAACATCTACTCCTCTTAGAAATGGACCTTTTTTCTTTTTTTGTCAAAGGCTAGGATCACCTTTTCATGCTGAACTATTAAAGAAAATCAGTTTCTTGGACAAGTTGTATATGCAGTAAATATATCCATGGGAACACAGAACATGCATATTGGATGCTAAGTATATTTAATAAAAAAGGAAAAATAATCAAAAGGTTATTGTTTTTAATAAGTATTTGGAAATCTTTGGTATGGTTGAATGTAGCAATCAAAAACTCATATACACTGTGATCCCACTTGTTATGCTGAATGGAAGGTGATTTTTAAGGAGGTATGAAACCATTTATTCTCTGGCTGTTAAGGGCTTAGGTTTCTAAAATCTGGGTTGTTACACTGAAATCTTTATTTTCTTGGTAGTTTTGGTGATTTCATATGTGTACTGGTAAACTGTATGAGAAAAAAAAAAGTTATTTTATTCAAAGGAGTCAAAGATATTTTAAATCTTTTAAATAGAATTTTGACTGAGGTTATCCTTATTTCTTCTATTGATTCAAGAAAAGCCAGTAGCAATGATACATCTACTGGATAGAACAAGATAAAATTACAGCAAGATAAAACTAAAATTATTGCAGCAAAATACCATAAGCTCCTGGCTTCTTTCAGCAATCTTCCATTTACTAATTGTTCCAATTTATGATGGATCAATGAGATACCAAGAAATCTCTCTAAATTCTCTTGTGTTCTCTTTGCTGCTAACAGATGAGCACTGTTCCTAGAAGACATGGCAACCAGAATACATTTGTATAGCTAAGGAAGCAGTCTTAGATGAAAATTATGCATTGTATAGCATATAGCTGTGCCTCTTAGTTACTTTGCTTGGCAGCTCTTCCATATCTATCAGAGAAAAGAATCTCCTGCATCCAAGTTGCTACTGCTGGGATACACTCTCCAAAGAGCTCAGTGCCAAGGCTGCAAAATGAAACTCCCACTTGCTCCAGGATATTCTAAGACTTTTCCTCCCATGTGTTTTAGTGCTTTATTTTGTAAGGATGTTTCAATTGCTCTTTCATTGACTTAGTTTGGAGGACAAAGAATATTCCAAAAATAAGCAACAATTCCCCCCCCCCTTTTTTTTTTTCTTCTCTCTTCAAAGGCACTGCAAGAAAAATAAAATTCTAATCTTGCCATGAAGATTATTATTTTGAATCTTGGACATGGATTAGGAATGAGGAGCAAGATAGAAATATGTGTCTCCAGAAACATCTGTAACTGAAAGTTGTAAGTAACATAACTCTGACCAAACACCAGCAAGCTGCACTGGAATTAAGTATGTTGAACTACCACACTTCTGCATGTGAAAAAGCAGAGTATAATTCTGTAACTCCACTGGTAACATCAGGTGCCAGTAAGGGGTACCTGGATGACAGTGCCTAGGTGTTCAGGAGTGAATGATTTGGGTACCAGGAGGTTTTGAGAGCAGCACCTCAATATTCAGCAAGCGACTGAGTCAGGGATGGCCCACAAACACCAGAGGAAAGTAAGAAACTTCTTGAAGTGAAGATGAGATCATCTAGTCATCTCCAGAGGCAGAATCTGTATCTTGTGCTACCATTTAGCCTACAACTTATTGAAGAAAATGCTTCTATTGATCTGGAAAATAAAGCTTATTTCTTCCTGTCTTCTTAAAAGACATCCAGGAGTAGCAGAGTAAAGATACAAGATTAACAGTAGTTATTATTTAGATAAGCCATTTAAAGGACCTGTCTAGTTAAAAAAAAAAGGAACCTAAATCATCTATATTGAGTCTCTTACCTGTTTTACAGGAGGGGCAAAATTTGAGTTCAAGAGATTTGAACACTGATGATTTATCGACAGAGCAAATCCTGAGCTTCCTACTGTGCTTTTGCCATTTCATTTGGAAATAGTTAGAACAACAATTACAGATAAAAATAATAGATCAAAAAATTGTCAGAAAGTTAAAAGTTTTTGCTAGGAAGGAAACAATTCCCTAGTTTTTGAAAGTCTGCATACAAAGAAGAAAAAAGTACTTTAGAAAAAGAACAGCATCTTTTTATATTTCAATGTAAGATTGAAAACATTAAGAAATATCATAACGCTTTGCCTAAAAGTTAGGTTTAAGTTAATTCTAAACACTAACTCATTCTAGTGTACCATTTAACAGTTGTTCTGACACTATAAAATAAACGCCTGTAAGATTTGAGCAACCCCCAAAAATACCACAATTGAATTGTTGTTGCTAGAGCAATGCACGGGCTCTTATAGTAGATACTTTGAAGAACTACTTTTCATGAATCATCACACCAAAAACAGCACACAGATTAAAAACTCTGTGTTCAGCTGGCCAATTGTACATCTCTAAAATCTGTAATTTGTGCATAGCTGGGACATATCAAAGCACAGTGGATAAATTCTCTCTGATTTGAATTGCACAAGGTAGTCCCTAAACCAAGACATGTCTCCACTGATCACACAAAATAGAAGTAGGAATTTCACACTTTCTTAGCACTTCTGCTGTCAAAAAGAAAGAGGATTTAAGCTTCATTTACAATAACCATTTTAAGCAAGGTACATCCACATCAAAAATGTTTTTTAAAATATGTGTCGTCTAATTACAGACGGCATCATTATGAACACACACGTGAAAGACATTTTAATTGACAAATATATAACTTATTTAACATTTCATTCTGGATTGACATGAAACCTTGCATATATCAAAGACAGAAGCTGCTTTTGTGAGTGCTCTAGGTCGCACACAACAGCCATTATCCTTCCTCAAAACTCCTGCTTATCCAAATTAAACTCCAAGTCCAAATCATTCTTGTGATTATACTGTTACCAGTTTTAGATAGTCATGTTCATGAAGGCAAGGAAATATATTTCCTTTTTTTATTTCCCTAAATGACAATGGTTGTTTCCTTGTTTGATCAATCTATAATCATTAAGGCACTGAAGGCACCAAGTAAGAAAGTTTTATTTTCTCTTTCTAAAACTCTGAACAGTCTAGATTTAAAGAATCATGAAGGGCCTGAGGTATGACACAGCCCAAATGAACTTTAATCTTGAAACATTCAGCATCTTCTATCCCACAAGGCTTCTTAAAAGCTGTATCTTCAACAAAATCTTCAGCCAGCCTTTTCCTCTGTCCCTGCTGGCAACATTTTTTCCTCTAATTAGAATACTGGTATTCATCAGGAGGGAAACGCCTCTTTTACCCATGGTACAAAAATCAAATGAATTAAGAGACACTATAGCAGGCCTTTGTCAGCCACAGCTGAGCTGATTTAGATTCAGTATTCTAAAGTTGAAAAATTTTCATGCCAAAAATTGAAGCCGTGCATTCAGAAATGAGTTTATCTTTTAAAACACACTTTTTTTTTGGTCAGAAAGAATGTTTTTACAGTTCTCATTTAACTTTTTTTTTTTTTTGGTCAGAAAGAATGTTTTCACAGTTCTCATTTAACTTTTTTTTAAATTTTTATTAGTGCTTAAAGGAAAATGTATTAATTTTTTACAGTGTTAAGCTGACTCAATAACAATTTCCCCCTCAACCTTCATTATAATCACATAGGATAATACTTTTCCTTCTATGTACTAATCATTATTTTGAGCAGAAAGAATTTACAGATATTTGGTAATATAGAGATACAGATTATTTTAAGATAATTAAAAACAAAATATGATAATAAGGGATAAGGTAATAAATAGCAACAGTATCATTTTGCACTGAATGAGTAGATATAGAAATTTACCTTGCTGAGTATTCTGTTCTTGAGTTCGATTCACAGTGAGGTCTAGAGGACTATCCTGTTCTTCCTGAAGGGAGTTTTCCGTTTGGTTCATTTGGATACTTTTACATATCAGACTTGGTTCAAATGATGAACCATTTCTATTCTCTTGGATTTTGCTACTTTTTGAAATGTACTCAATCGCAAACTGACGGATCATCTTTTTCATTAATTCCTGAGCAACTAGGGGAATGTTAGGATCACAGTTCTGAGGAAGATCTAGGAATAAAAAAAACAAACAACAAACAGAGGCAACAGATGTGTTAAGAAAACAATATGTAATTGCTTTTCTTTAAGCATTTTTTTTGGTAAGTACAATGAATCAAACACATTAATTTAGGTGCCATTAATGTTTTTGCCTATGAGTATTTCTAAGTAGAGAGCACTTGGAAGAGCACACTTCATACATCTCAGTAGCTTTTGCATGTTATGACTGTGGAATAAGGTAAGTAAATTAAACTATGTGGGAGGGAATAAATAATAAGTAAGTCTGCCAGAATCCAAATAAGTTGAATTTTCACTTGAAGACTCATTTTTAGTTTGCACGACAAAAAAGAATAAAAATAATGCAAGCTAAATAAAGTTAACAGTTAATAAAGTTGTTTTTGATGAAAATTATAACACAAATAAATCGAAAGCTCCTAAAAAGGGAAAGGGAAACCTCACTGGAAGCCTAACTAAAACTTCATTTAAGAATCACTGAAGTAAAATTACTCTAAGTAGAAATTCCCAAATATCAAAACAAAAATCAGTATGTAGCTTAGCAATGACAATTAAGCAACCTACTTAAACTCATTTATCAATGCAATCAGAAAACTGTAATATGTTATTTCTCAAGGCAGGCAAAATTTCCCTATACTCAAAGATATGTAGTAGTATTTCACTATCCCATCCATGCTATCTTATCCTTTTCTTCAACTCTGTGCCCTCACAGAACATTAACCTCCTTTCCAACACTTTATTTAACACCTGCTACTTCTTAAGTCCATATGTGATGAGCAGCTGAAAACACATTTCAACAAAAAGGTGTAAGTATAAAAGGAAACGAAAGCTTAAAAAAAAAAAAGTGATGCAGAAGAGTCAACTTTTAGCTGTGTCTTGATTGCCTGAAAGAAATGCCAAGGGACATGATAACAGCTACTAGGTTGCTTAACTCAGTCTGAAACAGAAGATGCAATCAATTGAGTTTTGTTTTCTTGGAGACAGAGAAACCAAAAGACCTGGATCTTGGCAATATTTATATCAGCCAGACATTTGCATGAATAATCGCAAATTTAAAATAGTTTAGAGTATGTTAAGATCATATAGCATATTTGTTGAAACACTTTATGGCAATAAAGCTTTATGAATCTATCAGCAAGAAAGTAACAGCTAAAAGAGACCAAAAAATGCTGCTCAAGATAAGAGGATGAGTTGGCTTTTTTGAGGCTTATTCAAAACATATTCCATTTGGAGAACTCATTTTCACCAGGAAGTTACCGCAAGGAACTGCAAATATAGTTACGCAGTACGAACAGAACGTCTTGCTAAGAGTATGACGAAGGGCAGCTGACTAGACGTTTCTTGTCAATGCTTTTGTTTGGCTTTTTAGTAAGACTTTATCAGAGAAGCTGAAGCACCAGCATTTTCAAAGAGTTCAGGCTACATATTCTCACTTCAAGAGACATTTGTACGACACAACAGAATAAGAGGGCTCATGGTTGAAAGTCTATCCTCTGAAACTCTTTCAACCAGATCTCCACCTCAGTTTCTAATACTTGTAAGAGGTTCTGGAAAAAGGCTTCAAGGTGAAATTATGAATGCTGGAGGATATATGCAGAAAAAAAAAGAAAAACACCCTCGTTACATAACATCCAGCCATAGATACTCTTCTTTGTTTATTAATATTTCCCAATTCTTCTAAATCATGAATCCAATAAACGCTCAACAGGCACTTGATCATCTTTAGCTTCTCAAAAAAAAAAAAAAAAAAAAAAAAAAAAAAAAAAAAAAGAGAGAAACGTCAAAAGAAAAAAGACTTTAGAGCAGTAAGGCAACTAAGGGCTCAAAATGATAACATAAATAACATAACATACACAAATGACAAAAGGAGAAGAAAAATTAAGAGGTTAAAAAAAAACACAAGTTATCGAGAGAGGGGAAAAAAAACCACAACAGAAACAAGAGCTGCTAATGGAGGAAGAAATCCTGGGATTTCCATAGCAAGTAAAGAAATGACTGATCTTATTTTAGAAGCAAACAAACAAAAACAACTGACTACATGTAATCAAGGAACTCAAAACATGTATAAAATATCGTTAACACTGTACAGTCTACTGGATATCTGGTTTGGAATGACTCTACTTATATGAGAAGTTATCTTTTTGCATGCAGCCAAGGGATAAAAAAAAAAACATACATATACATATATACATATATATATATACGCATATATATATGTTAGAAGAGTTCAGGACAACAGGTAACCATCAGTGCAGGTGGGAAACACGGTTATTTCACATCCTGGTATGGTCTGTGCCTTTAAAAAAGGAAAGGATCACAGAACATGAGGTGTGTCTGTCATTAGGCAGAAAACACAAAAGTCAGGAATAAATTACTGCTCATCATTAATAACCAACATCAATTATTATAACATTGCAAGAAAAAAATCCTTTCTATTCCCTTGCTGTTGCAGATTCCTCAGATTGGTAATATCTAAGCATGACTTACTTTAGACATTCTCAGAAAAAGCAAAACAAAAAACATTTGACCTAGTTGAAATAACAAATATTTCTTTTGTCTTTTAATATATTTTTTAGAACTAAGTACTTTAACTTAATCATTTTCAAATACTTTCCCATAGAAAAATAAATACAATAACATTTCTTACATTTTCAATTGCTGCAATTATTGTTCATTTATGGATTTAGTTAATTTACTACAGAAGACAATTCTATGAGAAATGTGTATTTGAGTACAACAAACATATTCATTTCAGACTACATAATCTGAAAGCCATGGGGACAAATACATCTGCTAAAATTTTATCCTCTAATGAATATCAATCCACAAAACTTAGACTGTGGTCTAATTCATCTGCCAAAAATGCAAATAGCAGGGCTATCCCATCTCCAGCTCCAACTGTTCCCTTTTCTAAGTCATTCAGTCATCACTCATTTTGTAAGGGACTGCAGGAGGTCTCTAGTCCTCCTGCTCATAGTGCCAACTACGGGATCAGACCAGGTTGCTTTATTCAGTTGGATCTTGAAAACTTCCACAGAGATAGACTGCAGAGCCTCTCGGGGCAGCCAATTCCACTGCTTGACTCTCCTCATGATTCAAGTTTTCCCTTCTATCCAGTCAGAACATCTTGTGTTTCCATTTTTATCTTGTCTCCCATTTTCCACCATTGTAAAGAGCTTGACCCAGACCTCAAGAGAACTTCCTCAATGGTACTGGAAGGATGCTACTAATCCACTCTTATGCGTTCTGCATTATTTCCTAACCAGACAAAGCTGTAGATACATATCTTATATTATGAGCAAGAAAAAATGATTTTGAGTATTCTGAAATTGGGATCAATTTCCCACATATCTCCAAATGGTAAAGGACAGAAATGTGAGAGATGCTATACAGTGAATGGAAAGAAGAAAAGGTGATAGTTTAGGAAACACATCCTCAATTTTTGAAAAGAAAAAGAAATAGTCTTTTTAGAGGTAAGTAGAACTTTTATATAATATCATATCATTTCAATAGAAGATTTCTGGGGAGTCAGAATAGGATATACACACTTTGTTGTGCTATATGGCTTTTAAGTACATATTATTATATAATTATGAGATCAAAACACAGAGAACAGTAATTTAAAGTTTACTGCGGTAGTCTTTCATTGCACAGAGCAAATATTAAATAAGTAGTACAAAATTTGTAAATGCAATTTAATGTACATAAGGGGAAGAAAACTATTAGGTCTCTGAGTTTGCAAATCAGTATCACTAGCAAATATTTCTTTATTATCAGTAGATGGCACCAGTTACACTTTGTATGAACTAGAAGTTTTGATTCTAAGATGTCAGGGGTCATGAGTAGAGCTGTTACAATCTTTGAAATCTATATCCCTATATCTGTTTGAACTTCTATTTTTCACATAGTGAATTGACACCACAAGACAGCTAAATTTAGTCCTGCGATCATGTATATAAATTTATACTATTACATTCTGTCTAGAATAGTCTTTAAGGCATTGGAGTAAAGATAGCTCCACTCTCCTCTACATCCTCTCAGAATAATGTAGAACTCCTGTTTCTGTTAGAATCAGAAAAGGCTAAATGAAGCATTTGCATGCTATGACCTGATAGCTCTGCTTGGAATTTTGTGAAGATTCCAGTCAGAACACAAGATGATAATAAAGTTGCTCTGCAATTATTATGATTAATAGTAATGATTAAGTTTCAGGATTCATGTTTAAGACCAAGTCTTCCTCAGTCTACATACTACAATATAACTAATCAAATGCTTGTTTACTGTACATGAACAATGTATGCGATCATTACACTTCAGTCTTGTTTGCCAGACTAGATATTCACAGGCTTGCCAAACTGGATATACAGCCCAGGAAGCATAACCACCTCAATCTCCCTCGCTTTCTGCAACTCAGCTCCTTAAAACAGGAAAAGCTTTTTTTAGAAATATTTTCTTGATTGAGCATGTCCTGAAGATGTAAACTGATTAGCAAATGTGAAATGATTTTTTTAGGTTCAAGAGATCACATTAACGATGCATGGAAAAACAATTTCCAAGAATACACACTATACATCATTGGAAACCCAGAAAATTAAAATTCAATTGCCAAAATATCTGATAAAGCTCTTAAAACAACTATAGCTCTGATATGTAAGGATCATCATGACTAGTCTTTCATAGTCATAAGATAGCTTGCACACATTGGATGCATTCAGATCCAATGATGTCTCTTCAGAGTTTGTTACCCTTGCCTGTCAAGAGTATCGCCTGTCTTAGCAATAATTTTATCACGCCCTCCAAAGGAAAGAGCAATTATTTCTGTCTGGGATTCTACAGACAATCCTCATTTACAAGGCCTGAAGATTGCATTCAGTAGACAACTATTTACAATGCTGCTGCATGTCTGGAAATCATCTGCACTAATTTCATGATGCCAGAAAAATCCATCTGCAAATAATAATAAAAAAAAAGAACAACAACAACAACAAAAAAAAAAAACAAAAAAAAACAAAAAAAATCCAAGTTTTTAAATAAGTTGTCTCAAAATAAAAGGATAATTAAAATGAGACCAATAAATGCAACTCACAAATTTGCTCATAATGTTAGAAGCTGTTTTTAGAGACCCTGAAAGAAACTGTGCTGGTTATCACAGCAGGAAATTGTAGGATCCTGAAGAATTTATAGTCAAAATAAGTGACTTTACTTCAATTTTAAAGATGACAAAGCAAGAACTCACACACTTTTTTTTTTTTTTTTAGTTTTTAAATGGTCTCTATTACAAAGCTGGGTACAATAATAGTTCCTTAGCTAAACAATTATTGCAGTTTTTGTTTTGATTTTGATTTTTTTTGTCCTAAGGATCTCATCTCTAAAGTCTTAATAAAATTCAGAAAGCACAAAGAACACAGAGAGTTGACCCTCTCCAACTAATGAAGCTCTTCAGTTTCCTTCTGCAAAGCCAAGACAATTACTTAATACCTCATAAATTGGCTTTACATGCCCTTTGCTGTTACAACAATTTTCTCCTCTTCACCTTCCAATATTTGAACAACTTACAAGACTTTGCCGGAACCTAACCTGGAGCAATAACCCTAGAAAACTCTTCAGAAAAACATCAGCTACCCAAGAATTCACAAGTTCTTCAGAAAACAACAACAATCTGAAAAGACTTTCCCTGTTTTTTAAATAGACAAAACTTTTCTGACCAAACACACAAACATTAAGTAAAAAATGTTTTCTTTCCTGAAAAATTTCACATAAATAACTCAACGGGTGAGGTTATAACAACTTTCACTTCTCCCATAATAAAAGCTCTTCTTAAGAAGAATCAAAAAAGAGTAAATGTTTTTATACATTTTAACAGAATCTTCATTTGAAACATGAATCAGGCCAATCGAGAAAAACTCCTACGTTAAAAAAAAAAAAAAAAAAAGTTGAGAAAGTAGAAAATTGAACTTTTAAAATACCTCCCTAGGGACATGCCATACCACAGGATCTTTGATTAATAACAGCTCAAGTACTACTGAGGTAGCAAGTTAACTGAACATAGTATTTCAAATGGGCACTAACTGGGCTTGGGAAAAAAAAAAAAAAAAAAAGAAAAAACAAGGAAAGAAGATAAACTCAAAATGCCCCAATTCAAAGATTTTTTCAGTCCTGAACAAATTCTAGGCTCAAGAGTATCATGTCCTACACAGAAGAAAAAAAAAAATCCACCTTCTCTGTCTTCAAGAAAGAGTACACTTCATACTACAAGCTAGGCAAAGGGAAAAAAATATCATTTCTCCCACTTATGAGGAGAAAGAGACTATAATTGATTCTCTCTACTTGAAGTTAGAGTGAGGGAGAATTGTCATGCTTAGTCCTTCTCATCTATTCTGACATGCAAGTACACTTACTAGATCCAAAAACACTTGTGAAAATTGAATTTACTGAGCAGAGCCACATTCACATTCCTGACATGGAAATTTATGGTAGATATTTTACCCTCTGTTGACAGTGACTATTTTATTGCCAAGTGACCTAAATGAACCATGCAGATTTGTCAGCCACTCTCATGTACTGCAATAACTTTACAGAGCATCAAGAAGGAGCATAGCATTTCATAACTCTACATTTTCCTCGACTGTTTTGGAAAGACGTTGCAGTCACTGACTTGCATGCATACGAAATAGGAACTTGGATGTGAAAGGATCCAAAATTCCTTTTTAAGATCTGCAAGACGTTTCATCTATTTTTTTTTTTAATCTAGAAGCGAAACCTGGATGCCACTCTGTGCCATGTGCTCTAGGTGTTCCTGCTTGAGCAGGGGAGTTGGACTAGATCATCTGCAGAGGTCCCTTCCAACCTTAACAATTCTATGATTCTGTGAAAGCAGTTTTGAAACAGAAAATATTTACATGCTTAAGAATTGCAGAGAAAGGCACCTGAAGCTGACAAGAAGAGAAAAGAGTAGCTCATGGGAAAAATAACCAAATAGCAAGTCAAGAGAAATATAAATAGTACTAAGAGAACTAACAGGAATTACAAGAAGGAAGAAGTGAATAATACTTCATTTGCTGAGGTTAAGAAAGAAACCACATTCAGCAGATTAGGAAGAACTAGTTCAAAATGAAAATCAGCCCTAAAGAACTGAATTCTTCTACATCTGTGTTAGGTAACAACGTAAAAGACATGATTTATTACCTTTCTTTCGAAAGAGTGCATTTAGATAATTTTCTGCTTGGCATTCAATCTTATCAGTGTTGGACTGGCCCTGAGATGACAGTTCCTCCGTAGGTGTTGACTGTGAAGAACCGATAACTGATGCACGATCCTAGAAGACATGAAGATTATAATCTATTTCAGAAGTTATTGTAATGATAGTAAAATATACAATTACTGAGATATTGAGTAAAAAAGACCCCCCTAAAAAGGTTTTACTATAAAACCAAACCACTTCTCTCATAATCAAACTATCTCGAGTCAAAATTCAAAATCAACCTATTTGCAAAATGTAGTTCTCTAATTCTTACTTTCATAACAAAAACTAAGTGATGTTTGAGTCATGCTTGATATCATGTTCATACTTACACTGACTGTTTCTTTGTGTAAATTACAAAAGGAACATTTCTCATCCATAGACCAGTCAGTTAGCTCTTCTGGCTCACAGTCTTAAAAAAAAAAGAACAAAAAAACTAAATGTTTTTAAAAAGCAAAAATAGATTTTGAGAACAAAATATACATCCCATAATTCTCAACTAAATTAAAATGTAATCTGACATGCATGACTGATAAACCACAAAATTCTTCAGGTATTTCCAACTTTTATTTTGTTTCATATGGTCCTTCTTTCAAACAGCAGAAGACATCTGTCTTGGAATGAAAGTAGACACATGCTTTTTGACTGATCAGAATCAGACTGGATGAAGTTTCTTTATCTGCAGTTTTTATATATATATATATGTATATGTATCTCTGAATCCAGTCATTACTGCTTCTAACGAGCAATAGGTTTGCAATCTTAAGAATAAGCTAAAATGGACTGTATACTAATTCTATGTGCTGTGTTTTATTTATGCTGCTTTCATTTATTTTGTACCATCACTATAAATAAGTAAATCACTTTTATTTACGTGTAACACTCAATTAATTCAGGTAACTTTAAATTACATTATATGCTGCATCAAACGGCAGAACACAGGACTTAAAAGACAGTGCCCAAGTCAAGTGCAGTCTCCTCCTATTGAAAGGAGCCATGTGATATATTTTATTAAAGTTATCAAGTTTCCTAAAAAACAAAAGTGGTTTCTACCATGTAAGCCAGTCTTCCCCAAACCAACAATCACTGTAAATCTGTTCCTAAACTAACTGTGCTAATTGTTAAAATTCATCTTCTAATTTCTTGTGTAAAACTTACTCAAGACAAATTATTCCAGGTTGTTCTTGTGACAAAATTGTTCTTACACCTAAAGAGCTATCATTCATAAGTATTTAGCACCTTGATGTATTTAAAGAGAATACTATTATCCCTCCTTTAACCTTCATTTTGTTAGGCCAGTCTAGTTGGCATGGTTTTCTCCTTTGAGATTCAAACCTCCCTGTCTTCATCTTCTCTGTGTTCTTCCCATTTGAATTCCTTTTTCGTCAACACAACCAGCCAGGTCTCAAGATTATGTCTTATATATTCACAGCTTTTACTTTTACAGTGACGTAAATTCTTTCCTTAACCTTAGGCAATACCTTTCCTACAGTATCTATCTGTGCATGACTGCAATATAGGAAGTGAATATGAACCTGATTAACTAAAACATCAAGGCTTATCTCCATCCCAGTCATTTCTATTTCATAAGGTTATACTTATTCTCAGCGTGAAACTAATGACCAAATGAATTTAATAGCCCCAGATAACTACAGCATGCTTTATTTCAAGTGCAAGTAAAGTTATGAGGTCATTTCCTGACAGAATGAGTTCTGCCACATTAATAGTAATATGTTTTTAACCTAAAACTGGCCACACAGCACATGGAGGTGGGGTAACTCACCAACCTCTGAATAATCCAAATCTTCTGATATGTGTTTTTTTCCCAAATTCACATTACCCTAGATATTCATACATGGCATTCAATTAGTTTTTATGTATACCTCTGCTTTGAACAGATGCTAGTTAAGTTGTCCATCTTGTTTAGGTGCAGTAAAATGTGTGTGACATATTATACCATTACGATGCCTTCCAAACTAAACTTCCTAAGGGAAGAATATGCATGTTGTAAATCTTTTATGAAAGATGAATTCCCTCCCATATGAGTGAAGTAATTACACAAAAATATCTTCTGCAATTTCAAAAAAGGTAGCATTTAAGGGAATGTTATTTAGTCATATCAGCATCCATATCAGCCAGCAGCACATTAATAAGGTCACAGATTTCCATATGCAAAGTATAAAGACAAAAATCTACCATAACACAAATGAAGTTACGAGTGCCCAAACAGGCACATTGACAAGGAGAATCAAGACAAAGCAAAACTTCATCTAACTTCACATTCCACATTAAATAAAATGAAAAAAGTTTCTAAGTCAAATATGAACCTAACCCCATTCTAGCTTACTCAGCTCTAAAAATATTAATTTACAACAGAATTCTTTATTAACAATCCCAGAGAAAAAACTGAAGGTTTTGACAGGTTGGACAGTTGATGATCAAGAAAAACAGACACTAGGTTTTCTTGACTGTACAATAAGAACAACAATGAATTATTTTTTGTTGAATTAATCTAACTGTCCCTGACTGTCAGAGCTATTGTTTCAGGATGTCTGCAAAAAACCTCATATCACACTCTTTCACAAGCAGTTCATGTTTTCATGATTTTCTTTGCAACCATAACATAAATCCATTTACGAATGTTGGGATTCTGAGCCTAACTCCAAGATAGGTTTTAGGCTTTGTGAGAAATTCTTTTGCCTTCAAATTCTGAAGCACACTCATTTCTATTATTAAGAATCTAATGAAGAGCAATCCTTCTGTGTCACCATACAAGCAACACTTGAGATATGTCAATTCTGTGTGGAAATAAATTTATTCAAAGAAATAACATACAACATATATTAAGAATTCCAGGGGTTTAGGCAAGATTGACAGAATAAAAATGCAAAATATAAAGGTTATGGATCATATCCAAAGAATATTTAGAAGAGGGGGAAAGAGAGAGAAAGAATAATTGCTGTAACCTGTAAAAAGAACAGGTATATCACTCCTCCAGTTGTTGTTTTAATACTTTGATTAAAAGAGAAAGCCTAAATACTGTCAGAGCCTCTCCTCTAGCAGCCAAGATTCTACAGAGAAAGAGTTACGCTTAAAACAAAAAGGAAAGAAAGGCTTATCTGTTTGCCCTAACAAGATTATTTCAATTTTCCCTCTCAAACATAGCACACATCTTCCTTCACATCTGCAGAGCTTCCACAGCAGCGCAGGGAAGTCAAATAAGCCTGTGTGCACTAGTGTTGTTTCTTCTGGCTCGTTGACACAACAAAGAAAGAACAAACTACCCACGTTAGCCTCTATATGCACTACTGAGCTAGCTTTACATCAGCTTTAGACCTAGATTCACTCCAAAGGACTTTAGGGGCAATAAATCCCTTTTTGAAAGAGTACCCTCAGAAAACCTTCTCCCTCGCTTCATAACCAGTGCTCATCCAAGGAGGAAAGCAAAATCTTATAAGAGAGCTGCCAGGATTATTACTTGATATATCAGATATATCAAACTACTAGCACCCAACAGTCTCGAGTCAGCATCACAGGAAACACATGGCAGAGGCCAGCATATCAGCCCTACTGCCGACTGACAAACATCCCCTCATAGAACCCGGGAGCAGAGATGGCTTCTTAAGAACATTCTTTCTGTTGGCTGCATTCAATTTAGGAGCACAGCGATTCCCCTCCCCCTGCCTTTTTACCTTGCATTGGAGGTAGTTGATAAAAGTTTTTACTAAAATCCTCAAAGAATATTCGGTCCATGAGAAGAAGTTAGACTGTACAATGAGCACTTAATATTAAGCATAGTTTGAATTACTTGAAACCAACTTATTTTAATATAAAGCTGTTAAAACCACTTGTTTTTAAAAATTGAAAGAAAGTTTGACAAGATTGAAGGGCTTAAGAAATGACCACAGAATAGCAATCTTTTGTTTCCGCAGCCCATTTTTTTCCCCAAGCAGTCATGTCAAACTGCACAAATTAATAGAGACAGCTATAGGACTGAAGAGCTTCCACGTTTACCTTTTAAAATGTGAAATGGTTGTCTTATAAATCTAAAAATCTAAAAAATCCTACCTTCACTTTCCAATACTTCCTACATTATTACAAAATAAGCTCCTCAATTTCCCATCTACCTGACAAAATTCCAAACAAAGTATTCCCTTCTTTTTATATGGCACTATTGATTCCTAATAAGCACATTAAAATTCCTGAGGTGCTTATTACTTTCCTTCATCTTTTTAGTTTCATAAAAACTTGAATAATATCAAAGACATGCTCCTAATACAAATTTTCACCCCATTACCTTATATATTACTAATAATAACAAAAACCAGCCCGCCCCAAAACAAAATAAGCCTTTTATCCTATCTAAAGAATTATTTTTTTTCCTGGCAGAGGGAATACGGTAAAAGAGCTCTGAATTTCTTCACACTGTTTTTTTCCTTCTCTCTGTAAGAGAGTCCAGAGTATCTCCCCTCAACAAACCTCACGCAAAATGTCAGTACACAAGTTCAAAAGAAAACCATGCCAGATGACTAGAGAAAAATCTTCCTGACAATTTAGCTAATTGTCCAGAAGTAGAATGTAAATAGTAACAATAGTAACAAGTGTATCTGCTTAGCTGAAAATGGATATAAACAAAGAATAAGATGCCTCGAGCCGGTTCAGAGCATGACCAAGGATCATGCCAGGATATAGAATTTGACACCGTTGCAACCAGAAGCTACACAGACAAAACAGTCAGGAAGAAACCAATACTGAATAATGCAGATGGCAAGAATGAAAAAAATGGTGCTGTCTTCAGGTAACTAGTAACTGTCATAGCTGGCTGAGTCCCTGATGAAATTCGTTTGCCTTCTCAGTAAAATAGGCTTCACATTTTTTTTTTATTCAAAAGGAAAACAAACAACAAAACCCAACCTAGTAAAACTGAAGCACACCTTTCATCATTTGGATTTGTCATTCTACTTTATTTTCTCTCAAACATCATTAAGTACAATATTTTCATTTATAGATCAAACTATTTCAGGCCAGAACTAAAGAGGAAACAGCAACCAATACTCAGACATGTTAAATTTCCCTTTTTTTTTCTTCTTCTTCTTCTTCTGGCTATGTTATGAACACCAAATAAGATCAGAAATATAATAGGAGAAATGCGAGTGTAACTGAGCAGTGAGTATTTCAGTCAATTTCCCATTCTTGCAAGTGATGCATAATAAAAATATACAATTTGCCATAGGTTTATTTAATGAAACAGATATTTTTGCTTAAGAGGCATAACATTGCATATTGACAATACTGGTTCAGTGGTTATGATAAGCAAAACTGAGACCTTACCAGCTGTACATCAGTATGGGGCATGATGCTAAGAGTCTATAGTTCTAGTTTGGATTCTACCAACCGTGTATTTTGTTAACTGAGGCACATCATTTGTTTTGTCTCTTAGTTTGACCATCTGTAAAACTGAAAGATGGCAGTTAAATTACACTGGGAAGATTCATTACCAATTTTACCTCACAGTTTTGCACAAGCCTTTATAACACACTTCAGAACCTATCTAGAAATAGCCTTATACTACAAGTACTATCTCTATCAATCTCTTTCAAATTGTTTTTCTGAATACTCTATTTACAAACATGAATCAAAAGCAGTAAGGTAAGGAGGGCATCCCAACCTAACTCTCTTCCTTCCTCTTTTCTCAAGTCCTTCCAGAAGCAAAATGAATGCAACAGATGTGTCAAACATATGGGCATAGGCTTCAGCTGTTCAGAAATGCAGGCACATTACTGGCATTCTTGCAAACAAGAGAAAAAAAAATAGTTTTAACACTTTACATTTTAGATTAACAAAAATTTTTACTTGCAGGATAAAAAGTCAATACGGCAGTCCAAAGTCACTTGGACAGCAAATACCAGAAAATGGAGATGATGAATCTCAAACAGAAGGACACAAAAATTCTTCAACACCACATGCTGGTAAATAAACTAAGGTTTTCCCAGAAGACAGCTCAAATATATACATGCAACAACTACAAAGAAGCAATATAACACAGCATTGTGGACTATGAGGCTTTAACTGTAACATTTGTTTTTTTGGTCAGTAGTTGAATAGTATGCATAACTGCCAAAGACAGAAAATGCCCTTAATTTTCTTTCAAACCTTTTCCTATAAAACAAAAACAAACACACATACACACACACACCCCACCTTGTAATCAGTAATTGATTTAAAGCCTAACACTTTGCAACCCACTGGACTTACTAAGTGGAAGAAAAAAGATAGTGTACACTACTGCAAGATTAAGAATGCTCCATTCTCTTTCCAAAGCAAAACGATGCTTGTTTCAATCACAGCAGATGGGAGCGCGATTCATGAAAATAAACTTCAACCCAATTTTACACACATCTCTGCTGCTTTAAAAGTTTCTATTGGCATGCTTAGCTTTATACCTGGCAGAAATAGCTTCTTAAAATACCAGTAAAATAGCATTTCAGAATTCCCCTTTCCCTTGAAAACATTGTGTTAAGCATACAATAGAGGCCAAGAAACTTGCGTAATCTGAAGAGGACAAAACTATAATCAAGTTAAAGAAACGACTCCAAAGTTATTCCAAGTAAACATATACTGTGTATGCTATTGTTCACGTACTGACAGCAAACAAGTTAAAAAAGCTCTATAAACTATATGATCCCAAAAATAAACCATGAAGAAATGAAAAGGTAGGCAAAGCAACGCACTGCTAGCAGAAAAAATAATTTTGTAACCAAGAAAAGGAACTTGACAGTACGCTTCCTTTTAACACTTCAAAGCTGTTTTTTTCTTTTTTAATGACTTGTTAGTCATTTCATATTTAATTTAATTAACTAAAAGCTCAGGTGCTACTAACAGTTATTTCAGCATAACCTACAACATATGGGATAAAGATAGATGTACATGGGTGGCAGAAAATGCAACAAGAAACTCTATTTTCTCTAGGCAACTACAAAAATAAGCTATCATTCATAATTTTCCTTTTTCCAATTAATATTGATAAGAAACTGAATTTCTTGTCCTTCCTTTCTCAGAGTTGTCTAGGAAAAACTGTTAGTAGGGGATGTAACACTGTCGAAAAGTAAATCTTTCTCATGCAGCTACTCAGGCAGGCTTAGTTAATTCAAAATTTCCTTGCACGAGAATAAGACCTAGTTATGATTTTATCTTGTTTTGCATATGCATAGTACAGACAAGAACAATATTTAGTCATATATGAAAAACAGCTAAGAAAGAAAACAATAGAAAATTTCCTTTTCAGAATTCAGTATATACTTTAAACAACCTTTAACTTAAAGAAATTCACAGCACTAAAAGCTGGCTCATTTACCTTCAAATAAGCTGAGGTCTCTTCGTAGCCTTGGTCCATAAAGCCCTTCTAAAATACTTTCAAAACCTGAAAACAAAAGAAACATTTAAAATAGTAAACCAAAAGTTTCTTAAAAGGAAGCAAATTAGAGAACACTGTCACCAAACATTTTGAAATTCTGCAGCAACTTAGGAAACTGTTGCATTTATCACACAAATATTTATTCCTTATTCTAAAGTACCATTCAACGGAATCAGAAGATAAACATAAGACAAGGCAATTACCATCTGCACAGAATCAGCCTATTAAGCCATGCCCCAACAACCTCATTAGACTTAAAATAACTGCCACAGAATCTTAAAGGTGGGAGGATTAACCTCATAGCTTTACTCAAGTGAAGTAGCCTTTCCTACATTGAGAAGAAAAACTATACATGACAAAATAAAAAACAAAGCAAACCAAACTTCAAAATCAGAAACACCAAATTTTGGATCACCAGCATAATCCGAGTACTCTAATAGTTCTATAAACATAAAAAAGAAAGCTTTTTTTTTTTTTTTTGGTCATAACAGTTTTCTTTCTAGCCCTGAAACAAAAAACGTTTCAAAATTGAGGATTAGATAAATCCAATTATTTTCCAGATTTACCAGCTAGTCTGTGTTAGATGCTTGGGAAAATCAATGCCGTCGGACAGAAGACAAAGCAGAACAACAGGAAAATAAAGTAGAAGCAGAGATCCAGGATATTTGATGAAATGTAGTGAGAATTTATAATCTCCTCAATATAATAAAAATGAAGCTTAGTTCAGTAAAGAAACATTTTCCAACTGTCCTTTCTTCTCTCCTACAGACTTCCAAATAATAAGCCTATTTTCAACTAAGAGGATAATTCAAAGCAGCATTTGGATGTTCTCATTCTTTATACTCAAGATATTAAAGATGTACCTAGTTTACAGTACTTTGTGAGACTACTTTATCATTCTACTATTTAAAATAGACAGATATTTTCAGGAAACATTTACCCTCAGTAGAAAACCCTTGGAATTATAAATTTGTTCATAACTGCAATGCACTCTAACAACAAAATATATTGCCATTGAATCACAAAATAATATTTAATTTATTGTTTTTGATTATACACTGGCATGAGGAGGAATAAATACCGACCACACCCTAATTAGCATCTTAAATAACATCAGAATCCTAAAGCAGATAAGACAAGTTACCTTAAGACAGAAGAACTGTTTAGCTTGATTAGTCACACTGCCTTAAAAATTTGCCTTTCAATTTTGCATACATGTAATTAGCAATTTGTATATATTAATTTGATATTTAGATAATCATATTCAATTTATAATTGTAATTACCATAAATTTATGATTTGTACTATAAATATACACACTACTACTAAATTTTCTCTTTTTCTTTGTATTAAATGCAAGAATAGGAACGCATTAATAGACAGAACTACCATCCTCTCGCAGCTTTTTCTTTTTAAAAGAAAAACAACTTACAAAAACTAGAAAGCAAAAATCCAAGACCCAAGCACACACTAAAAGTTATCTTAAAGCATTAACTACTAATGCTACATTAACAGTAATACATGTTCGCATATTAGCGATAAGTGTAATTAATAATAGTGAACAGCTATCCAATAGATAGGTGCTTGCAAGTTATTATCACTAGGTAAAAACCCCATTGGTTTGAAGCATCTCTTGGAGACAGTTTATTCCAAAAGAACATATATAACAACTCTCACTATTCTACACTTTTCAAAACAAACAGAGAATTTGTTTAAAATTCCCATCAGCACCCTACAAAACTGACAGCTTTTTTCCTTCCTCCCTGGACAAAGGGGTCTCCTCCACATATACCTCCTCTTTCTGCCTTTGCAAACATCGGTGCACAAACCCCAGCTCTGTGAACTCTTCCTTGACACAACTGTAATTTACGGATCTCCAGGCAGCAGGTATTTAGGATGGTGATTAGCATCCCCTTCCCCTTGACCAAAGATTCACCAACTCATTCACTACTAATTCACCAAATTTACTTTTGTCCCATCCAACATTAAAAATCTCTTACAAATCCTCCCAGAAATTATTTAGACTTGTTCAAGACATTTTTTTGTCCTTGAATAGAATCCTAGATCCTTTATTTCAAAAATTTGCTCATACAATTTTACAACACAAAGCCATTTTTCCCCAGTGCTTACTCTAAAGCCTTCCCAGCAGAAGTGTATACTTTTTCCACTTTGTACACTTTTCTACAAGATCTAAGTTCTTCTGTTCCTTTTCGGTGGAATTCATTACATTTTTAGTTCAGTCTAAACAAGAAGAACACATTTTAGCTTCTAATAGAGCTACAGATGAATATTGGCTTTAATTCATAAAGTGTAATCACCTGAATAGAGGAATTAAAAAAAAAATCATGGGATAGTACATCTAAGAAAATAGTAGAAGGTTTTGGAACTCTTCAGAATCTGACAAGCTCCCAAACACAATCAGAATACAGAGGTTCTTTGCTTACTCCTCTATAATTCACCAAGCAAACAAAAAAATATGCTGAGTCCACTTAACAAAACTTTTCACATCAGACTTTTCACATCAGTTTTTTCACACAAAACTTTTCACATCAGTTGCGGATCACCTGTTCGATTCCCAGCTGGCTAAACTAACATTAGGATTTGTTCCCTCTCCAGCCAGGGATAATGTGGCTGCAAACTCAACAAGAAAGAGATTGCTCTATTATTTTGCATGTCAACTTAATCCCTTTGGCCTCTACTAATATTCTTCTCTTACTTGTTTTACTTCTTGTATCTTTGTAAACTTTATCAGCTCTGACACTTTCCTGACACCACTTTGATCCAAGTTATCTATTATTTCACACCTTGCAGCTCTCTTCACAAGGAATGTGTCAATGTCCATAACTGACCTCATGGAAATTACAAGGTGCCGTGAGATAGTTGGCACAACTGGAATATGGCAATGGATGGATGAATGGATACAGGTTCTTTAGAGAAAAAAAAGAAAAGAAAAAAGAGGAATGCAAGGGGGCACGTACAATTTACACAATGGACTTGAACTATGGAATGGAGTTTTTCTACGTACTAGGCAGTGAAACAGTAGAGAATTTATTGGTCAGGATCGGTGTGGGAGTAAAAACGGCAAAGAGCATGAAGGAAGAACTGATCAGGAACATGGGAGCTGAGAGCAGCATCACTTGCAAAATGACAGGCAGTAGAGTGTAAGACTGCAAAAAGCGAGGAAGGAAAGTAAGCACTTGTGCTTCAGCAGAGCAGACTTCAGTTGTTCAGGAAATTAGTAGGTCAGCAAGGGAGCAGCAGAGAAAATAAGTAATTCTGGGGCTGAGAAGAGCTGATTCGTCACCAGAAACAGCCTCCTCTGAGGAAAAAAGTACGCTGTGGTGTACATGCAATAAGCAGCAAGTCAGCCTGCCTGAATAGTCAACTGACCCAATAAGTTGCTGTACAGAAGCAGGAACAGAAACATCACCTGGACACCCAGGAACAAAACTAGGAAACTTGAGGATCATCTGGAATTGAAACTGATAAAGGACACAGAGGGTAAAGAGACAGAATTCTGGAGGTAGGGCAGAAGCAAAAAGACAACTAAGCAGTGTCCCACTGTTGAATACAGTAAGAACATGTGAAAAAGGACATAACAAAGGTTGAAGTACTTTGTGCTTTCTTTTCCAATGATTTATATTGGCAAAGGTCTGCTCAGGCCTCCCATGGCCCTGTAAATAGTGGCATACTAGGGGACATGAAGCACTACCCATGCTAGAAGTCAAGGTATGGACCACTTAAGCAAATTCTATGTAGAAATCCATGGAACAAGATAGGATGGCATCAGCTAATGTCACTGTAGAGCTATTAATATACCATCTTTAAATAGCTGTCAGAACAGGGAGAAACTCCTCCCCCCTCCCTCCCAGCTTAAACTCAAAAATCTCTTGTGCTGCTTCTGTGGGCATTGATCAGCGCACTCTTCTAACAAGTTCAGAAAGACTAAAAGGCCGGGGCGGGGGGCAGCAGGAGCAGCGGTATTAAAAGTAGATAGTCCTGTGTCACACAAAACACAGCACCCCATCTTATCCCTGAACTAATAACTAATCTAAGCTTACCCCTGAGCAGAGAGCCAGCTGCAAAACCCACTGTTCACATAGCCTTATAAAAAAGAGCAAAGGAGAAATAGCATCTTGGAGTAAAATTCTACTATTACTACTACTGCCAGAAAAAACACTATTATGATCTGTGTGGAATATGCTCCAGGCTGCTAGTACATCTATTAGTCAGCAGTTATGTTTGACCAACTGTCCTCACAGTTGCTACTGACCCAGATTAGCAGGTGCTGATTTTGGCTCCCTCCTTTATTTTGATTACTTCTAATCCCCACACAGGATAGAAAGACAAAGTATAATAAAGCTAGGAGGAGGACAGTTTTACTATCTTGCCTAAATCAGAAGTCTTAAATTGGGACAGGGTCTATGACAAGGTTTGTTTTCAGTCACTACAGTACTAGCTCTTTACTGAAGAATTCAGCAGTGATCATTCTCTGAATTAGTTCCAACATGTTACTTAAATAAAAACATAGTCTAATGACTAGATTAAGATCTTAATGAGAAACTAGCTTCCAAGTGCTCAGAGCTATACAATCTATTTCAGCTTTCCAGAACAGCTCTTAATGTCAACTACCTAGAGCTTTGCCACATCTTAAAAATTCTACCCTTAATAAGGAGTGTATAAGAAATATGAAGGGTGGTAAAATCCTTTGTTATAACAAACAGAACTATGCTTGAACTGATGCATTTGTGCAAGTTTGCCAGGTGGTGCATGTTATCCTGAGCTATTCAAGGAACACAGAGACTCTCCCCCATGACCGAGTTGCAACCATCTTTCACCTGTTCTTTACACAGTGTAGCTATTACTGTGAAGACCACTCCTCCTGTTTAATCCAGAGGCTAGTAGATAGCCAAGCTCTACTTGTCCCACAGCAAGTTATCCACCTGTAGATTTTTTTCCCTATCCAAAAACTACTTTGTGCCAAGTCTAGAGAGAAATAATCACACACCTGTAGGCTTAATATTTTTAATATGATTGATCTAGGTTAACTTTGAAACATTGTAATTAAACAATTTTACAATACAAATTAAGGTCAGACATAAGAAGTGTAAAAGTTCAGCTGTGCATTAGTGACTGTTTTTCTACAAGTTGAATTTCCATGATGGTATTTCAGGGAGAAAATAGAGTTACTTTAACTTCTTGGTTAAACCCAAATCAATTTCATGTCAAACTGCATTCTCTTCCTTTCCTCTTCTTACTGTGCTGGTGATCACAACTGAGACTGTACATGTTTTCAACAAATTTCCTCAAACAATTCAGATCACATGTTACAACCAAAAAGAACAAGTGTCACATATTAAAACGGAAGCTGACATCTGTGTATTGCTTTCAAATGGATCAGTTGGCAGATAAGAAAAATCGCTGAAGTGATTACTATGCTTGGAAAGAAGACAGTAGTATGTGTGCTGTTAAAACTAAAATGCTCAATGCAGACCTTCTTGATCCAATTAGTTTCTAGATTCATCTAGCATTGTTTATGACCATATTAATTCATATGTTTATATCATTTTTTCCCAAGTAAATGTCCATTTAATAAAAGCAGATATATTTCTATCCACCCCCCACTCGGTCCTTTGCAAGTCTTTTTTCATTTACATGTTTGTTTCAAAAGTAATGCAATTGCAGTGCTTTAGCTAGAGTTTAAGAATATGAAGTACTTTAGCAAAATTTAATCCTATTTTGTTGGAAAACAAACAAACAACAAAAAGGAGGCAAAAACCCATAAAAATGCATGCCTATTTCTTGGCTCTTTTACTCTGTGCCAGAATATCATAATACTAAATAATTTCAAAGAGGAGCCTCACGAGATCAGGTAAGCAATAATAGTTACAATTGATACAGGCATACATTGAAGTACTTGTCTACAGTCACTTGAAACATGATTTGAAGAGCAAACTTGAAAGAGGAATTTGAAGTCTATGAAACCACCTACCACACTGTGGCCACAGAGAAAAGCAGAAATACCAGCAAAGGAAAACCTACATTCCAACTTTGGTTAGTACAAATCACATCCCAATAAGCTAAGGAGGAAAAGCCTTCATTCATACTTGCCATAGTCTGCTGCAGCTTCTTACACTTTAACAAGATTTAAAAAAATCCTGATAAAAATGTTTTCAATCAAAATATTTAATAAAAAGTTCACTTTTTGGTTTGATATTTATCCAGGTCACAGACCATGTTTTATTCATCTCCAAGGATGCACAACAGAAATGGTAGATAAGTTTCATCTATGTAGACACAGAAAATTCAATCAGAAGAGATACATATGTAATAACACTGCTATTTCAATTCATATTTTTCATCTTGATGGTGAAAGGTTCCCATTAGAAGAGATCACGTGTGTGCTACATGTTGCAAAACTAGGATCGTAGCAGGAACTTGCCAATCAAATGCTAGTTTTCCCCTTCCACTATAAGGCTGCTATACACTGGTGGATTCAGGCATGAGTATTTTTATTTACTACATTAAAACAAGACTATATTAAAAGACTGCAGCCTCTTGAGGCACGCACAAAAAAGATCTTGGGGCTCCTTAAGACAGATCTGTTAGCCCACTGAATAATGTCAGTGTTGTTATCCTCATAACTTGCTGATGTCTAAAAATTAATAAGAACTTCCATCTCCCTCTACTTTGCGGCTTACTATACCATGAAACATTTGAATTATAATTGCTTTCCATATACAGGGTTTTTTTTTTTTTTCTAAAGTTGGGGGAGCAATGATATGTGTGGGTTTTTTTTTTTTTTCTAAAGTTGGGGGAGCAATGATATGTGTGGGTTTTTTTTTTTTTTTAACTCCAATTAAGTTGTTTAGCTTAAAAAAAAAAAAAAACTTTAAAACCCAGCACTAGATATAGATCTTCCTTGATGATGCAAGTTATTCAAGATTTGTTCAATATTCTAAACCAAGTAAATGGAACAAAGTTACAGGAGAAAAATTCTGCACATTGTCGGCAGTGTGGAACACAGTAATGCTGCTTTCTAAATCAAAGTTGAAATGTTAAAATAAGTTCATAATTGCTGATTTCAATTCTTAGAGGATTGTGAAATTTAACAAGTGGTCTTTAAAATGTAATCAGGAAAATCCAGAGAATAGGATTAACCTTAATGAGATTGTGCACACTACTGCCAGACACAGCATTAAAATGAAACTCCCCCCCACCACCACCTAGTGCTCTGCAACTGTATTGTTACTTGCTTGTTAAAAAAAATTGGAGTACAGCTAAGAGTTTAATCCACGGTTCTGGATTTTCCTTTGACCATGGAAACATCACTATGTACTCTTCAAATAAATTCTGTTCCCATTCTGAAGCCACACATCACAGCCTATAAACAGCATTTCCTGATCTGTAAGTAATGTTACACAAATAGTAGAAAAAGGCTCAGAAACTCAAGTCACATAGCAAAGCAATTTCGGACAAGCAAGGACAGAGATACAGGCCCTACATGTGCCAGTCTAATGTCCAGACAGCAGGCTAACCTGCTCCCTAAGTGCTAGCCTCTTTTGCCCCACATGCTTTTATTCAAGCAGCAACAACTTCATAGCCAGGTATAATATCAGCTGAAACCTTCATCAATAGCAGTAACCTGGAATTGTTCCTGTGCCCATCAATACTGATGTTACTCAAAGAAATTAACACCAATACAGAAGCTGCATTCTCCCTGTGTACAGAAATATTTAAGCTTTTAAAATTATTTTTAAATAGTTCTTCCATAGCAGATTAGTAGAAGAGAACAAATTATAAAACCTTCTACGTCACTGAAAGTGACCCCTTCTAATAGCTGTGCAATTAGAGAAAAATAAATAGAAGTCATAGAAAAACCTCCAGCAATATTTACCCTCATTCTGCATAATTTCAAGACTTCATTATTTAGAATTCTGTACTGACCCAAACCATCTGAATAAGTTTTTATGGCTTGCATTGCTCAGCAAGTCAGCTACCTTGAATTCAACTAAATAATTCCACAGACAATCCAAATTCATTAGTTCTGTCAAGTATTAGAATTATCCTTTATTAAACATGTAACCAAAGCACACAGACAAAAGATTTCTTAAAATTCAACTTTCCCCCTCTTCAGCAAATTCTCTCAACAATGCTTCAGCATTTATCTTTAAGTACAGGCACAAAAATAGGGAGCTGTATTTTGTTTGGCCTTCTAGGAAAGCAGATAACTTCTCCATATCTTTCTTATAGATTACCCCTTTCATGAGAATTGGGCTTGGAACCCATGTTTTATTATTCTTTCATTTCTAGTTATGTCAAGTTAAAACTTTCCAAACTATAACACTCCCCAGCCATTTTACAGGTGTTTCTTGTATTCTGTGTTCCATTGTATTTGACACTACAGAGGAATACTTGTTCCCCTCTAAGTGGCAATAGTTAGCTTTATTTTTATTTTTTTAAATGAAGTGGTCTCCTTAAGAATATATACATTTCTTATTCATTCCTCACCAGGTTACTCTGGTGTGTCAGACTACTCTCATATTTTAAGGTTTTTCCTTAATTTTGTGAGCTTTCTGCAGCACTAACTTTTTGAAAGTGTCCAACAGTTACATCAATCTTCCACTCATACCTATTTGCTTCAGAATTAACAAATATGGGAGCTACTATTTGTAGAGTACTTTTTATATTTATAAAATACAAAAATAACTCTTGTAAAGTGTCTGACAATTTTTTCTACTTCTCTCTTCTAGAAAGGATTCTCAGGTCAGAGAAGGCTTCCCTTGCCCACCATACACACACAAGGAAGAAGATGCATTCATATCTGGAGTCTAGTTTTATTTGCATATTCACATAAATATCCAACTCCACAATTGATTTTTTTAAGAAGAAATCTACTATGATAATAATTGGGAAGAATTTAACAGGTTATGAAACCACTGAGTGGTTGAATTCAAAAACAAAACTGAGCAATTCTTGTCATTTATACAAACAGTAACAACAATAACAAAGCAAGCCACACACCAACATGCTAACTTGCTGCACAGAATATTCAAGATCTAGAGCATGACAACAAGAAATAAAGGATATTTATTAAAAAGGGGAAAAATATTTCAATGTTACTATAGAACATCTTTGTAGTAAAATGTATTATTTGAAAAAGAACTGAAAATATTCTCATTAAAAGCAGCAGCCCATATCCCTTTCAGAAATATACATAATTTCAGACAGCTTTTGCACAAGGCATAAGATAGAAAAGTAATCTTATACAAATCTCTTCCTAAGTTGCATCTACTTTTTGCCCAGAAGACAGAAGAAAGTTTTCACAGAATAGCAAGTTTCAAGACATTTACCTCAATATACTCTCATTTTCTTTACTGTATTGATTCAGATCCCTGAGCAAACGGGAACCAACATACCAGAGATTCCAATGTGAAAGGGAGGAAATCCTCTATTTAGATTCCAGCACAAATTCAGAACCATAGCTAAAAAAGATATTTGTCATCCTCTAATGCAAATCTCAACTCCAAAAATTAAAGTAGGTGAGGACACCACTGCTGTTGTCAGCAGGGACAGATTAGATGAGCAGAATTTGCACCTCTTGCCAAGGAGATAGGAAATGCATCTACAGAACAATTTCAGTTCTAGCAGGCTACTGAAAAAATTAGGAAAATCATTTTTTCTTTCAATCCTCCACATTGTGCTATCTTCAAGAGCTGCAGATAGTAGAAGAAAATAACTTTCAAGGAGACAAATGAACAAGTTAGACCACTAAGTAGTTCCACGGAATGAAGAGGGAATAACACCCCTGTGTCAGGAGACTGAGAGCAGTCATACCTCAAAGGCAAAACAAAAAGAGGAAATGTCCTGCTCCCTCCCCCTTCAGCTGTTCACCTATTTTAAGAGGAGTACGACAGCTGACAAATATTAAGATTTGTAAGCTAAAGACCAAAATTAGCATTAAATCAGAGAGTATGTCAGCTTCTCAGATACTTGTAAATCACAGCACAAAGATAAGATTCAATATAAATAGACAAAAAACAAAGTATCTCCACACTCTAAGGCAATCTTCTGGACAAAAAATATTGACTGTCCTCATGGCCCTGTAAATAGAGGATACATATGACACCCTTTATTGTAGTTTCTAGCTAAAATTAATGTTAATTTAATATGTATAATGGCAGCAAGGTATTTGGCAAGATCAGTGCATTAATTATAATTTGAGAAACATAAGCAAAACACTTCAGATAGAGTTTGCTGCGAGCAAGGGAAAAGGAAATTGCTTCTTAAGTGATAATTAGCAGAAATTATTTATTTATTTTTAAACACAGGGAAAAAGGCAAACAATGCACAATTACACCTTCCTTTGAACAATGGTATAACCACAACTATCACACAGGGAATGTTAACTTCATACAGAGTTTGTACTGGTCATACATACGTGAATTAAGATTACCCTATCTTTACATATCTGCAAGTCAGCGAAGGGAGCATGGCTTTTCTCAACTGCTTGTGGTGGCCAGACTGAAACAGCAAACATTCTTGTTTGTTGTTTAATGAGCAGGATTATTTCACAAATTATGGTTTCAATGCTTGGTAAGAGAACTCAGGGACAAAGCTGATCAAATTCAAGTTCAAGCAAATCAGTGCAGGTGCCTCAGGACCCTAAAGTGATCTCAAGTCATGTTCTTACAGGAACTGTCCATTGTTGCCTCTATCTCCATGTTCACTGTAGGTTGGTCTTGTTAAACTGGCCAGCCCAGCAGCAAAAACAGAATTGACCACAGGCTGCTGTTGACTCCAAGAGACCTTAAGTGTGTTTCATGCGAGTGCTGGTTCGAAATTTTTCAGTCAATGAAGTTCATCCTACTGCCTTTCTTCGTTCAAAGCACTACACCAAAATTGTATTGAGACACCATGTGTCACTCAAATACCCTGGTGACTATTCAAGCTTGTTAGGGGTACAGGTTAAAAACTTGTAAAGAAGTCAGTGTTAATAAAATATCATCCATTTGGAGTGAGGAAAAAAAACAAGTTTGATATACCCTTATACAGCATGAGGAAAGTTATTCCTAAGAAATAAAGCAGAAGCTGCTGCCTTTTCTGAAGGCTTTCCTAACCATGATTTTAGGTCAGAGGTGAACTTTACAGTCCTCTTCTATTTTACCTGAAAAGCTAGGATTGCTAGGTTTCTTTTCTTTATGGAGGCCTAATTACATGTTCATTTTTCACCCCCCCCCAAAAAAAAGAAATCCACAAGCAATCAGTAACAGTAAATAAGTCACAACACTTTACTACTATGCAACACCATGCATCTCACCAGCATTTGGGAAGAAGTCTAGCAGTTAGCTAATGAATAAATAGGTCTGGCAGGCTTCCTGGATTATCAGAATTAAAGAATATGAAGCTTTCTGCTAAGGAAGGGGAGCTGGCTGAAAGCTGTTGGAGAAAATACAGTTATCAGAAAATGTCAGTTCACTGAGCCAAAAAAATGATTTAATTCAAAACATTCCAAGCCTGATGAGCTTTTGAGAAACTGAAACTTAGGAGGCTGCAACCTTTCAGAAGTGCATCATGCAACTGATGCCTGACAAATTTAACAAGAAAGGGGACTTTCTGAAGCAACCGAACTTCTACTTCATGAAAGTTTTCATGAAATTTAACCTACCATTTCAGCTCTATTCAGGGGGGTTTGTCTTTTTCTCCAGATTTCAAGTAGTTTCAGAATAAAGGCAAGATAAAAAATTCTTATCTCCCACCAGACCAAACTCCCCCAGAGAGATTATTTTATTTCCCACTCCCCCCCATCCCCACATTATAAAACAATAGTTGCAGGATTTCAATCTTGCACCCATATGGCAACCCACTGAAATCAATACTTATTCCACATCCACCCATCAATCCTGTAGCTTTGGCATCTGGATCCCAAAGCATCACCTAGTAAGCAAACTACCAATCCTATAAGCAATCTGCAACTGTTATATCCCAGTCACCTTGTCTTTATATGGCTATCCTTTATTAATTCTGGTCTTTTAAAGTATTTATTTTCAATAGATTATTAATATATACAAACTCTTAAAACAGTTTGTCAACAGGTATTTGTCATGAGCTTGGCCATACCACGACTTTATCAGAAGGTAGATATAGTGAAGCTTCCAAACTGGCTAGTTTGAAAGATTTTATTTTTCAGTCTTTTATGATACTTAAACCATCCATTTCCACTTTTTAACTTAAAGCATTTTAAGACAGTCATTCACAAAATAAGTCAGATGTGCTAGTAGCATTTGGTTCATCGAGTGAGGCACAAATCAAAGCTGGCACTGCCAACTAGGTCAGCAAGAATGAATCGTTCAAACTCATGCAATAGCTTTCCTTAAAGAAAATATAACCATTCTTCCTTTTCTGTAAACTTTCTTTACTAGAATTCCAAATTTATATATGAATTGCTTTAAATACTTCAGTTTGACTGAAGGAATTCTAAATACAGGTAAATTGATTTCACAATTGTTTTTAAACATGCCCAATCCATATCAGAAAAAAAACTACATTATTCAAGGTAAGTAGGTACTGTATCTCAATTACATATCATGCAAGTTGTAGATTGATAGTCCATCTTATGCAAGTTCAACAAAAAATAGCTGCCATTGTAATATGGTTGAGGGACATGTACTCAAAAAAATAAAAAAAACTTCAGCAAAGTTTAGCTTCACCTTAGGCATTTTAATCAAAGATATCCGATTCATCTTTCCCTCTTCTTCTCTGCTTATTTCTTGTTTCTACTTTTAACATTGAACACACTTCAACAAGTCACTTTAATACACATCTGTACAAACTTTTGATCAGCTTCTTCCCAAGCATTAACCGGCACAAGACAAGACACAAAATGGCCAGATTTGAAGTGTGAGGTTCAGCCTTACATCTGGGGTAGAACAGAATTCATGCAGTTCCAAAATGAAGCCATATACCACTTTTGAGAATTTACTGAAAGAATCCATAGTCTAATTATTAACTAATAATGATTTTAACTCAAATTTATTTCTGATTACATTCTATAAACCTCACTATATTAGCAAGTTTCAAACCAAAGTTGGGGGAGGGAGGGAGGAAGGAAGGAAAAGGGCACAGAGGAAAATCAGACATATTTCAAGTAGTTCTGTGCCTCCACATGTTTAGAGTACTTAGAGTCCTGCCAATGGCTCCTGCACAAGACTGATATACTTAAACCTATCAGGCCATCCTGATTTAAGAACAATCCCGTACTCCTGCATTCCAACAGAACTGCTTCCAGTACCACCTCTTCCTTTGCTTTGTTTAAAAAACAAACAAACAAAAAACCCCACACTTTTCTAGCCAGAGACATTAATCCCATTAATCCTAAACTGAGCCCTCAATTTAGAGGTCTTCTAAACATGAAGTATATAACTCCTTTTCTAAACAGTACAAAAGTGAAAGGCAAGCACCTATTTTGTTCCTTGTAACTGCTTTATTACAAATCCTACCCTCAGTTTAAGATGCTCCTCCCACCTCAAAAAGGTCTGGAAGACTATGAATTGTAAGAGAATTAAGAAATGCATAATCTTTGAAAGTCATTATTCCATTTATAATTGAGTGTGCTTCTTTGATTCAAGACAGCCATATCCTATTGCTTACAACAAGTCTCAAACAAGACGAAACAGAAAACATCACTACCTTGAGCACATCTGCAAGTAGGATTCTTTTCGACTCTCCCACCATGAAACAGTTTGAAAAGACAATAGCAAGAACTCTTTAAAGGAAGATGTAAATATGATTTTTATTTTGAGTAAGAAGAAAAGTCCTGCAGGACTCGGATAAATCTTCACTACAGATTTCTGCCAATGCCATATGAAGGGACTTACGAGTACCAAACTTCTTTATCGGTCTTGTATATCAAAGTTACACCCCATGCAAAGGACAATGCAGTTTAGTCCCAAACTGCAAAAATGGGAAGGAGGAGAAAACAGTGTACCATACAGATGTACTATAAGGTAGTTCTCATTTCCAGGTGAGAACTGCCATCATCCCACACAATCAGATCAGCTGCTTGTTAAAGAGACTTCCCTTTTATTGGGGAGAAAAGCAGTGCCACACAGAAGGGAAAGACTAGTTTACAGCTCTCCAAGTAAATCTTCCAGCCTCTGCAGGGTGCTGCAGGCATCAATAGAAGATGCTGCTCCGGCTCTTCCAAGTTTGTGACAGAAATAATCTGCCATATTGGTTGACTAAAGCAGACAAGGTGAGCAGAAGGCAAATAATCCACTGTTCCTGCCTAGGATACAGATAAAACAAGTAGTAGCTCTAGTCTAAGATCTCACAAATACCAGTTTTCTCAAAATAATGAAAAACCCTCTCACTAAGCCCATAGACAAGCATTCTTAAAGTTGAAACACACACTCAGCAAGTAAGACCATACATTTTAGTAAATAATGTAAGAAATATCAGACACCAAATCAACAAATTCCCTCAAGGCACACCAAGGTTAAGGTTTCTCCCCCAGTATCCCTACAGAAAGTGTTGCCAGCTTACTCCCCTGAAAACACTGCAGAAAGTGTCAGTTAGTTAAATAAGAAATTCATGTATTTATAGATTCACAGATAAATACTTTTGAGGAAGCACTTCACAATGATAAAAAGCTGCTGTAGTGGTTGACTCCTGATACAAGGCACTCTAGAAATTCCTACAAAAATTCTCTCAATGTGAGGAAATACAAAGAAGGCAGAGGAACACAGGGGGAAGATAACACAACTTGAACTGTTTAAATAATTGAATGGATGATAGAAAGAAGATGGCGCCAGATTCTCAGTGCTGCTCAGTGACAAGACAAGCAGCAACAGGAACATACTGAAACAGAAACATCCTAACTGAACATAAGAAAAGTTTTTTCACCGTCAGGGTGACTGAACACTGGAATAGTGTGCCCAGAATTCTGCAAGTTCTGTATAGCTTGATCTACAGAAACTTATTTCCAACCCCTCAGCTTAAGTCCCTTGCTGTGACTATCCACTACATCCTATAGTCTCTCTTACTCAAGCTGAAAATTCAGCTGATAGCTGGATGGAAGCAGCCTCTCTTGCTCGTCAGAGGACCCAGTAACAATTTCCTCAGTTTGCCTCTTATCTCTAAAAAGACGTTAACAAGACATTCTTTATTAATTTCACAGCCTCATGTAGACAGGCAGGAACAAAACAAACAAAAAGCTAAAAACAATCAAGGATGATATAGCAGAATTATTACTTGTGGAAGAATAATCTAGGAAATTAGTTATCAGAAACAAGAAAGCTATTTTCTCCAAAATATGAAAAGAAGGCTGGAAATATTTCCAAAATACTATGCATCATTTTTTTCTCTTTTTTCTCTCTTCTCCCTAAATTTTCACCACTGACTGTTGACAAGGGGTCCTGAACTAGACAGATGTTTGCTCTGATCCTATAAAGCTCTTCAGTTTATGTTTCCTATTGAATATAATCCTGAGTATGTTTGAAAGAGTATTCAGAATGATACTATAGAATCCATCCAAACTGGAATAGGAGTAAAGAAAAGGCTCCTCAGGGTAGCCCACGCAGCTGGAATTGTACCATAATGTGTACACTTAATATGGGACTAGCAGGTACTAACAGCCTGCACTAGCCTGTATTTTTATAGCAACTTTTTTTCAGCTCGTCTTCAGACGAATTCAAATCCACTCATTTGTATTGGAGTTGTTACTACTCATGCAATGCTGGATTTTTGCATTGTTAAATAGCGGAGATCATCTAAATAAGAATAAGTAATAGGAAATAAAACAAGAAAAAAAAAAGAGTGACATGTTGCAACTACATATAACTTGGGAATTACTCTAGGCTAGAAACTCAAATAATTATAACTGGAGTAAGTCAGGGAAACATTCACAAAACAGAAAATTTAAAATAAAAATAAAAATAAAGGCCTTTAAAACTGCTACAGACTAGTGATGTGGAAGCCTGTGGGGAAGGCAGACTTGTTGACCTGAGAAGACTGCAAGAGAATGAACTTCCAGAACATGGTGCTATAAAGGATCATACTCCTTTCCCTCAAGCACCAGAGAAGGGATATTTAGCAGGAATACATAACAAAGAAACAGGGGGATTAGACACTCAGGAGAAGATAACAACACAGAAGCCTCTTGGATTGAGAGGTGGAGGTTCACCAATTTGCTTTGGTGAACACTGTTTCAGTGGTCTTTGAGACAGAAGCATGCAAAAAAAAAAAACTGAGAAAAAAATCAATTTTAAGTGTGAATTTGGCATAGGAGACAGTACAGCTTTTTCACAGAACACTAAGGCAGTAAAGGCTGTTTTGGTTTGTTTGTTGTGTTTTCTTTTATTATTCCTGACCTGCAATCAATCTATAGGACAAAGCAATAGCCATCTGATAACCTCTCGCTTAAGATTAGGGGGTTTAATGGCTACACTTAGCTGAAGTCAAATTTTCACATTTTGCTGACTCCTGCTGTCATGGACATGTCCTCCGCTTTTGTCAGCAAACCTGACAACTAAAAATCACAAATTGGAGTGCTTTAAAGTAGCTTTCCACAGTCAACATTATATATGGCAGCAATATTAGTTACTCATTAACCATAAAGTATTTAGAACATTACTGATCAAAAAAATATGAATTGCTCAGTGAATTTTTAAATTTTAAGTTTTACAACTTAAGCGTCATCTGCAAAGCTTTTTAACAGGCATTAAAAACGTGACAGCATATTCAACCTTGGTCTAATTACTGCCTTCTGACATTTGTGGTTCGCAAACTAGAAATGCGCCCAGTTTATAAAGTGGTAGAATTATGGTGGTGAAAACTATTATTCATATAAAGGATTTTAACTAACCTTTAGTTAAGATGATTTAAATGAGCTAGAAATTGTGGGTTTCCTCCTAACACCTTCAAAAGCTACATATATATTTTTCCACATCTAGAATCATTTGCTCAGCTCTCCTTGGAACAAAAACTGTGTGGTCCTATGATGACACAGACCTGGATGCATGTTTAGAAGCCAATACAATTATAAAAGCAGTAGCTTACAAGTCAGCAGAATAAAACATCTGAGACTAATACAGCTTTCTGAGATGCTACACAGGTAATCTGTGCCAAAAATGGAAATGGCAACAAAAGAGACAGCCTGAAGCACAGGTCTTTGATCCACAAATTTTGTTTGCCTAATAAAGGGACATTGCACCTCTACTTCTGAATCTGTAGAAATGCATTAAAAGTCACCTACTCTCTGCACCACCTACTCTTTGCAACACATCTGTGCCCCTTATGGTCTCAGTTAGATGAATGATTGCTGTGAAGTCTTCGCTAGCCTCTTCTACCTTCTTTCTGGCTTTTCCATACCTTCAGCAGATAGAAAGATGAAGTAGCAGATTAATAACGTCAAAAAGATAGACCACATAATAGCTTCGCCCCCCCCCCAAAAAAAGTTACAATTCTTTCAGTCCCTTCCAAAATATATATATATATACATAGTAGCGAAACCTACAACTCCCTCCTCTTTCAGGAGTTTGATACCAGAGATGTTAACCACAAAAATTGTTCTTCTCCTCTATCAATGTTTCAGCCTATCTTGTCAAAGTTTCTGACAAATACAAAGAAGAGAACAAGGTTCAAGACTAACAGGAAAGACAGTGATCCTCATTAGCATAAAGAATTTTAAGTTATTGAATTTAGAGCTGACCTCTATACTTTACATAAATACACCAAGTTCTGAAGGTTAGAATAACCTTGTTCAAAGCCCTCATATTTCAGTCATACTTCAAGGGATAGACTGTAACTACTCAGAACACTCATTTTACATGAATAATAAAAAACGGGGGGAAGGAAGGGGAAGAGGTCCTAATTTCTGATGTTCTAGCTGTAGGTAGTACCAGCCTCGGGAAAAAAAACCCTCAATAGCACAAACTCATCCAAAAAATTGATCAGCATGATATACTTATTTCCCTTATACAACTATTACCACTTACCACCATAGTAAGCCAGTTCAGGAGGTTCAGATAATAAAATCCAGGCCACAATAAATAAATAAAACACACACAACAAACACACCACAGTAGTCCCCCTCCCAAAAAACAGAAAACCAGTTCCCCACTAGATCATTGCAAGTTTCCCTGGAAGAAAAAAAGTGAAAACATTTACTGCTGACAAGATTACAGTAACATGTAATCTTGTTGACCAGGATCTTGTTCAGCTAACTAGTTTTCAGATGACTTAACTGATAAAGAACTGCTGCTAAAAGAGGCAGAGTTGCTAAAAGCAGCAGCCTTGTTTAGCAAAACTGCTTATACCTCGCTTGTCAGGAGAAAAAGCTAGTGGATAGTAAATCTGATTAGGAAAATGATCCAAGTTTCCTGTTCTTGTTCCTGCTATGTCCCCCTCCCGTTTCCAGGTTAGTTTTAAACTAATTAGTTTTACAATCCACTTTGTTTTGAGAAGCTTCATGAATGAATGTTCACGCTGCTCTACAGAGATCACAGATGTACAGCAAGTTCAGAAAGAAAAACTGAACAGAATTGTGTTGTGTAAGGCCACCCATTTCAATGGTTAGTATAGAGTTACTTGGTGCCAACCCAAGGGAATAACGGAGAGCAAGTTACAACAAACATCAGCTCTGCTTCCTTTGGTTGGCAGAAGTTCCAGTATAAGGAGCCCCTTAAGTGCCTACAATGAAGACTGCTTCTCAGATCGCTGTCACTCACATAAAAAGTAAACAGCTATCACATAAGAAGGTACAATAAGAAAGTTCAATCTACATCTAACATTGACAGAAGTTACAATGCTTCGTGAAACATTAAGATTTGAACATCTTCCGCCACGTACTAATATTCAGACTTATGGAGCACTGAAAAGACAAATCAGTTTCACCCACACTACTGAAAAGTACCCATTTGTTACTCTGCAACAAAAATCCTTTTTCAAGTGCAAAGAACTCTCACAAAACTTTCCTTGTATTCTGCATAGAGCATGTAGCAGTTTTTCCTTTTGTAGAATTATGTTCTATACATCTTTACAATTGCAGATTCTCAAGAGATCAGTGAACTTAGAACTGCTACACATACAGAACTTTGTTTTCTTTTTTAAAATCAAGTCTGTTTTTTCCTGTGCGATTTTCTCTGTAAAGAACAAAAAAAAAAAAAAAAAAAGGGAAAAATCTTTTCAAGATTCAAATACAGATATAAACATAAGATAACCTTTTAAAAAACATCTTGAGAGCAGTAGGCCATTGCTACTGAGAGAGGAGGTGGCAAGACAAAGAGAACACTACAAATAAGTTGTTTTAACACTACATATTTGAAGTGAAGATAATATCAAAACAAACAAATCCTATGAATTTTCTCTTTTGACCTTAAGACAGTCAAAGTGCTCAGCTGCAGCACTTCCAGCACAGCAAACACACACGCACCAGCTCAACCAATTTTTTTCCTATTTTGTTTACCAAGCCAATTTGGGAGAAACAGGAATTGTACATTTCAGATAGCATCTCACTTGTGTGAGCTAACAATGCCATAGGCAGCTAAAGCAGTTTAGTTTAAAGGTTTATATTCCTGCTACCATTTATCATGCTCCCGCCACACATCTCATTCCTTTCCTTGCACTAGGATCCATCAGATTATTTTGCAAGCCACTAACTCCTCAAAAAGAAAGAGCCAACTGATCAGTTACTGAGTTGAAGAAGCGCAGAGTCTGACGAGTGCAGATAATGCATACAAACAGAAGACACAGACTGCCAAATTTATGATTTCTCTATTCTGATAACAGCTGTATTAGACTTGATGATGTGACAAAACACATTCCTCAGACTGGTTTCATTACACTTGCCCAACAATAATGCTACCTTGAATACCATCTTAAGCTACCCTCCACACACACAATGCCATTTTCCCCATGGCATCAAGAAGGGCTTGTGAACCTGTGAATCCAGATTTAATTCTCATTCCTCTACCCAACAGTGATATACTTGTGGTAACACTCAGGTTACTCCCAAGATGTGTTTCACACTGGACTCTCACCAAGAGTTTCATATTGCTAATCAAAGCATAGCAGCAGCACAGGAATAACATAAACAAATATTACTACCCACTCTCTTGGATGACAATACTATGGCCATAGTAAGCTTGCTTGCTGCTCTAAGCAGCTAAAGGGCCAGGGAAACAGAGTTCAAAATAAACATAATTTTCAGATCATTCTTAGATATTAGTTACTAGCTACAGTTACTAGCTTGAAAGGTAATAAAGCACTGAGCCATCAAAGCAATCAGTGGAAGACAGACAAGAGTATTACAGATTTAAAGTGAAATAACTAGCTCTGTTAACTAGCACTACAGGACACTTGCTGCAATTGCAGCCACATCGAAAAAAAATAAATAAAGCTACAGTAACCTGCTGCAGTGCAGCCACAATGAAAGTGCAAATACCTGTGCATATTGTAGGAATAGGATATGAAGCAATAAGCACAGTAGCGCTGCAAGTGTGGAGGGGATATCAAATGCAATAGATATAAATCTTTTGTTTGGTGTGCAGTTTTGTTCCTGGCAAGCAAACTTGAGGGATAACTTGTTCAAGAACAGTAAGCTGAAGCAGAAGAAAAAGTATTTTCAAAGACAGCTCACAGTCTTAGAGCAATCCTCTACAAAAACAGGGTCAAAACAGACTCCCTTTACACAGAAGGCCAAAGACTAGATTCACCAAAGAACTGGATATACCTGTTTAGTCTAATTTAAAGGAAAACAGCCATAAAAAAACACATTGGGAGTAAAGGAAATGGCAAGATTCCACAAGTATATGAATGAAAAACAAATTTTAATTTTCATCAAATTTTGGTTTTCACCATAAAGTAATACAATGGCCAATTCCTGATGAATGGAAGCTTTCTTGAATTGAAAGAAACACCTAAATAAGACACCCCACAAAAGAAACCTCTATTATCCACCAATAAACACTGATGCATTTACTTTTTTAAAAGTAACCAAGATGTTATTTAAACTTTCATTTCTGAAAATACTTCAACCAAATGAAACCTTTTTTGGTTAGGGCTCTGCAACTCAGGTAACTGGATTTACCCACACCTTCCCTTGAAAAGCCGTAAGTTGCTGCCCTGGTCTTTACTCATAAGACACAGTGAAGACTTCCCTTTTGCCCCAGCATTTACTACTACTCTCCCCTGTATCCATTTCATGAAAGATACAGGGACTCTATTTACTTCACTTTACAGGTAAAGTTCAGGCAAAATGGTGATGTTGGTAGAATACAGCCAGACCACAAAACACTAATATTATGTTTGAAGAGAATATGAAACTAGACTAGACTCTTACAGCTCCATATCTCCAAAGCTTCTAAATGCAAAGGAACACATTTAACAAATTATGTTGTAAACTTTTAATCAAAAAGCACCACAAATAGTGGTGAAAATATCAGTTATTCTGATATTCATCTCTAAAATATCTTGCAATGCAATACATTGCACAACTTGGTTGCTGGAAAGCAACCCTGAGCTTTTAGAGATCAGCTCATAAACAGAGTCTAGAACTAGGGTACTTTGTTGCTGTTAGTGAAGTAACAAAGATATTACTTAGGACAAAACTTACCAGCAAGCACTGCTGTAAGCTATACTTGCTGGCACATATCATTCACACTGCAAGAACACCTATAGAATCAAGCCCTTCAGATGACTTCAAAGAGCATCTAGTTTTTAAACTCTGCTCAGGATCATGAGAAAGCTGGGTCCTCAGGATTAAAGCACATCCATAAGCTGGACCCTAGGCACTTTAGGAATGTTAGTACTCAACATAATACACACAAAGATTACAATCTTAACAGCTATTTTGTATTGAATGGAATATATTTACAAAAATCCTAAATACAGCATGAGCCTTCAAATGTTTAGGTACCAAGTAACAACCAAGTGTTTCCAGCAATTTCAATGAAATTTCATCACTATTTCTCTCCCAAACTCATTTAAAGGGTGAACATGTGACTTTTGACTCATTTTTGCAAGCTACAATAGGTTGATTAAAAAAGACTTAATTCTTAAATCCACAAAGACAAGAGTCTGCAAATAGGTTCTGACAAAAATAAATAAATAAACAAAAGAAACCACACATACTCCCCTCAACATGCCAACAGAAGTCAACCCCCTAGAGCAGAGGTCCCTCACCTTCACTGATCCTCAAACATATGTACTATGCATATGTATACATGCATAGAAGACACCTGAGCATTATTTTATCTCAGTGTTGTAGGTATGAACAATCTGCAACTTACAAGCCTCGCACGAGGTCATCGGTCTTAGAGGGATTATCTCTGGCTTGGTTTGCCATTTCTATGAAGTAAGGCGATGAGGAAGTCATGCAAGTATCAAGCTTAGTATCAATATGATAAGACATCAAAACACAATTCTTCTAGTCAAAGGGTCTGCAGAAACAATATAACACATCCTGACTTTTCTTTGGTTCATTCTTTTAACACAAAGCTTGACAAGTTACAGATAACAGAGTCCACTTGAAAAAAAAATTTAGAAGTTTTCCAGACATAGAATGATGAGGGTTTTTTTTTTTTTTTTAAAATACTTTTAAGGACTACTAAGTTTTGACACTACTGCTTTAACACATCATTTCCTCACTTTGCTCCAGAATCATGACACCAGAGAAGGATGGAGAATCAAGACGTTACACCAAACCCCCATATTCCCCGCTCTCCCCCCACTATTGTTGCTCCAGCCATCAACTGATCTTTTTTTTAAAGACTCTCCAGTTAAGACTAACTTTGACTTTTTCAAATCTCCTAAGAACACTTTGCTGACTGAAAGTAGTTAACAGTTTTCACCTCGGGAGTTATTTCAGTTAACAGATGATTTTATGTTACAAAAGTTTTTACTAGAGAGTTTCAAAGTAGCAGAGAACAAATCTGTAAGCACACTATTTCCATTCTCCCGACTACTCGCTCTCTTGCCACTTTGTTTACACTTTCTCTCAGATAAAGGCTGCTCAACAGGCACACTAAATACCAGTCCTCAATCGAGATAGGTCTCAACTACTATTTAACCATAACCAATATTCTTCCCCCTCAGCAGATTCTAACCATATACACAGGGTTCCTTTATATTAATTGCATTTTGCATAATATAGCTTTTATTCCAAGATAAGAATATACTCTAGGAAGTGGAGCATACAGTAACAACAGAGTGGAACCAACTTAAAACATAAAGCCAGTCCCCTGCTGTCAAGTAGACAGTCAGGATTGTTACTTAAGCCAGAAATTGAAATGTCATGAAGTAGAAGGAAGCCAGCACTATAAGAGGAATGGCTATATTATTATTTGTGAGACACATTATCAGATTTAACAGGTTATCACAGCTTATATATCAATAAATTAGCTCTCCCCATGGATTCTAGTTAAATTGCATTCTTTCCACATTCCACCCAAACACACAGGAGAACACTTTCTTCTTAATCAGTATCACAACTTTAAAAAGACAGTGTAAGCATACAAATGCATCATATATACAGGTGTTATAACAGGTGCCTTAAAACATCACTGGAGCAACACAGCAATAACAGAGAGCACACATGGGCATGAAGCAGCTACCAAGTTACTGAAGATGCTCAAAAAGGCCATAAGTGTGATCAAAGTTCCCTTTACAGAATCCCTGTAATTATAAGTGTGCCTAGTTGTTAGATATTCTATTCTTTAACCTTTCTCAAGCCCACATGGGAACACCGAGTGAACTGCTGCTTATCCTCTCAGTTATATCTGGATATGTTTTCAGAGCTCAGCCATCAGGGAAGATCAGCACGGAGACTAGGCTACTGTTTGAGGAGTGAGTTTTTCCTTTTTTTAAAAAAATAAATAATAATAAAACACTCTGTTTCCCCAAGAAGGCAAATCAGTGCAGATACGACGAAAACAAGCAGTTCTACGTAGTTAAAAGTTCTCAAAAATAACATAGAAAAAGACCAAAGCAACAACGGATTTCTCCGGGCTGGCCACGGCGCGGCCGGGCCCGTCCCGCGCCGCCA